>OX439483.1:453381347-453754421 GCA_949320155.1 Melangyna quadrimaculata | reverse complement strand
TTTTGCGAAAAAACAAATTATTAAAATTTTTAAAATTCTATTTCTTCGCAAAAAACATTTTTGTAGCAAATTTAAAATAAACAGTGGAATTATTCATAATTATAAACTTTTGAGTTTTAATTCTATCAGTTTAGCATGTAATTGGTTGAATTCGGCTAATAGGCGATATTAGTTTTATTATATTATTGTAATTAAGAAATGAAGATTGTTTTTCTATAGCAAAGAGTGGCACATTTGAAACTAAATTTTTTTGCCTGGACTGAGCAGACGATTTTTCATAGCTAACTGTTTTTTTTTTTTAAATAAAAGAACAGGGTGCAAAATTTAAAACAGCCTTATGTTAAGCTAAGCCTATGAATCGTAGCTGCACAGAAGGACCGGAGTTACTCGCGTGCTCTACGAGCAGAAGAGGACAGAGGAATACCGGCTGCTCAGAAAGAATAAGAAGGAGGATGACAAGCGCACAATCGAAGAGGTAGAGGGATATCATAACTGAAATGAGGTACCAATAGGCAAAAAGGAGCTCCCAGCGCCACCAGGCCCGAACCGAAGCCTGCAAAGACGATATAAGTGCATTTTATTGTGCCTCGGAGAGTAACAGTGACTAATTGTAATTTTTTTTTTTTAAATTTCTTTACTTTCTCAAATATTTTTTTTTTTTTTATTTAATGTAAGTTTTCATTTAGACTTTTGTAACACTCTGAATTAGTATTTTTATGTGAAAAATACAAATAAATAACAAAAAATAAATACAATTTTATATAAAAATATAGCTAGTTCGCTGCTCACCTCTTTTTTTAAAGGCAAAAATGCTTGCCAAAAAGCGCTTGTTTATCTTTATTCTAGTATAAGTCATAGATACTCGCGTAAAAATATGGTCAAATGCAAATAATAGTTGTTTCATTTATTTTAACACGAGATATTAGAAATGCTGTTTTTCTCGTACATTCGTCGCACTGTGAAACACATAGGATGGACGTCTTGTGGAAAATGACTTTTGGACTTCTTCATCGCCGTGTTGGTAGTTGGTAGTTTTGATTAAAACCTCGACATTTTTTTTTGAAACGAAACCAATACTTGCCCTGTATTGGAAGAGATAGACAGCTGATATTGATATTGTGCTCTTTCGGAAAAAAAATTGGCATCAGGGATTATTTGTATACGTTATTTATATTGTTGTTACATAAAAAGAAACTACTTGAACAATTTCGCATTCTAAAACTAAAAACTGAACTTAACTATTCACTTATCACTATTTATATTGTTTATAGTTCTTCTTGTTTTGTATTCAATTTACTTTCGTAAATTATTAACTGTAATTGTTGTTCGAAGAAAATATCTTCTGAATAAATAAAAAACAAAAACAAAGTTGAAGAAAAGTTAAATGAAAAACTTTATGCTACATTATACAGATATACATAACACAACATGTAGCACATATACAAAATAAATAGGCCCTACAAACAGACCAAAACAAAACAATATTCCATAAAAATTGCTCTCGAAAAACAACCATTTCATATATGAATAATAAATTATCCTATTTATTGTAAGAAAAACACATGTGCTCACATGTAGACAATACATATAAACAATGCGAAAAAAAAACTTGGAAACTTTCACCAGCACACCACAACTCTCCCTCCCTATTATCATAACATAAACTTTACGAAATGTTGTATTTTTTGTATAGTCTTGGCTTTTCTGTGGTCAAAGGAGCTCTATAGGTTAGGTTGTGGTTATTGGCATCCCACAACATTTATTAATATACAGCCGGAAAAACTTGAATTCATTAATTATACAAAACATGCTGTCATTAGCACAATATCACAAAATAAAATTATAGCAACTTTTGCAATAATAAGTCTTGAGAGTATCAGAGAGGCTAAAGGTCTGAACTCTGAAGTCTGAAAACTGGACTGAGCTTCGTGTTGGTTTGGCGGAAACATGAGAAGGACGTGGGGTTTTTTGTGATATTTCCGACAAAAAATAATCATAGAATAATTAGAGTGAGAAATTAATGAAACAAACAGTTAAATAGAAGTTAGATGTATATGACTAGGTCACACGTGCACTTGTTCTTATCGTTTTGTTTCATAGTCCTATTGTAGGTGCATTGGCAGTTGTAGTTGTAGTGCTTGATTGTTATATCTTAAAGGGTGGTATATTTTTGTAGGAGCTATACGATTCAAGCACCAATAAGGTTATGTTAGGTTGGAGTGGCTGCAGGCAGACAAATTAACAGATACAATTTTACTATAAGATTCTCTCCCTATACTGTTAAAAAACCAATCGGAGTTTTTTACGAAGCCTGCGAAAATACTTTGGATGATTAGGATGTTTGTAGAAGAAGTCTTGTAATGGGTGATTTTTTAAGAGGTTTAGAACTTTAAAAAAAAAAAAAACAAAAAATTCGAAAAAATAATTGAATTATTTATTTGAATCGATAGTTTGAACCTTGCAATTTAATGTTTAAAGATAATTTCATGCAAATGTTGACCGCGGCTGCGTCTCAGGTAGCCCATCCGCTGAGTCCAATTTTGGCATACTCTTTCACACATATCGGCCGGTATCTCACGAATGAATGCATGGATGTTGGCTTCCAGTGCGTCAATCGAAGGGGGCTTGTCCCTATAGACATTAGCCTTGACATACCCCCACAAAAAATAGTCTAATGGTGTCAAATTGCACGATCTAGGCGGCCAATTGACCGGCCCGAAACGTGAAATTAACTGTTCACCAAACTCGCCTCGCAATTGCGCCATTGTTTCGCGTGCTGTGTGGCATGTGGCACCGTCTTCTTGAAACCACATATCATGCAAGTCAAGAACTTCCATTTCGGGCAAAAAAAAGTTTGTTATCATCGCTTGGTAGCGTTCACCATTGACAGTAACGCTGCGATTCGCATCATCTTTGAAGAAATATGGCCCAATAATGCCGCCGGCCCATAAACCGCACCAAACAGTGGCTTTTTCGGGATGCATTGGTAGCTGTTGCAATGCTTCTGGCTGATCTTCACTCCAAATGCGGCAATTTTGCTTATTTACGTACCCATTCAACCAAAAATAAGCCTCATCGCTGAACACAATTTTTCGATAAAAAAGCGGATCCTCGGCCAGCTTTCCAAGAGCCCATTCACCAAAAATTCGGCGTTGTGGTAGGTCAGCTGGCTTTAGTTCTTGCACCAGCTGTATCTTAAAAGGCTTTACGCCCAAATCCTTCCGCAAAATTTTCCACGTAGTGCTGTAACAAAGGCCTAACTGCTGGGAACGGCGCCGAATCGACATTTCGCGGTCTTCTGTCACACTAGCTGATACGGCCGCAATATTTTCTCACAGTACGTAAACGTGTTGGTGGTTTAATGTCCAACAAAGTAAATTTGGTGCGAAATTTGGTCACAATCTTCCGAATAGACTACTCAGAAGGTCGAGAATGCCGACCATAAAATGGAAGCAGCGCGCGATGAACATTTCGAACCGAGCACGAATTTTGATAGTAAAATTCAATAATTTGCAAGCGTTGTTCATTTGTAAGACAATCCATGGTTAAATTGCAAACCAAACTGAAGCTGTTTGACAGTGACACAAGGTACTAAACACACGTCAGCTGTCAAAACCAGTGTTGCCAAAACAAACCAGCTAAAAAATCACCCGTTATATTACGTCTCCCACGTAAGGCCTGCATCTCTGGGGTAGGGCAGGGCCTGTGCAGAGAAATCAATCACATCGAAAATATAAATCTTAAAAAGGAAGCCAAGTTCTTCTATATACAAAAACCTTTGAGTAAAAAAGCCAGCCAGGCGTAAAAAGTAGTGAGTACTAAAAGTACGCCAAGTTCTAAGTTTATTAATGTTAAATATCAACAGCCGAATCTATAAAGAAATTTTAAAGGCTTCTTAACTCTAAACTACCTCTAAATAACACTTAGGTGTGAAAGCGGTATCTATAATCAATTTCCACATTTAAGCAACGTAACTTAAACACCTCTTAACTTAAACACCATCCAAAGCGTTTAAAGGCTACGCAAAGCCAACTTAAATATATTTTGACACATGAGAATGTTTTTTTTTTATCAAAACAAATTGTGCGTAGGTTGAGTAAGGAAATATTTATGTGTGTACTGTGATGGCCGGGTTTAAATTGTTTTTTTTTTGTTTTTTTTTGTTAAAGAAAATAATATACTTTCTCACGAATACAGGAAGGAAATTTCTGAAAACAAAATAAAAAAAAAACTAAAGTGGAATGGTTTCATTTCTTCTGTCTTCTGTGTTTGACGATGCATACACACATACACCCATTTGCTTCTCTTTCTGTCTTATTATTTGTTCACTCTTTTGTGTATGCAAATTTTTTTGCAATCTGACAGAAATAGTCTGAGAGTGAAAAATGTACTAGAAATTTGTATCAGATTTGTCAACTTTCTTGCGTTACGTTACATTACGGTTGTTTAGTTAAGTATGAAAGGAATATTGATTATAGATACAAATTTAAGTAACGTGATTTAAAGGCAACTTTAATATTTAAGCAAGCTTAACTAAATAACCTCTAAAAGGCATTTCAAGATAATTTTATAGATACGGCTGCAAATATTTTAAGTAGAGTTAGCTATATCGAAGAACTTCAAAATTTTTAGAGAAATCTATTATTTAATGATTACTGACTAAAATTGAGTTGGTTTGCTAGTCAAGTTTTTATTTCAAAATTGAGTAATAAAAGAAAACTTGCCAAGTTATTCAATTTACTACAGTAATCATCAAATAACAGATTTATCAGATAATCTTCAGGTTCTTCAATATTACTCTACTTAAAATATTTGATGTTTACAGTTGACTGGTTACGCAAAGGTTTTTGTATAATAAAAAAACTTGGCTTCTTTTTTAACATTTGTGTTTTTGGTGAAATTTTACTTCTTTTTAAAGAGTTTCCTTTCTCAGGAAAAGTGGATGGAATAAACGCCCATTGAAAGCCTCATGGGGAAATTTAAGTTTTTAATTTATTCCTTTTGTATGTACTAAAGGTACTACCGCTCTACCAATTTTCATAAATCAGAAGTGGTCTATTCAAATGATAATAATATTGTAAAGAAGTGGGTGGATGCCACGCCCCTGAATGCATAATTTCAAATTTTCCAATATCTCTTTTGTATTGACCACAACAATACAAATGGGCGGATGCCACGCCCCCTTAATAGAAAACCTGAAATTTAATTTTGATTCCTTTGTTTGCACTTCAAGCTGTATCGCTTTACGAAATTTCATAGTTGCACGACTATAAGAAGGGCTCCCAATAAGTAATATCAATTCTATGAAAATTGGCGAGTGCTACGCCCCTTATACGAAAGACCCCAAATTTTCATTTTCTTATATACACTTATTACAAGACCAACCGTTTTTCCAAATTGCATCATTCTGCAAGAATCTGAAGTGATCCTTATAATTAATATCAATTCGGAGAAAATGGGCGGATGCCACGTCCTCTGAATGCCAAATATCAACATTTTAAAATGGTACCCTACCGCTCTACAAAATTTCATCATTCTAATAAAATCAGAAGTGTTCCATATAATTCGTATCAATTCTGCATAAGGGGGCAGATTCTTCGCCTCCTGAATGGAGAATATCAAATTTTTAAATTTGGTCTTTGTTTTCATTTTAAGTCCTACCGCTACCGCTACTCTACCAAATTTCATCATTCTGCAATAATCAGAAGTGCTCCAAATAATTTGTATATCAATTCTATGAAAATTGGCAGATACCATCACGTCCCCTGAATGGAAAATAATAAATGTTCGATTTTTGCTTTTGTATGCACTACAAGGCCTATCGTTGTGTGAAATTTCATGATTTTCCGATGTCGGAAAGTGCTCCATAGTTTTGATGATCTGTCAGTGAGTGAGTCAGTCAGTCAGTTACGGTTTTTTTTTGTGATTTTTGCAGTCTTATATCTCGGCAACCACTAATGCTAAGGAATTGAAATTTTGGTGAGTTGTCTAAACCTGGTGTGCTAGTGCTCCGAGTTTGAAGTTTCTGACTTTATTGGTATTTAAGTTAGAGGGGGTCGAAAAACGCGTTGATCCTCTAAAAAGGTATAGTGCCAAAACTCGTGTGGGCACAACCGTACCCCTGATGTTAGCTCTTCTTCGTCCATACAGTTTCTGCAGAAATTGTTTGCAAATACTCCAAGCTTCGTTGAGTTTACAAAGTGTCCGGCTAAGACAGCAATCATGGATCTCATGTGCAATCTGTTTAAAGATTGCAGGATCAACCGTTGGTAAGATCTGTTTGATTGCCAGGCAGGTGGTGGTAAATGGTAATGTTGTTCCAGCATAACTTGGCATGTAGCGATAGTAATACCAATATCTATCCTGTCTGGTGAAGTAGTGAAAGTGTTTTTTCACTTTTGGCGTTTTCAACAGATTTTACATTTCCAGGAATGTCCCTATGGCCAGGGACTTAACAAAGAAGAGAATTAAACTGCTGCGCCATCTTTGTAGGAGATGATGATGATGAGCTTAGGACTTTTTTAAAGTGCGAGGAGACAGAGTTTACAGATTTGATAGCAGCTCTTCTCTATCTGAAGTCGATATCACGTATTTTTTGAGCCTAAGTTAAAACTTCTTTTACCAAAAGTTCCCTCTGGAACCCGATGCAATACCATTTACTATAAACCATTCTGTAAGAGTTCCTTGAATATTAAAGCATGGCTTCACTCATACGGCAATAGCAACGTCACGTCTTCTGACAAGGCAGTCACCCTCTTGTTTTCCATTTCCAGGCAAGTCAGCAGCTTGTCTGCTACCAAGTTCTAGAGAAGGGGAAAAACACCACCTTGCAGCGCGGTGTAACTCTGCTTACTGATTTTCTATCGAAAACCCACCGAGTTTTATTGAAAACCCATCGAGTTTTGAATAATCCTAGTCAGCATTTGATTAATCAGCTCACTAAGAGAATTACCTTCCTTCAGATATGACAGTGCAGATGTCTCGATAATGTTAAAAGCGCCTTATCTAATAAAGCAATCATTGTTTGCTCCTTATGGTATGGAAGGAATATTCGATGGTACGAACTAACGTGTGGAGAGCCGTTTCCACTGATTTCCCTTTAAAATACGCGTTAAGAGGAGTTAACAAAGGAACTCCAGTTTGTTGCCAGCAAAATTCACAAGGAAATACGAGTATGTACAAATTGTATTTACTTCCAGTTCTTACAACATTGCATGTTACACTGTTGCAATCTTGCAATAGTTGCGTTTAATCTGTACTTTGAAAGATATTTTATGATTCCTCGGATTAATATCTGGCAACCTGTTCAAGGTTTACTCTATGTACCTATATTATTCACATTGTAATTTCGACACTAACAAGAAGAAGAGTGGCAGTGCAGCAATGGATATAAACGTATAATCCACTTCACAACGATGTCATTGTGGAACGGGTGATGGAGTGTAATTCATATTCTCCTAACACTTCAACTTCATCCCCAAAAACGTATCCGAATATGAAATAGTTTTCTTCCAAAAACTGAAGATGCATTTATATGGATTGGCAGGTAACAGGTTGCGAGTGAATTTAAGTTAAGTTTCGCTCACTTGCACTTAACCGTGAAGTCACGCACGCATTTTAATGCATTGCACACCCGTTCCAAAGTTCGGATGTGATAGCTGTGTGCTTTATATCGTTCCATGAGATGTTAGAAAATGTACTATGAGAATTTGGTTTTCTGTTAGCGGCGGGCGTATATAGCTTCATTTTTAGGAAGGGGTCATATCGAATAAAATAAACACAAATCATAACTATTGAATGAGTGTCAAGTTAATGAAACCACATTCGCTTGTCGAAAAATGGTAAATTGGAAAATTTGTAGTTGATTAGTTGTAATAAGAAGATAAAGAAATTTAAATATTAAAATATTGAAATTACTTCTGTTTTAAGTGGAGTGAATGAATAAAATTCAATTAAAAAGTACAATTGACCTCAACTCCAGAAATAATTGTGTTTCGCTCAAGGTATAACAGTGGGCTCTTCAGTCAGTCTGTTATACCCTACTAAGACACAAATTTTGGTCGATGTTTACCGACTCTTATAAAAATCACAGCACAGAATTTTATTCATTCACTCCACTTAAAACAGAAGTAATTTCAATATTTTAATATTTAAATTTCTTCATCTTCTTATTATAAAAAACCTGACCACGGGTATTTATTTTCTGGGTGCACGAATTTAAACAAATTCCCCTAGAATAATAAAATGCACAGTATCTTTTTGCTGTGATTTTTATAAGAGTCGGTAAACATCGACTAAAATTTGTGTCTTAGTAGGGTATAACAGACTGACTGAAGAGCACACTGTTATACCTTGGGCGAAACACAATTATTTCTGGAGTTGAGGTCACTTGTACTTTTTAGTTGATTAGTTGTGTCAATTTCCGGGTTGTAGTTCAATGTGTTTTTTGTGTTGCTTCCCTAAATTGATAACATACCAGCATACTCTCAAGAAGTTCTAAGAACTCCTTACTGTGAATGGTGTTAAGCTTAATAATTTAATGTGCATTGTTTTTTTTTCTTTTTTAAATGCTTATGATATGAAATCCGCCAAGCAAGACCAACACTGGAACAGTGTGAAAAAGGCCTTTGCAACTGCTGCGACTGAGTCTGTGGGTAGAAGGCTGAGAAGCCAAAGCACATGGCTTTCTGCAGATACATGGAGTAAGATTGAAGAAAGGAACGCGATTAGATCCCAACTTGCGGCTGCCCCAGTAGGTGCGAGATTTAACATCGAGTCTCAGTACCGTAGGAAAAGGAAAGAAGTGCAGCGTAGTGTCAGACGTGACAAAAGGAGGCGCATAAATGTCCTCGCAGAACAGGCAGAGGAAGCAGCATCTAGGTGCAACAGTGTTACCGTCTACAAGATAACCAAGGAATTGGTTGGAAACAACAACTCCCGAAAACAACACCTCGTCAAGGATGTAGTAGACGGCACCCTGCTAGTTGCGGAGCCAAAGCACATGGCTTTCTGCAGATACATGGAGTTAGATTGAAGAAAGGAACGCGATTAGATCCCAACTTGCGGCTGCCCCAGTAGGTGCGAGATTTAACATCGAGTCTCAGTACCGTAGGAAAAGGAAAGAAGTGCAGCGTAGTGTCAGACGTGACAAAAGGAGGCGCATAAATGTCCTCGCAGAACAGGCAGAGTAAGCAGCATCTAGGTGCAACAGTGGTACCGTCTACAAGATAACCAAGGAATTGGTTGGAAACAACAACTCCCGAAAATAACACCTCGTCAAGGATGTAGTAGACGGCACCCTGCTAGTTACGGATCAGGATCAGCTCAGGAGATGGAAGGAACATTTTGCTAGCTTGCTCAACCACATAGGCGATAGCGGAGGTGTTCCAGCCCCTAACCCAAATAAGATATTCGCAGAAACTAGTTCCCGTATTCGCACCTGCCCTACCAGTTTAGCCGAGATAACATCAGCAATCAAATCTCTCAAGAACAACAGGGCGGTAGGTTTAGACGGCATTCCCGCTGAGCTCTACCAAGCAGATCCACAAACATCAGCGAATTTGCTACATCCCTTAATAGCACAGGCATGGGAGAACGAAAGTTTCCCCATTCAATGGAAAAAGGGATGATCGTCAAACTACCAAAAAAGGCAAATCTTACGGATTGCGGAAACTGGAGAGGGATCTGGGTCCTGCCCGCGGTGGCAAAGATAATGGCGAAAATAATCTTGGAACGAATCAAAGAACATCTCGATTCTACTCTCGACAAAGAGCAAGCTCATCCTGCATTGATCACATCAACACCTTGAGGATCATAATAGAACAATACGTGGAGTTCCACTCCCCTCTTCATTCGCTCCTCATCGACTTCGAAAAGGCTTTCGATAGTTTGAATCGAGATTTCATTTGGTCAGCTTTACGCAGGAGAGGAGTACCCGAGAAGATTATCGCCATTATAAAGGCTACCTACGAGGGTGCATCGTGCCAAGTCTTACACAACGGAAATGTATCAGAGGACTTCGATATCCATAGCGGAGTTCGTCAAGGATGTTTGCTATCTCCACTACTTATCCTGGTGGTTATAGGGGATGTCCTTCATACAGCTCTAGCCGAACAAGCGCGTGGAATTCGATGGACGATGTTTTCGTTTCTGCAATATCTTGATTACGCTGACGATATTTGTTTGCAACATTATGGATCTACATCATATGGTGAGAAATCTGGAATGCGAGGCAAACAAAGTCGGTTTGAGGATTAACGCCGGGAAAACAAAAATCCTCAACATTTCTGAATTTTCTCAAATTGTCGTTGCGGGACAGCAGGTTGAAGCGGTGGACAACTTCCTGTACCTTGGTAGTGTTGTCTCAAAAGGTGGCGGTGGTACGGATGAAGATGTTAACTGCCGAATTGGCAAAGCTAAAGCTGCTTTCGGTATGCTGTCTAAAGTTTGGAGGAGCAACGTCTACAGTACGAAGACCAAGCTGCGACTGTTTCGCTCGAACGTAGAGTCAGTACTACTATATGGGTGTTGTACATGGAAAGTGACCGCATCTGTCACAAGGAAGCTACAAACTTTCGAAAATAGATGTCACCGAAACATCTCAAGGATTTTTTGGCCGAACACCATCTCCAACCAAGAACTCCTTCGGAGAACGGGCCAAAGTCCTATTGACATCGTTATTAGGAAAAGAAAGTGGCAGTGGATTGGTCACACCCTACGTCATGGTACAGACTCTATTGCAAGACATGCAATGGAGTGGGATCCACTCATCAAAGATAGCAGAAGACCTGGGGGCCAAAGAAAATCTTGGCGCAGAACAGTCGACAAGCAATCACAAAAGCTCGGTAAAAGTTGGGGAGAGCTAAAATACATTTCCAGAAACCGAAAGAGATGGCGTGTAGCGGTAGTTGACCCTTGGAGGGGCCAAGGATCTAAGTAAGTAAGTAAAACGTTTGTAAAAACTTGTCGAATGATATGGTTTATTGGTAATAAAATATACCAATGAATATGAAGTAATAATTTCATTTACATCTCTTTTGATGGTGTGACAGAATATAATCAATTAAAAGTACAAGTGATCTCAACTCCAGAATTGCGTTTTATCCAGATATGTCAGTAGTAGGTAGTCATATCTTAGCCAATTCTACATATTAAAAATCTACAGAATGTTCAAGGATCTGTGTACCATCGATGTTATGACTGATTAATCACGATGACGTTTCTCTGAAATCGTACTTGGACTGCGGTCGACATCCAACAATACCAGAGACGGTGACGATAAAGAGTCATTAGTTTATTTATATGTAGTTAGGAGACGACTTAAGAAAGCAGACCTTAGCCCAAATCGTCCTGCCACAGGACCAAAATTAAGAGCAACTTACCGACAAGCTTACGATACGATAATTACTATACACGTAATTTGGGAAGTTGAGCAATGTAGGTGATTTACGGCATCGGATGAGTGCAGAATTCGTCTATATGGAAGTCAGGTCATCTGTTTAGTCTAACTCTATACTTTAGCATCCATCCAGACACCGTTTGCATTCATCAGAGAACGTTAGTCGCCTACATTGTCTTCCTTCCTTATTATAGTGCAAGTGCAAAGTGAAAATCGTACTCGAGTTTGTCGGTAAGTCGTGAGTTGCAGTTAGCTTTGGTCCCATGGCGGAACATTTCGGGTTAAGGTCTGCTTCCTTTAGTTGTCTTCTAACTGTTCATTAACTAACGACTCTTCATCGTTTCTGTATCTGCTACTTTTGGACGTCGTCGACCTTAGTCAAGGTTTCGGAGAGACGTCATTACGATGAATCAGTCATAGCACCGACCAGTGTGGCGCACAGACCCTGGCCTTTATATTGACCTACTAGTTTCCCTTAACCGTCTGTAGATCTTTGATATACAGGATTGGCTTAAAAGGAACTAAAAGGCCACAGCAAATTGGTTTATTCCTTATTGCACTTGAGTGACAAAGTAGCAGCCCGTAGCGTAATGGTTAGTGCGTTCGACTGTCACGCTGGAGGTCTGGGATCGCTTCCCAGCCTCGTCCACCTAAAAACTAAAAAGTTTTTTTCAGGGATACTGCCTCTAGCGAGGAATTGACAAATCCTCCAAGAGTTTCACTTGTCACGAATAAGTGCTTCTCGTCTAGCCTTTCGGAATCAGCATTAAATTGTAGGTCCCTTCCATTCCTGTCGAAAGGCGCACACAGGAATGGTTGCGAGTTGTTAGTCATTAGGCCCTGGTTCTTCATGAGCCGTTGTGCCACCCGATTTATTTTTTATTTTTTACTAGTGTGACAACTTGACTAACTTCTACAGGTGGGGTATCCATTTGTTTGCAAGGTTAGGAGGCGTAATAGGATATGATATGTTGCAATTTACTTTTAACAGCAACCTGAAAACCAAAAACTAACAATGGGCACGTATATTGCGTATCATTATTTCCAACTTTTGCCTACTTTAACAGGTATATGTATGCTTTGTTGTTTTCGTTATCATGGCGGATAACGAGAAAACTATCCATTATATTTGTATGCTTATACCTTTAATTTAAAGTTTTAAGTGCAAGCTCCAAAACGAGCCAATTAGCAATTTATTATAGATATTGTATCCACCGGGATTGGAGTTTTTAGAAGGCATAATCGGGTGAATCCATATTTTGCTCGCAATTGTAGTCGTAGTAGCACCTCGTAATTTTTTTTTAAATCATTTTTGATATGAATCATAATTGGTTAAATGATAGGTACCGTTATTTGTGCTAAAAAAATTCAATTTCCCCTCTAGGGAATCACCTAACAACCTTAAGTCCCAAGTTTTAAGAAATTGGATTAGGTGGTTTGGGCTGCAGTTAGAGGTACAGACAGACAGAAATATAATACTATTAATCCATTTAAAATTAATTAATTTATTTTGTTTTATTTTAAGTTTTTTTTTTTAATCCAGCAGTTTTTTTTAGTCAAGTCAATGCTGCTATATAATTTAAAGTAGGTTCGAAGAAAAAAAGGTTTTTCAAAATGCTCGAAAAATATATTTTCGCTTCTGCTTTCTGGCGCATAATTTAACTACCTATATTGTTTATAATCCATTAAGTTCATACATACATATTTAATAAAGTTTAAGAGTTATTTAGCAAAAACAATAAGGTGGGCCTTACTTGATGCACCTATACCGACACAAAAAAAAATAAAAAAACAGTTTTTCACCGTATTCAAACTTTTTAAAAACTTCTCCATACAAAAATTAAAGGCCTTATTGCGAGTGTCTACTCCGAAAAAATCTGGTCGACAAAAGTCGATCAGATATTCTTGATCGAATTTAATTTTCTATCAAATTGAAAAATTCGTAGCGATCTGACAGAAAAATATTAACGAATAGATTTTTGAAATAGCGGTAATAGACTTTAAGTCTATTCGACTTTTGGATAGACTCTTGCAATAAGCCTCTAAATGATTCATTTTAGAGAAAATCTAAAACCAAAAACTCCTACTTCTTGAAAAGACACTCACCCACATTTTGAAAGTCTTATTTCGAACCATATTTGTTGTCAAACCCGAACTAATCTCATATAAAAATGGTTTTTCTTCTTAAAATTAGTACAGGTGATATTGGGTGTAGACATACAAACAAACGACTGTAGACGAATACGGGTCACAAAATATTGACATACATAATTTGCCAGAATGTGGTATTAATACATCAACATCAGGTTCTGGGTTCGATCTTTTCGCCTCTTTTGTGGTCTAACTTTTGTAATCTTTATTTCTAATTACTCTAATTATTGTTCGAGATCTTGCAATAAATTTAAGAAAACAGTTAAGATTAACCTTCTTGAAGCTTACTTATGGGAACGGAATTTGTATTAATTTTTGCGTCAATAACAAACTATAAGGGCCTTACCAATAATTAATGACTAAACAAGCGTTTTGATAAACGCCACGTTAAACTTTGGAGACAAGTTAATTTGTGTGTTTACCAACAACCAAATTAAACACGTCTTTAACTAATCAGTGCTCTATTACATTGTCTACTACATTTGTTGCCAAACAGACAGCTTCTGTGAATGGAAATGGCCGCGTTCAAGAATCGATGCGATTGCCTATCTAAGATAACGTCCTATCCATATGGGTTTCGGATCAAGCAATACCGGAAAGGTTAATTGAAAGTGTTTTTAGCAAAATACAACTCGTTGACGGCAAACAAATTTGGGCTTTGCATTTTGTAGTCGACTTTTTTAACAATTTCGCTTGGGATACAAACATGAATGAAAGAATACAAGATTACGACACTTCGGATTTTTCAACACGCTTCGTGAATCAAGTGGAGCCAAAAAAGACTAAGCTTTGGTATAATATGTATGAAATATAGGGGTGCGAAAACTTTAAGTTACTTGAACTTGTTATTAAAGTGATTTTTTACCATTATTTTTTTTTTAATGTTGTGAGCTATATTTTGATGATATAAAACTAACAATAAAAATAATAATTCAAGAATGGAATATATCTGATATTTGAATTTTTTCATCGCACTCTCTATTTTTGCTTCATATTTTGACTATTAACATAATTTAAAACAATTGAATAACAATTAAAAACATTTTTTGTGTTTTAGAATGAAAAACTATATTAAACATATAATAATTCGCGAAGAAAAAATCATCTCTGTACAAATTTTCTTGGATGTCACATCTGTTGTTACGTTTTGTCTCCAAAAACGTAGGAAGTGTCGTAATCTTGTATTCTTTCATTCATGGGATACAAATGTATACAAACATTTTTCAGATAGCATGGATAGCTATCCAACAGCAAAAGCTGTTTTGTAATCACAATTTTTTTTACATGGGATTATAACAACAAAAACTTATCTGGATAGCACTACATAGGTTTTTGATCGAGGCTAATGACATCTTAGTTATCATAAAAAAAGCCATAAAAGCAAATTTTAGGCTGCGTGCGAGTTTTAGTGTTTGTTTTTCGCCATTCACTCTCAAATTGAAATTTACAAATAAACAAATCAGAAGGAATAAATCTTTTTGTTTGTTTTGATTACCTTATTACTTTTATAGCTTTGTAACAAAATTCACGAACAAGCAATTTAATTCAATTGTAAGTGACAAACATAGAGGATAAGGGTAATTATTTGTCTCCTTTGCTTTTCAGAATGACAGCACAAACATGGCTTTTACACCTACCCACCGGAAAAAATTCAAAAATTCATTGAGGAAACATCAGCTTTTTCCTTGAGGAATGGCAGCTGCACCGTCCACTTTTTAGCTGATTCCTTTGATGAAATTAACATGGGCATGTCCTAGGCGGGAAGCACATGATAAAAATCTAGTGAAAATTCCCCAACGAAATCACTACTTCATTGGAAGTTGTTTATTCATCAACCTAGGTGATGAAATACATGGTGGTTGCATATTCTGTGAATTCACTACATAAATGTATGTGGCTTATTCATCGGTTCAATATTTTCGATGAAAAAGGTAATGAAAATTCAATTGTCAAATCACAAGATAAGTCGTAGTTGTTTATTCAGCAATTAGTTAATTCAATATGAAAAATGTGAAGAAAATTAAATTAATAGTGAATTCATTAATTCTGTTGTGTTGTGAATTTGTGATTGGTTAATTAAATTTAAAATATAGAATTAAAACTTTAAATTAATGTGAAATCACTAGGTCATTAAAAAATAAAAAAAATAAATTGTGTGGTACAACGGCTCATGAAGAACCAGAACCAGTGACTAACAACTCGCAAACATTCCTGTGTGCGCCTGTCGACAGGAATGGAAGGGACCTACAATTTTATGCCGAATCCGTACGGCTAGACGAGAAGCACTTATTCGTGACAAGTGATACTCTTGGAGGATTTGTCAATTCATCGCAAGAGGCAGTAGCCCTGAAAAAAAACTTTTTAGTTTTTAGGTGGGCGAGGCTGGGAAGCGAACCCAACCCTTCAGCGTGACAGTCGAACGCACTAACCATTACGCTACGGGCTACTACATCACACTAGGTCAGTGGTTGTTGGTTAAATCAACAACCCGAAATACTTTCAGACAATCTGAGATTGCCTAATTTTAATGAAAATTCACAAGTCCTCTTATAATATTTATATATTAATAGTAGCCCGTAGCGTAAAGGTTAGTGCGTTCAACTGTCACGCTGGAGGTCTGGGTTCGCTTCCCAGCCTAGTCCACCTAAAAATTAAAAAGTTTTTTTCAGGGCTACTGCCTCTTGCGATGAATTGACAAATCCTCCAAGAGTATCACTTGTCACGAATAAGTGCTTCTCGTCTAGCGGTCCCTTCCATTCCTGTCGATAGGCGCACACAGGAATGGTTGCGAGTTGTTAGTCACTAGGCCCTGGTTCTTCATAAACCGTTGTGCCACCCGATTTATTTTTTTATTTTTATTCTTATAATATTTACTGTCATCAGAAGACAATGTGAACACAGAAAAATCAACAACGATGAACTGATTAACGTCTACATGACTTTTCAACAGTTTTTTCATCATATAATTTTCCATATCAAAAGCAATTTTTAATTCAACGACAGAAAGGGTTGTTTTCAAAATACAAAGCAGAAAGTGGGTTCAAATCTATGAACTGAGGAAACCTCGCATGACTCTTCACTCACTAAATCATTGCATGACGTTTCCTTTTATTATTTGGCTAGTGAATTGATTGAAGAATTAAGCTATAAAATTCATTGGGAACCATTTTGAAACAATTTATTTTAAAAAATAATTTTTTTCGGAAATCTGATCAAGAATAATTTTTTGCTAACCATATCTTGAGGGAGGTTCTTCACCCCTCCATGCATACGCTTTCGTTTTCTCTAAAATGAAAGTAACATTTTATACCTTGAATCAATTCACCTCGACAGGGCACCATACAGCATACATCTGTATCTAGGTATGTATTCAACTGAAGTAGTTTTAGATGTGAAACGTGAGAGTTTTTGTATATAGCAACGTTCTCAATCGGTAAACAGGGGTAAGAATCTAGGAACATTTGAAAGGAATGGAAGGTAGTTATGATTTATATGGAGCTAAAAAGTTTATTTTTTTTTTATTTACTTCACTTAATTTGAATACGAAAAGGGTTCATCAACAAAATAAACGCTTCTGGAAGAAGTTTGTTTGAAAACAAGAAAGGAAAAAAGCTTCACATATATCATTAAAAAAAAATATAAGAGCTTACGGAAATATTTCCTAAGGCTATGAACGAATTTGCAAATTTCATAGTTGACGATTTTTTAGTTGAAATAATATTAGTTTGATTTGAACGAACCGATAAAACATATCACTTCTACACTTCTCACTTCAGAGGTTTCTTACAGCTTACAGCTCATATTTCTAATAACATAAGTGGCTATAAGGCCGATAAAGAGATGATTTGTGTGTCTATCTGTTGTTATTTTTTTTTTTCAAAACCTGTCAAAATTTGAAAATTTGTTAATTTTTAAGGGGGGATACTTCGAAGAACAATTAAAAGTACTTTCTTTTTAGGCCTTGGCTCCGAACTAAGCGACATAGCGACAAGTTCAAGCAAAATAATAACTATAATTGATTAGATAGGCCGTAATTTCGTCGCTCTGTCGCTCAGAAACGGCCCATGTAGCTCTGCTTTCAATTCTGTTCTTTTTATTTATTTATTGAATTTTAATCCTTAGCGACGAGAGAATGAACTCAATTTTCTTTCTTTGTTTTGTTTGAACTAGTCGCTCGTCGCTTGTGGCTCAGTGCGTGGCTAAGGCCTTAGAGTTCAGATTAAATATTCAAAAAAATAAAATCAATTTTGAAACCCTTAACGGAATATTTCCTTACAAAAAGAATTGAATTAATTTGGAATATTCTTTTTTTTTTCAAAATCTATTTCCGTTTCGGGGCATACACAAGTCACATTTGAGCCTTAAAAGAAATCCCAATTGTCACTGATGATAAATGCAAAATACACATTTCATCCCTTTATCTAAATCCAATATCTTCGCCACTCACTCACCCTCCAACTCAACACTCTTCCTAGCGCACTGTAGTCCCGTTACTTCTCTCAACCCATCGCCTCGTTTTGGGTTGACATTACTTACAGCATCACTGTTAGAAATGTATGGTTTGACACCTCCCGTTCGTGGATGAATCGAATTTTCGACCTATTTTCGAACCCGTGTCACGTATTGGCTTGTCGCCGTCGTTGTTGTCTTTCTTCTATGACATTTTGTCGTGTTTCTGCGTTCGCCATTAGTCACTAAATTTGAAAACTTAAAGGTTTTCTTAAAGTGAAAATAAGTGTTGATGTATCTACATACCTACACAGACCCTCCCACGTAATAGGGATATTCAATTCATGTCACCTGGAAGTTTGCTTGTATAGATTTTCTAGTGTAAGGTTACTACCTACAATTACAATAAACTTATACAACTCCCTACCAAAGGGCATACAAACTCCTCATATCACTTATAATGTCTTATAAAGAACACCATATAAATGCATTGCATTTATGTGCATTTAAACTAAAAAACAGAAATTTACATTCTCATTTGAAGTGAATTTAAATTAATTATAGTTGCAATTTAACTTTTGGTTATCTTTTTCGTCCTTTCATTTGCAATAATATCTCATGTCCAGAATTTCAATTAGCCGAGAGGTTAATCCCTGTAGTTGCCAGGTTTTTGGTACCAAAAGGATTCTGTGTCATTTTTTATTTTCGAAAAATACGCAATGAAAATTATGTGAATGCACTAAAGTTATGAATTCACATTGCTACAATCGTGTCCCCTGGACACTGGACTATTAAATCATTATAGATGGTCCTGTGCCTTTCAAACTCATTTTACTTATAAACAAAATGTGCAATTTAAAATCATATCATTTTGAATGACAGTACATAGATATTATGTGATGGCCGCGAGTGTGTCAATAACTTATTTAAAACAACTTGTGAATCCTTAAAGTAACCACTGCAAGGATTATATAGAATTCTATTCCTCTCGAATATACGAATTCATGTGTTGTTGGAGGTACTATGCGAAATGAGGTCAGGTGTATTAAGGTTTGTTTGACTAAAAGTAACACTAAAGGTGGATTTTGGAACCACGTAACAGAGGTACTTCGGTTGAGTATGAAAATACATAATTCATAGGAATCCCTACTTCTATTCTCGAACGAGTTCTTTGAAGGTTTTCTGCTTTGGTGTAAGAACATTAGAAAGTAAATGTAAATGCTTTTGAAATTTTATGCAAGGTGAAAATTTGATTATCAAAATTATTTCTAAAATATGTATAGTTACTGAAAAGTAGATAAGCCAGGTTTTGCAAGTTTTTACCCATGGAAATTAATGATTTATTTATTTTTTATTTTGTACGGGGTTTAATCAACTTTTACATTTTTGAATTTTTGAGTAAGACTGTAAAAACTACTCGTATTTTTTATGGGAATAGCAACCACTCGGTAGCACGTACTCACGATTACCATAATTTCAATGAAATTTTGCTCAGAAGTTTCTTATTATTATGACTGCTTTTAGTAGAAAGGGATACGAAAGAAATTCGTATATTTCCAAAATAAGCCGCACCCTTTTAACTTGCGATATACACGTACTTTATGGCAAGTTATGGAATCGTAAAAAAAAATTGAACTCGAGATAATAATTTTCCCTAACATAACGATGATAGAGAACGCGAAAAAAGTGGGTCTCGCAATTCTATCTGTTTGTCTGTCTGTCCTCGCCCTTACAGCCTAAACGGCTGGAGGGATTTTCTTCAAATTACATTATTAAATATTCACAAACGAAATCTGCTTAATTATTTTTTAAATATGAAACCAGTTGCCCTAGAAAAAGTAATCAAAAAATAACAAGTATACACCGTAGTCACTTATTTAGGTACAGGTTTGGGCTAAAAATATGTTCCACCAATATAGGGAGCAGAGCAGGTATGCATGGAACTCAGGGGGGTGGTCATGACCACGAAAGATCGGCGCAGGTTCAAAAGTCCACAAAAAAAGGGGTCAATAGTCCCTAAATTTAGAAAGAAAGTGGGTCATAAGTCCACAAAAATTTCATATTATAATATTGAAAAAAGGGGAACAATTAAGAATTATTAATTAATTTGTATACTCTTCAAAACTTGTAAACTTAAAGCACACCAACTGACAACATAGGCGCCTGCCTGGCGACTGAGCATAACATAAGCAGAGCGACGGAGTCACGTGAGCGGGACAGAGGTACCGAAAAGGGAGTTATAATCCTTAAACCCGCGAAGCTGGCCACCTAAAGCAGTCCTGTTAAAGAAAACTAACTATAAAGTGGTCCACTGAAGTGGTTCAGAAATCCAAAATCAATGGGCAAGAAGTCCACAAGATTTTTGTATGGAATTTTGGCCCATCGGAGTGGGTCAAAAGTTCACAATTGATTTATGGACTTTTGACCCACAGAAGTGGGACAAAAGTCCATTATGGACTTTTGACCTGTGGACTTTTGACTTTGCGCCGAAAGATCTAGTTTTATTTCTAATTTAAACCATCTCATATAGAAAAAAAAAGTTGCAATTTGCGATTTTTACTTTGTACATTTCAGTGCTCTTTCCTATATAAACTTAATGTTCGTCCGGTTGAAATGCCCTTGTGTCCAATGAATCATATGGATGAAAAAAATATTGAAAACTTTTTTAGAATGTTTTTGCCTACTTGATGGTTCTTATGTTTGTCTATAGTGTTAAAAGAAACATTCTGTATATTATATATAAAGAGAATAATCGGCAAACAAGTATGCTATTGTGATAGATGGATAGATAGATAAATAAAATTCTTTATTTTTTCGATTCTATATTGATGCAATTATAAACTAAAGAATACGGACATGGCAATCTATGCCATCTGCCGGATATGACATTTCATGAATAAGTAAATAGAAAAATAAAAAAAGAATCATGTAATTAACAATAATTTTACAAAATGATTTTCATACTACTAGATATTGCGTTAAGGGAGCCAACCTTGCACTTCATTCTGACGAGATGAGCTTTGGTACACTAATGGTCCACATCCTAAATTTACTTCTAAGAAGTGTTGCCACGGTGGCAACACTGGCAGATCGGAGATATAAGGGTTGCCTTCTGACCATGTTTTAACACGAAATTTCACATAAATTAGCTATACTAAACTATACTTTATTGTGTATATATAGATTACATGGAGTTAATAAAAATTTGTTTTTAGAGGATCTCGAATCAAATAAAGCCAACAATTTAATTTTAATCGGTGATATTGATATTGATACTTTGAATATATCAGATAAAGATACAGAAAATTATTTATTTCTTATGGCGTCAAATGGTCTTAAAGGATATATTAATGAGCCAACTCGGGTTACTGAATCATCATGTACTTGTATTGACCATATTTTTGCGCGCTTTAGACGAAGTAATAAAATAAAATTAAGCGGAAAAGTCTTTGATCTTATGATTACTGATCATAGAATGGTCACTTTATTAAATGATCTTAATACTAATTCAAAACCTGCAAGTAAAATATCAAATAAAAAGCGTTTTAACACTGATTACAGATTGTTACAGGATATTTTTGGGATCAGGTTTACTCTGAAAACGACCCTTCCACGGCACTCTCTAATTTTATTTCGATTTTGAATTATCACATAAATTCAATGAAAAATTCAAATAAAAACACATTTTTAAGGCCATGGATGAATCACAGTCTCGGTAGGCAGGTAAAAATAAAGAACAATGTCGGTTCAAAGTGCAAGAAACATCCAAATAATGCTAAACTTAGAAAATATTACCTTTCTTTGAGTAAAGTTGTTAATACTAATGTTAATTTAACTCGTGAGAATTACTATACCAACTTATTGCAAAGAACTAAGGGAAATACCAAAGAAGAATGTAGAATAGTGGATAGCATCTTAGGGAAGAATAATAAGTTAAACGAAATAGAATCCATGTTAATTGATGGTAATACCTTAACGGACGTAAACTGCATTGCAAACAAATTTAACGAATACTTTACAGACATCTCTGAAAAAATAAAACCGTCCATTAATTCTGTGGACTGTATTTGTTACGATCAGCTAGGTATGGATTCTGAATTTATACAACTAAACAGCTTTGTCTACAATCCTATTACCTCGTTTGAGACATATAAAATGATTCTTTCCTTATAAAACAAGAAATCTTGTACTTCAGATGGAATATCTAGCACGCTCCTTAAAAAAATTGGGCTATATGTATCTGATGTTTTATGTTTCATCTTTAACTTAAGTGTTGTGCAGGGAGTTTTCCCACAAAACCTAAAATGTGCTGAGGTTATACCTTTGTTTAAGAAAGGAGACAGGAAAAGCATTTCAAACTACAGACCTATTTCTCTTCTTCCCACAGTTTCCAAAATTTTTGAAAAACAGAATTACGTCTTTTATGAACAAAAATAGTTTTTTCATTGAGAATCAGTTTGGTTTCAGGTCTGGTAAGTCAACAGAAGATGCCATTCCTAGGTTATGCAGAGGACAAAGGCTTTTGATATGGTTGATCATGATTTTCTTCTAAGGATACTTTACAATGCTGGTTTTAGAGGAGTTGTTTTTGAATGGTTGAAGTCATATTTGAAGGGTAGAGTCCAAACAGTAACTCTAAAGGGAATCTCAAGTGAAGCCCGTATTTTGAAAAATGGCGTACCACAAGGATCCGTACTTGGCCCTTTGTTTTTCTTAATATATATCAACTCAGTTTTCAAACTCAAGTTAAATGGCCTTTCGACTACCTTTGCGGATGACATATCCTTCACTAACCAATCAGTTTCCGAACTTAACTGTGTATTACAAATTAAAGAAGACCTCCAAACTTTAAGGACATGGTTTTCTATTCATAAGCTAATCCTTAGTGAAAAAAACTAAATTGATGACCTTCAAAACATCAGGCTATAGACATGTATTTTCATGCTTCGAATTGTAGACAATACAGCTTTCCTATACATTTTTGTGTTAAATCTAATTTTGATCCAAACGGAGCTTCTTCAGATTTTTGTTTCAAAATTGAAGCAGTACCAAGCTTTAAATACTTAGGCGTAATTATTGATTCAAATCTTAATTGGAGAGATCACATCTGTTGCGAATAAAAAACATTTCTCTCATTTTTATACTGCCACTGCAACCAAATGCTTTAAAAAACTTCCTGTGTGAATAAGAATGACTCATAACTTTAACTCATTTAAAAAAAAAAGTAAAAAACTGGCTTTTCACGGTGGACTTTTATTTTATTGAAAACTACTTTTGTTAATATAAAATAATACTTTAATTCACTTTTTTCTTAATTTTTCAGTTGATGTTACATTATTAATTATAAACTATCCAACATTTGATTCAATTTTGTCTAGGTTTTAAAAGGGAAATTAAAATCGAAAGATGTAATTTATTTTATATTTATAAATAGGTATTATATTTTTTTGATCATTATTATTTTGAAATTTAACTATTTTAGTTCTGATTGTCACCCCACATCAGATTTATTTTTGTGAATTTTTTCTTGCTGTATTATTCGACACTAACTTTTAAGTTAATGAAAGATTACTATTTATTCATTATTAATCAATTAATTGTTATACTAATTTTAAGTTTGAAATGAATAAAAAATACTTCTAAGTCTTAAAAATCTAATCTATATATTGGGAACCAGACATCTGTTGTTTACGTGGAATATCTCGTTGGATTAAGCATACTTGAAGCCATAGAAATATGCTCATTTTGTGACCCCTTCCCCATCCTTGTAAGTTGGGGGAGCAAAATACCTCGGCAAATATGGGTTTTTATTTGTCAGAAAATAATGGTTATAAAGTAAATATTCATACAATTTTAAGATGAGCATAGACGTAGAATTTCATACTCTACAGCATATCCGAAGTATATTTTTATCCATGCATTAGTTTTTTGCAAACTAATGTGGGAGAGGAAAATGGGAGTATGTCAAAGCACTATATATTTGTCTTGGTATAATCTAAGCAAATAGCACATGACCTTAGGGAAATTTGTATTGCCTAATCTTATGCCATCAAAATATTTTCAATATAATTTCCCTAGAAAAAGTTATAACCTTTTTACAAAATGATGACTAAATTTTCAGTGAAACGAGCATAACAATACCAAAATTCAATGGTATGGTGATAAAACTTGGCACACATGTCTCATTTGTTGCAAGAAATAAGAATCAAAAGAGTACATAAAAATATCTAGGGCTAAAGGGTGTTTTTTGAGTGAAACAGAAAAGTGTAAAACTATGCCCCATAAACCCCCCCTAAAACTAGTACGATGATAAAAGTTGGTAGGAATGTTTTGTTTTTTATTGTTACCAAGAATAAAAAACGATACATCAAATATCTATTGTCAAAGGTAGTTTTTGAGGGAAAATGTTTTATCTGCTCTACTTAAAAAATACATTAATTTTTCCATTAAAATGACGATTACTTTCATAATGATGATTGTATCGTTTTAATTGTACTTAAATTGGATTCAGCGTTAAAAAATACCTCAAAATCATGTACCATATTATATATTTGTACCTCGATTACATAAAAATAAAATGTTGGGTTTATAACCCATATTTTCCTTCCGCCTAAGAAAAACTCCCCTGGAACCAATATATTTGCATGGATCTTTTTGAGTCTTGGTTCTAACAAGAAATAAAACATTTCTACCAATTTTTATCAACATACCAGTTTGAGGAGGGGTTTACTGAAAGTAATTCACTTATCCCTTTCACTCAAAAAAAAACACCCTTTTGCCCAGATATTTTTATTGACAGTTTTGATTCTTATTTCTTTCGACAAATGAGACAAGTATGCCAAGTTTCATCACCATACCATTGAAATCTGGTAAAATTATGCTAAAATTTAGGCGTCATTTTATACAAAGGTTATAACTTTTTCTAGAGAAATAATATTGAAATTATTTTGATTGTATAAGATTGGGTATTAAAAATTAGCCTAAGCTCATGTGTCATATGCTTAGATTATACCAAGCCAAATATATAGTGGTTTGATATACTCCCACTTTCCCCTCCCCCCATTTTGAAAGCGATTATACAAAAAACTAATGCATGAATAAAAATAAACTTCGGATACTCTGTAGAGTATGAAATTCTACGTCGAGGCTCATCTTAAAATTTTATAAATATTCATTTAATAACCATTATTTTCTGAAAAATAAAAACCCTTATTCGCCGAGGGTATTTTGCTCTCCCCGCTTTCAAGGGTGGGGGAGGGGTCAAATAACGAACATATTTCTATGGCTTCAAGTATTTTAAATCCAACGAGACATTCCAAGATAGATGGTTCCTGATTTATAGGCTAATTTATGTGAAATTTCGTGTTAAAACATGGTCAGAAGGCAACCCTAATGTCTCCGATTTGTCAGTGTTGCCACCATGGCAACACTTCTTAAAAGTAAAATTAAATTGTGGACTATTAGTGTACTAAAGCCCATCCCGTCAGAATGAGGTGCAAGGTTTGACCTAAAATATGGCCTTAACGCCCTTACTATACGAGTATCTTGATTCATACAAGAAAAATATTTTGTATGAGAAATAGCTAAAAAAAAACGAAAAGTGACATTAAATTTATAGTAATAGCTAAGATTTAATCGGTATGGTTCTTAGGATTTCATAATTGAAATAAGCCTAAAAACATAAGTTTTAAATAAATAATGGGAGAGCTACAATCCTGAGGGTTTTGCAATTTTAATGATTTGCCACATAAAAATTAATAATTTGAAGAAATATTTAGAGAATAAAAATTTCAAAAACTATTCCGATAAATTAAATCAAAATTTGTATAAATAAGACCAACCACGACCACCATTAATTATTTCATACAAGCTATTGAGTGAAATAGAAGTTACTTGGAAATACAGTAGTAGCCCGTAGTAATAGCCCGTAGCGTAATGGTAAGTGCGTTCAACTGTCACGCTGTAGGTCTGGGTTCGCTTCCCAGCCTCGTCCACCTAAAAAACTAAAAAGTTTTTTTCAGGGCTACTGCCTCATGCGAGGAATTGACAAATCCTCCAAGAGTATCACTTGCCACGAATAAGTGCTTCTCGTCTAGCCATTCGGATTCGGCATAAAATTGTAGGTTCCTTCCATTCCTGTCGATAGGCGCACACAGGAATGGTTGCGAGTTATTAGTCACTAGGCCCTGGTTCTTCATGAGCCGTTGTGCCACCCGATTTTTTTTTGGAAATACAAGCGCCGTATTTCTTGTAATAAAGGGCAAACTGCAATGAAGTGGTAAACATCTTCACATTCTCTTCTGTTGCATAAGTCACAAGTCTGCTGAAAATCAGTTCTATGTGGGATGTAGTTCAGATTAAGGATTTCTACTCTTGCTGTGAAAATAGTACTTATAGCCTCAGACGAGTACTTAACGTTGAAATAGCTATCCTCAGTTAGAATTTGATGGTTAAGGTTCCTGTAGAATAACCTGGAAGTTGACGACGAAGCTCTGGTTATGTGCTGGTCATATATCCTTTCATCGGTCTTAGCAATAATTGATGCAAATATATTGTGCCAATCGAAAACGTTAGCCTCTGTTAGGGACAAAGAGAGGTCATTGAATAAGGCCAACTGATTCCACTTCCTAAAAGGATATTGATTCAATTGCAATTGTCTCATCAGAATTGTTTTATGAAGACGGGTATTACTTCTCTTCATCAATTTCGTTAAATAGTCTGCATGAGCTTTTAGATTATTAATGTAAATGGGTGGTAAGCCAGATTCCACGTGTATAGCATGGGTTGGTGCTGAATTGGGTAGTCGAAATATTCGTTTGAAGAAAAATCTTTGAACAGCTTCAAACTAAACACTTGATATTTTGTCGAATGGTCAATGTTTTGGTTAGCAAAGAACCGTTTCCACATAATATTTAGCGCCAGTGCTTTTATCCTTTGCATGCTTGCCAAAGTTCAAGTTCGATGTTAACAATTCACGTACTATTTAAATCGTTTCATTATTGAGACGCCAAGTTTCTTCATGCAGCCTTACCCTTCTATTTCGACTCTCAAGAATCATAATTTTGTATTTTTTGGACATTGATGTGGAGATCACAGGTCTTACAGTAATCATCCAGACGATTAATTTGGAGTTGGAGAGTAAAGGGGTTGTCAGCTATTAATACCAAGTCATCAGCGTAGAGATGAACCTTGATGAGAGTTACAGTGAACATAACACCTCCACGAAGTATTTCAGAGATATCATCGATAAACAGCGCGAGTAAGAGAGGGCTTAGAATACAGCCCTGTTGGACACCTGCTGAAGTCTCAAACAACTCTGATAACTTGGAACCATCCCAAACTGCTGCACTAAGTGACGACAAGAAATTCTTATAAAGCATCAGAAACTTTCGAGACACTCCAATTCTATCCAGCTTATAAGAGCCTGTCTGTTGACGGTAGTAGCCCGTAGCATAATGGTTAGGGCGTTAGACTGTCACGCTGGAGGTCTGGGTTCGCTTCCTCGTCCACCTAAAAACTAAAAAGTTTTTTTCAGGGCTACTGCCTCTTGCGAGGAATTGACACATCCTGTTATCCATTGTGGGAAATCCAGAACGAAAACCCTCTTGAAATATATACAAACTGTTGGTTCTTTCTATCCAGTTCGAAGGTCTTCCATAAAGAATTCCGGCAAATATCTTTCTTAGAGAATTGAGCATGGAGATTCGGGTTGCATCGCATCACCTTTTTTAAATATCGAGAATATGATGGCTTGAGGGCTTTTGAAAAAGTCATAGGCACATAAGCATTGTTTTAAAGTAGGTTAAAAAAAATTTACGATATACGTTTTGAGTTGGTCATTGCTTTTTTTTTAGAAATTCAACTGGGATACCATCTATACTTGCAGCTTTGTTGTTTTTCATTCCCAAAAGAGTTGCCTCCAGTTCTCCTAAAGATATCGGAGCGTCCGATTCAGACACATAAAAGTCTTGCATTGCGTAGCTGAAGGTATGAAGATGCCCGTCAGCCGACAAAAGAGTTTTAAAATGTGCTGCTAGAGTCTTCAACAGCAATCTTCATACCTCGGTGCAATCCACTCAGTTCACGTACGCTGGACCGAAATTCCTTGGAATTTTTGCTATGTTGAACCTGTAGCCTACTGTGCATTTTTAATTTTGTTGTGCACAAAAAAAAAAATGCGTATTAAGAAAAAAAAGTTCGTCAAGGCCTGAGTATACTTCTCTAAGTAGCTTAAAGTTAGTGTCTTGCGTGGATAGAAATACAGGTACCTACCTAGGCTGATTTTTTCATATGTGAAACAACGCTTTTGAAGAAACTGAAATCCATGTTTCGGGACGCCATATTGCTGGTGAAATACGAAACTATTGATCTTAGGGAAAAATTGTTAAGACCAAAGCAATAAAGCCAGATTTTATTCACAAATACATTTTTTGTAATTTGATTGTTCCTATTAGGTGAAACTATTTATTGTAAAATTTGCTTTTAACTCGACCATAGCACCATATACCTAGTCCAAAATGATTTTATTTTTTTTTTTCAACAAAATCAACAAAATGTTGTGAATATAGTCACTTTGATCTAAGAACTACAATTTTTTTAAAACTTGATTTCAGCGCCACCTATTATTTTAATTTTCTTTTTTCCTTAAATGACTCTGTTTTGAGACAATATTTTGCTTTTAAATATCCAAATCGATCGAGCCATTGAGCCAAATTGATTTTTATATTGAATGCGTATGCAGATTTTTGGTAAGGTTTTATTAAAATAGAAGTTAAGAAACAAAAATAAGCAAAATATATTAATGAAATCATTCAGATAAACCTAACATAGACAATAAACATAATTCCTCATTAATCCAATTATGAATATTCTACTATCCTACCAGGAACCCCAGCAAGCCGCATCGTCCACCTCATCAATGACTCAACCTTCAGCAATAAACTTCAACTGTAGTATATCGGAATAATAAATAAAATAATTTGCATCGAGACACTATTTAAAGGAAGGAAGACTTTCAAATATGCATTTTAATTTTTATCCTTTTTATCACCAGCCAGAGGTCATTTCCTCGCTTCCTCAACTTTATTCCACGAATACCTACCTATAGTTTACTTATGGAAATGAACCGAAGAAGGAAAACTCAAATTAAGTCCAATTGCTTTTATATTTTTTTAATTTTTCTCTTAAAGGATTTGGGAAGGAGAAAAAGTAAAATGAAAAAAAAAAAAAATAGTAAAATTGTGAGAAAATTATATTCATATAGAAAATGTCGAATACATTTGCATATTAATCATGACTATGCGCTTATAATATGAATAAAAGTTACATATACATTTTTGAACATCATAAATGTATCCTCCAGCTGAGTTTCTGCTATTCCTACTTTGCAAACCAAAAGACGACCAAAACTCGGTGAGTTACAATATAATCCTATCGAACTTTCCAGTTTCCGTTTCCTGTGCATATATGTAGTTCTCTATCATTTATAGATGTGTATAAGATGATATTGGCCAGAGGAAAGCAATATATTATGTTTGTTATTACTTGGAATCTATATTCTGTAGGTATGTGAATGTACGTACATATGTACATATAGCATGGTATTTATGTTCTCATACATCCACATCGACATCACATTGCTTAAGTTGTCCTTTGAGAGATGACTTCATGAATACTTAAAATGACATCTCGTGAATATTCATTCCTATTAGATTAATCTGCTCTGACATTGTGCTAAATAATTAAATGGTGGAAAATAGAAAACTTTTATTTTGGCAAAAGTTGTAGAAAAAAATATACAATGGTGACAGGAGTGACGACTTGACGTTTATTTTATGAAAAAGTTCGACATTAGTTGCGTTCGAATTCGAATAAACTGAAAATAAAAACAAAATCAAAGGCTTTATTTCCACATACAGGGTTTTTTTGTTTTAAATAATTTATCAATTTACAAGGCAAGGCAAGGTAATAAAAAGTAAGTTCGATGGAGAAATGAAAATGCTTTTTCCACATCTGCAAGTGAAGAACTTAATAAGCGTGACATAAAATATTGAAAAAGAAAGGAGAATGGGCAAATATATATGGGACCTGGTCTAACTAGTGCCCAGGAACGAGACCTATGAAAATGATTAAGTACTATAGAATGTACCAACGTACAAGTATTGTTTTTGTCCTAAACAATTGGCTTAAATAAGCGACCATAAAAATAAGAAAATCCCTTTGCAAATTCGAAAAACCATAGACGAGTTGTTTCATATTTTTTAATATACTGCCTAGCCTCCCATGGTTTACAGTTCTGTGTCCATATTCAAAAATGATGCTCCTGAACTACGCTTTCCAACGTTGTATATCTTAATTGTATGCACTAGACGCACAATTATTCCTACTCATTAGATTCGCTAAATTGAATAAAATAAATTAGAATTTTCATACTCTTAAGCAAATTATTCGCCAATCATGATATTATTCGCTATTATTGGCCATTGGTATAAAAGTTCCTTTATTTTGGGGCTTATTCACTTCAACAAAAGTGACCAATACTGGCATTTAAATGGAACATTATTGCAATTAACTTTTGCTCTAATTTCCATCTTTGTTGACATACTGCCTAAGCCTCATGGTTTACAGATTTGTGTTGATACAAAAAATGATGTGCCAATCGCCCTGCCTTGTGTGTTTTTTTTTTTCAACTTGAAGATGAATTTCATATCGCTATGCTATCACCGTCGAAACCACAAAATTCTTCTTGCATCATCCCACCTAGATGTGCTCGTGCTGCAATGGAGTTGCAAGACATAATTCTTCATATATCTGCCGCGGCACCATTACGAAGTTGAAGACAGCGCTCATCGAGAGATTTACATCATAACAAGAAACAAGGCTCCACCAGTTGCTTGACAAGGAGATTTTTGGCGACCGCAAACCGTCACAGTTTTTTCGCCATCTGAAAAGTTTGATGGATAACGTCCCCGACAATATTCTTCGAACCAAGGGGTTGAGTGACTCCCACCAGCAGTTCAAACTATTCTAGCGACACAACAAGACATGTATTTATGCTACACTTGCCGACCATATAATGTAAATTTCATCTAACAATCATCTGGTAGTCGTTGGTACTTCTCGTTATGTTTCTTCTGCACCATTGGAGCCCCGATTTATCAAAACTCGAAGAGGAACTCTGTGAGCTAATAAGTTCTATTAAAATTTCAACTCATAAACTTCAACGTTTGCCAAACCAATCACGATCAAGTTCGAGATCCCGTACACAAACGGTATCAACAAACGGTTTTTATTGGTACCACGCCACGTGGGGAGAGCTAGCACAGAATTGCCACAAGCCATTTGCTTTTCAGGGAAACGGAACGGAACTGAATCCTCAGACGTTCGGCTATATCTTGGGGTGACAAACGTTTAGTAGGAGATCGCAGAAGAAAGTCACCAGGCACCGCACAGGTATTCCAAAAACAATATCGGCTGGAGTGGCTTTCAGGTCATCCTTCAACGCTATTCGAATGCCAACCAATATACTATTGGCAGAGTGTCAATCCAGGAGGAGCTTTCATGGCATCGAATCGCCGGCCGCCTCAAGTTACTTTTAAATAAAAAAAAAATATTTGATTGCAACTCCAATAGAACCACCTTTCATACTTTCTTATTATTAGATAAATTAAATTATTTTCTTATACAGATAATGTGGGCCAATTACGTTGAGACAGTCGCAAAGGCTGTCGATCGCATGGTCGCAATGACACGGTCGAAAGTACGCACAAACATGGAGACTTGGTTGAATGGACAGTCGTCTGAAAAGTTATCAGTAGTTGCAGTTATTTTCGACTATGAACATGAAGTAGAGAAATGCTTGCTTGCTCTTGCTAAAGCACAATTAGAGTGTCTTATTCATTCATTCAAAGAAAAAAGAAAGCAAAATGATCTAAAGAAAGGTTTGTAAGAAAAATTGTCTCGGAGTAACCCGAAGACTAAAAAAAATTATCTAAGATTGATTTTCATGATGTAATTGCTTGTTTGTTTATATCGCAGTTGTCATTCTGAAACAAACAAATTTTTTGTTGTATTTGCATTTGCACGTAGACTACTAGAAAATCACCAAATCACTGTCTTCTGATATTATTCCAATCCTTCCGATTTCATCTTCAGCTGTGAAAAGTATAGTAAGTGATAACACCAAAGTGTGGGTGAATGTATTTCATCAGTCGCACTGCCGGATTTTTTTGATCTAAATACTTTTCTTAACTCTCTTCTGAACGCTGATCTTAGGTTTGCTATTTTGGTTTTGGCGTATTTTTGTTTGCTTCGGGTCGGGGTAATATTCTTGTGCCTTTTTCAATAATTCGCCATACACTACACTTCTTAGTTGCTTGTTGCTACGAGAAGAACCTTGGGATGACCACAAATTTTTTTCAATGGTTTCTTCCATATTTTTATTTATTTATTTTGTCTCCTAGAAACGTTTATAGAGTTTTATTTTATTCGTAGGTAGAATGAGTAGTTCAATCTTACGGACTGTCCCAAAAATTGCCATTCATTATACAACCGCTTCGGCCGTGTCGTAAGGTTCGTAGATGTTTTCAACGGACTTCCGACCTGACGAAAGTCGCTTGGTCTGATGTACGACAAGAACATTCACGGTAGAACCTGTTGTTAACGACTGAAGTTCGTCGGACCGTTCTAACGACTGTTTGAACGTAAATAACACGCTTAACTCTAAAATGTATTAATAAAACTGCGTTTCGAAACTTAAAAAAAAAAATATATTTTGATTTAAAAATTAATAACAAAAACTTTGTGAATAGTTGACAACTATTGAAATTCGATATTAAACCACTCAACTGACAAATGTTTTAGTCATTGGGAATGATGCAGACCGATGTGAATTATAAAAAAAAATTGACAAATATCAAGAATAGTTGATCAGATTTTCAGTAAATTGAGTTTAACAATCCTAAATATCAATATTTATCAACTATCAATGAATTGACAATCGCAATAGGGGTGATTAATTTTGCAAACAGAATTTTATTTAATTGAATTTTTGAACAACAACAACTTAAAGGCGCTACCACCAATTATTTGGCTGGAGATATAGCTATTACGTGCTTTGACACTTTTGCACTCGTCAGTCTCCTTTTTGTGGTGCTGAGCTTTAATACAATTTTATTTGAAAAACTTTTTATGCACACCACATCAGCAATCAAATCCCTCAAGAACAACAAAGCGGTAGGTTTAGACGGAATTCCCGCTGAGCTCTACCAAGTAGATCCACAAACATCAGCGAATTTGCTACATCCCTTAATACCACAGGCATGGGAGAACGAAAGTTTCACCATTCAATGGAAAAAGGGATGATCGTCAAACTACCAAAAAAGGCAAATCTTACGGATTGCGGAAACTGGAGAGGGATCTGTGTCCTCATCGCGGTGGCAAAGATAATGGCGAAAATAATCTTGGAACGAATCAGAGAACACCTCGATTCTACTCTCGAAAAAGAGCAATCTCATCCTGCATTGATCACATCAACACCTTGAGGATCATAATAGAACAATGCGTGGAGTTCCATTTCCCTCTTCATTTGCTCTTCATCGACTTCGAAAAGGCTTTCGATAGTTTGAATCGAGATTTCATTTGGTCAGCTTTACGCAGGAGAGGAGTACCCGAGAAGATTATCGCCATTATAAAGGCTACCTACGAGGGTGCATCGTGTCAAGTCTTACACAACGGAAAGGTATCAGAGGGCTTCGATATCCATAGCGGAGTTCGTCAAGGATGTTTGCTATCTCCACTACTTTTCCTGGTGGTTATAGGGGATGTCCTTCATGCAGCTCTAGCCGAGCAAGCGCGTGGAATTCGATGGACGATGTTTTCGTTCCTGCAACATCTTGATTACGCTGACGATATTTGTTTGCTCTCGCACAACATTATGGATCTTCACCATATGGTGCCAGAGAAAATCTTGGCGCAGAACAGTCGACAAGGAATCACAAAAGCTCGGTAAAAGTTGGGGAGAGCTAAAATACATTTCCAGAAACCGAACGAGATGGCGTGTAGCGGTAGTTGACGCCCTGTGCCCCTTAGAGGGGTCAAGGATCTAAGTAAGTTAGTAAATATATCAGATTTGCTCAGTCTTAGCAGTCGTGTGCACTACGCACTCCAACGCTTTAGACCACGATGGGTGTAAAAGTGGCAAAGCACGAACTAGCTATATATCCAGCCAAACAATTGGTGGTAGCGCCTTTAAGTTGTTGTTGTTGTTCAAAAATTCAATCAAATTGACGAAATAAGGAATGGTCAAGCCTAATAAGCTGACATTCTAGTACGAATAGTACAATAATAACAATAATTGTATTTAATCTTGAAATTTAAAAATTGTATTTCAATTTGTTTTTAACACAACGTTATTGAACCATTTAAATAAATCGTCAATACTTCAATGTCTAGCTATGTTCTAGCTGTTTAGTACAAGACCAAGTTCGTGCATTTTTTTCTATCACTATTAAGAAAAATTAAGAAATTAATTCTGTGTACAAAAATGTTAAATTGTCCATTATATATAGTTTACAAATTGTGGTAGCCATTCATCAAAGTGCTCCGCTCCTCAAGAGAATAATTATTCTAATAGTAGGTATTCAGACAAAGGTCTGTGTAAAACTGGAGAAATTTGCACTGGTAGTATTGTTGAATTGTAGACAATTTACAGGGTCTTTTCGAAAACCACTCATTCATGTTTCTACTCCATGTTTACGAAATCTTATGTTTGTACATAATGTTTCGTTGCATGTATTGATTTGTTTAAATGACTCCTTCATATTATATTCGTTTGTCCTTTTAGATAACTAACGTATTTGGCTCCATCTGCCGGAAATTTTTCCCAATACAATGAACATGCGCTTTAACGATATTTTTCGCAAATATTATAGGGAAAATGTATACAAATGAAGGATGTTGACAAACAAAATTTCTACATTTCAGTCGAAGATTCAAACATTTTCAACAAGTCTTTTTTGCTAAACTGAACATGATGTTATAAATTCGAAATGTTTCTGAAATATCTACCCACAAAATGTCCATCATCGATTTCTAGAGAAGTTGCTATTCGACGAACTTTGTTCAAAATAAAACGAGGGAAGTCCAATTAAAAACTTTACAATTCTGTCAATATTGACCAAAGCTTCGCAACAAAAGTATCTTAAAGTTGAACATACTTTTAATGCCAATTAGGTTCTATGTAGATACTTCTTTTTTTTTTTGTTATGATGTGCTGCCAAAAGGATCCATTTGCGGAAGGTTGTTCGAAGCCAATTTCGTCGATTGAGTTACATTTTGTTGGCTCTTGAACAGACATTACGAGTAGAGAAAGTTTTGTTTTTTGTTTTTTTTTCTGTTTACCATATTCTTACCATAGGGAAAGTTTAATATGCCAGAAGGTTATCTGTGGCTTATGATATAAAAAAAGGGTGTCAGCTGAAACTTTAATGTCTAGATTTAGCTTTGAGCATGTTAAATTATATGTGTGGATAAGACGGAGTCACACAACCACATATTATTTCATTTAAAAGGAAATTTTGTGCATAATTTTTTAATTCACAATGAGATAAATATTTTATTGAAATGACCATTTGTTGAAATGAGACTTGTCTACACGTGAATACAAGAAATGTGTCGAACTGGACATTTATAGTAACTTATTTTTCTTTATAATATTTAAATGCAATATGAGAGAGAGAGAGAAAAGTACCGATCTAGACAAAAACTAAATTCTTAAAGAGGATGGATCTGTTCCCCCCCCCCCCCTCACCCCGTTTATGCCGAATGAATGAATTGCAATGAATAGTTTTTGGTAAGAAATACTTTTTATACAAAGATACCTGCGGTAGGTAATAGGTATATAAGGCAAATTATGGGTTCGTTAACAAATTAACGAAAGATTTGGATCAAACTTGGGGGTCTCGCAATTATGTCTGTCATCGCGACTGCAGCCTTAACGGATTGATAGAATTATTTCAAACTTAGTTCCTTGTGTTTTTTGGCTTAAACGCGCACACATTTGTTCGATAGCGACGTGGCTCGGGGATCTTAGCACCTCATAAATATGGGATATTTACAAAAAGGTATAAAAAGTTTCAGAAATAGGAAGATTTTATTCAATGGCTAAGGTTTTTCAAGTCCAGGGACGAACTTTAACATTTATGTGATATTTGAAAAAAGTATATCATTTGAGCGGCCAAAAATTTTCATTAAATGTCAGCTAGTTTTAGTTATTGGGCACCTATAGATTTTTTTATAAATTAAAAAAAAAATTCCAGGTCATATATGATTTTTATCACCTAATTTTTGGGATAAAAAAAAATAGGGTGGCACAACGGCTCATGAAGAACCAGGGCCTAGTGACTAACAACTCGCAACCATTCCTGTGTGCGCCTTTCGACAGGAATGGAAGGGACCTACAATTTTATGCCGAATCCGAACGGCTAGACGAGAAGCACTTATTCGTGACAAGTGATACTCTTGGAGGATTTGTTAATTCCTGGCAAGAGGAGGTGGACGAGGCTGGGAAGCGATCCCAGACCTCTAGCGTGACAGTCGAACGCACTAACCATTACGCTACGGGCTACTTCTAATTTTTGGGATACTCCAACAAAAAAAAGTAAAGAAAGTAAACTATTTAAAAGGCCATCAAATTCTCATAAAATGTAAACTTATTTCAGCTATTAGTCAGCCATAGTGTATTCTCAACCTGCCGTAAAAGTTAAATTTCTTTCTCAAAAATGATTAGCTAGAAATTGTTAATGTGCGTTATTGGTTAATGGAAAAAGTGCAACTTTTCTCTGAAAGTATACAAATACAACCTATACAAAATTGAGAATAAAAACAAGAAAATGTGACACAAAAACGTCAAAAATGAAACAAAAATCTTATTTGTTTCTTCATAAACAAATTATTTTTAAATTTTGAAATGCAATATTCTCTGATAACCTAGAAATACTGAAATGTAAAATTATGAAACCCAGCGATTGATTGGGCACGACTGGATCGCAAAAACTTGCTCTCGTAGCTAGAAATTAACTAAGTACATGTGTATTGGTTCAATAATATATATATATGCTATCATTAAAAAAAAGTTTTAAAAACAATTTAAAATATATATTGTTACTATAAATTACTACAAATTTCTTTGTTATTTTAATGGCTAAAAAAGGTATAGCAGAAAATAAGGTTATGCCATCTGATTTATTTGATGAATTTAAATTAAAAAACAAAAACCGTTACAGCGGTTTAATTTAATATTAATTTTTATATACAAAAGTTGTTGGAGATTTTTAAAAATAAAATCTGGTATTCGAATTTTAAGTATTTATTAAAATACAATTTTACCCAAATAAAAAAAAATATTCATTAACCCGTTTTCAAGATATTGAATTTAAAAAAAAAATCAATTTTTCAATTTTTCCATTTAATGATTGGGAATCTATCTATATATATAAAAGAGAAATGTCGTCCGTGTGTGCGCCCATAACTCGAGAACGGATCGTTCGATTTTCACGATTTTAGGCTTGATGAATTCGTATTGACCCAAGGAAGGACATAGGACCGAACAATTTTAAGGAAAATTGGAAATCAGGGATCATCTTCTTTTTAATGCATATCTCGGGAACGGTGTATTCGATTTTCACAATTAAGTACTTGATGGATTCGTATTGGCTCAAGAAAGGACATAGAACACTGGAGGAAAATCCCGGAAAATTTCCAGAAAAATTGGAAAACAGGGAACATCCATTTTTTGATGCATAACTCGAGAACGGCTACTCCTATTTTTACGATTTAGGCTTGATAAATTCGTGTTAGTTCAAGGAAGGGCATAGGAAACTGAAAGAAAATCCCCTAAAATTTCCAGAAAAATTGAAAATCCGGGAACATCTGGTTTTTAGTGCATAACTCGAGAACAGTTACTTTCATTTTCACGATTTATGGCTTGATAAATTCATATTGGCTCCAGGAAGGGCTTGGTAGCATCGGCTTTATTGCAATACGTGGAGAAATTGCAATTGACAACAAACATGCGAGTCGCTTTACGAAATGACCAGTTCGCTGCAGATTGAATTTCCACCGAATTTTTGCTACTTTACAACAACGACGCGACGGAAGAGCTCATCGCGAATGTTTTTCCGAATTTCCCTCAAAATTATGTTAGCCAAGATTGGCTGAGCTCACGCGCGATTTTGGTCGCGAAAAAAAAGAATGTCGATCATTTGAATTTCGTCATTCAAAATCAAATCGTCGGTGAGTTCATTTATTCAAATCCGTGGACTCCGTGATGGATAAAAATGAAGCCACCAACTATCCCACGGATTTTTTGAATTCTTTGGATGTTCCGGGCTTTTCACAACATAATTTAAAATTGAAAGTCGGCTCAGTTATAATTTTGCTGCGCAACCTCAATGCACAAAAATTTTGTAACGGAACGCGTTTGATTGTGAAGTGCATCAAATCAAATCTTATATTCAAGCCACGATTTTGAGGGGAAAATTCAAAGGCGAAGATGTTCTCATTCCACGGATTCCGCTTATTCCGAACGATTTGCCATTCGTATTTAAGCGTCTTCAATTTCCAGTGCGTCTCGCTTTTGCTATGACAATTGACAATCAATAAGTCGTAAGTCGACAATCACTGGATGTTTGTGGCATCAATCTTGAATTCCCATATGTTTCTTTCATGGTCAGTTGTATATGTATTCTTAAGAATCAGGAATTTCAATTGACCGAATTACATGAAATATCATTGTATATAATGCTCGGAATTATTACTTTCTTTACATAAATGAATTAAGGCGGAACGAAGTTCGCCGGGACAGCTAGTTTAATATAGTAATAAATTACTTTTTTGGCACTGTATGAGTTCTTTTAGGTAAATACTAGAAACTGAATAACTTCTTATTCTCATACAAATATAGCTTTATTTAAAACTAACGTTTTCGAGAATATCTTCTCATCTTCAGTTTTTAAGCAAATTGAAAAAAGTTTACATATAAATCAAAAATTGATGTGATGAAAATATTATACATATACATATACAAATAATTTGTCAATTTAAAGAGATAAAGTAATTTTATCTAATAATTATGAAAGCTATTTGTTCGAACTGGCTGGTAAAATTTGATGAAAGTAAGTGAATAAATGCGTTTAGAATTTCGTCTCAAATATGTCTTCAGCTGTTAATGGTTCTTAAAATGCATGCAATGAAGATCGTTCAAACAATTTGTTTTTGTTCATATTATTTGTGCGATGTATGTACAATTCTTCATATGCATTTAATAATTTTGGGTTATTTATTTGTTTTAATAATCTAAAACCTGCCAGGTTGTGATTATTATCAATAATAAGAAGATGAAGAAATTTAAATATTAAAATATTGAAATTACTTCTGTTTTAAGTGGAGTGAATGAGTGAAATTCAATTAAAAAATACAAGTGACCTCATCTCCAGAAATAATTGTGTTTCGCCCAACGTATAACAGTGGGCTCTTCAGTCAGTCTGTTATACCCTACTAAGACACAAATTTGGTCGATGTCTACCGACTCTTATAAAAATCTGAGCAAAAAGATACTGTGAATTTCATTATTCTAGGGGAATTTGTTTAAATTCGTGCACCTAGGAAATAAATACCCGTGGTCAGTTTTTTTATACTAAGAAGATGAAGAAATTTAAATATTAAAATATTGAAATTACTTCTGTTTTAAGTGGAGTGAATGAATGAAATTCAATTAAAAAGTACAAGTGACCTCATCTCCAGAAATAATTGTGTTTCGCCCAACGTATAACAGTGGGCTCTTCAGTCAGTCTGTTATACCCTACTAAGACACAAATTTTGGTCGATGTTTACCGACTCTTATAAAAATCACAGCAAAAAGATACTGTAAATTTTATTGTTCTAGGGGAATTTGTTTAAATTCGTGCACCAAGAAAATAAATACCCGTTATTATTATCAATCATATGAGCAGCTGGAGTCAACTCATGCACTGTCTTAGAATGGATTGATTTATAGTGTTCTGACCATCTTATTTTTGCCGTTCTTCTCGTTTGGCCAATATAAACTTCATCATAATCTTGACAAATAACGGAATAAATTCCAGATTTATCGAGAGTATCTGTCTTATCTTTTATTGTTCCAATTAGCGTTTTGACTTTATTCCCAGTGCTATTCAGTGACAATTTGATTGAATAATTATTCAACACTCTCATCGAAGAATATTGCAATCCTTGAGCAAAGGTACCACCCATAAAAGAGATAACTTTTTCATTAGATGGAACTAAAGATGTTAAATCTTTTATTTCCTTTTTTCTTGAACGTTTTTTTTTTTAACAAAGAATCAACAATTTGTGTACTATAACCATTTATTGTGGCTATTCTATGAATAGTTGCAACTTCTTTGATGTAATTGTTTTTACTGAATTCAAATTATATTTGTTTTGAAAAATAAGGTAAAATATTGGATTTCTCTATTTTGAATGGTATGTTTTCCATTTTTAAGTGTATATTTCTGATTTTGTGCATGAAAATCCTAACCCTAATTATTGTACTATGTGTAGTTTGTGACATTAGTATTACTTTGAGCTTGAGGATTATTCATGAACGAATCCTTCGAACCTGTGAAGCAGGCCACCCAAGTAACAGTAGTAGTAGAGGTGACATGAGTAGATGTAGGTATAACATACTCAAGCTCGGGGCTGCAAACTTTGGGCAGAAAAGGGTGTAAAGTTTTTCTTTTGTAGTTTTTCTTCAATAGATAAACATTTTGAAGAGAACTTTTAGTTTTTATTAACGACCAGCGAAGCGGCAACCTTACTGATTCCTCACAAGTCACAATAACCTTATAAATTGTGGTGAACTCGCCTTATAAAAACGAAAAAATTAGGATCTGCTCCTTTTCACGTTGTTCTTGTGAGGTTTCTTATGAGGTCTCCAGAATACAAAATTGTGACCACCTCATAAGAAACCTCACTCACAAAAAATTGTGACCCGTGAGCCTCGCAACGGCAGAAAAGGGCCATTAAGTCTATTAATTGACATTGAAATACAAATTATTGCAATAAAACAAAAACGAATTTAATTACAAAAAAAAGAGAACAAAAAGATCCCTAAAGAAAAAGATAATGTAAAACAGATCAGATTGAAAAAAGAGAACATGTTCTCTTTTAAAGAGATAAAATGGACACCCTCCTACCTTAGCTCGCAGCACTGGACTGCGGACTTGGAGTCTGATGCCTGTTTCTGATCGCTTGGCACTTAACTAGCCAAACTGACATATAAAGTTTACCTATGTCTCGATTAGGTGAGATGACAATAATTTATAACAAATATGAGTTGCTCTGTAATTAGAGTATTATTTTGTTTATTATTTAAACATTTTAACTTAAAATAATTTACAATAATATCACCTGTAATTAGAGAACGACATCATATATTAATAAATTATAGTTTTAGCAATTCTTAGTTTGAAAGCAATTCTTAGTTTAACAATCTTATTGCACATGTTACATTATTATTACATGTTTTTAGTTTATTTTTTTGATGATGGACCTGCACTCACTTCAAAATTTTTGTTTAAATAAAAAAAAAAGGTCTCAAATTTCGGATTTATGTTTTCACAAGTCTCTCCACTGCAGGTTTGGCATAAAACGGAACATTTTAGCCCGGATTTTCGACATCCACATATTTTCCCACAATTTGCCTTACATTCCACACACATTCCACCTTAAACGAAAATTATGAAGTAAGTGTAGGTCCAACTTCAAAAAATAAAAGAATAATCCTGATTGTAAATTTAGAAAAAAAAAAAAAAAACTAGGAATATAAACTTAAAAACCCAGCGGTGATGCGGAAATGAATTCTAGTCTTAGTTCGGATAACTTGATTTCCAACTGAAGTCGAAAATTATCAATTTTAATCAAGAGTCATTACGCATAAGTCACAAAAAGCTAGTTCGTAAATGATTTGTTTAACAAAAACCAACTTGCTTTAAATTCAAGATGGCGGCCAAAGTTGAAGAGATAGGAGGTCAAATTTTTTTTTAGTAAGACTCCTTATGGCCTCCTCAATAATTGAAAAAAAAGAAACTTTATCCTTTTGTTTTTATACAAAAATATCCTTTAGTGCGGATAACCTATAAATAACCGATCGGAATCACAATTTCCGGATTATATCAAAAACTATCAATCTTAGACAAAAAATTGTTTTAACCAAAGTTGTAGATAATTCAATTTTAAACAACTTTTGTTAAGGGCGTTTTTAGTGAAAAGTTAAAAATAAACGAGTTATTTAACAAAAACCGATTTTCCGAAAATTCAAAATGGCAGCTAACGCAAAAGAGTTAGACGGTCGAAAACCGTACTGAATACTTTTTATGAACCCCTCTAACGATTAAAAGAAAAGAAATCTACTATTTAATTTTTGTAATTAAAAATTACATTTCTACTGGCCTATTATCAGCTGAATAAGTTGAAGTGTGATCCATCATGTTGACGATTGGCAGACTTACAGGGTGATTAATTAAATTAAAGAAAGTACATTTTCTTTACAACCCCCCCCCCCCCCCCCCACCCCTTCCGGAGGAGAAATTATTTCGCAGGTTTATAGCAGCATGTTTAAATTTTTTACAACCCTTTCTATTCAGGGAAGGAGCTGGAATCAACTTTGACATATGGAAAAGGTTAGATTCTGATTTCCTATGGCCAGTGCTAATTCTGTAGATCGAGTTTGACATCTTTTCGATAATTTTATATGGTCCGATCTTTAATTCTTCAAGCTTTTTTCTATATTGTCACCTATATTGAAGTCAAAGTGTATTCGGTTTTTATCATAAATCCGTTTTGTTATAATGGTGAGACTTTATAGTATTCTCTAGGGCTATCTTTTTATCTCGTTTCCAATCCTGCTCGGAGTTTGTTTGCCTTAGTTCATTTGGCAATATTGTTAAATCTGTTCCATCCATCAGGTACGAAGGTGCAAATCCAGTCACAGAATGTTCAATTTCATTGTATTTTTGTGTGCACATCTCTGCTGCTGTTGTCCAAGTTAACTTCTTTGTATCTCTTTCGTTGATTTTGCATCTGATCTTATTGAATAAAGTTTGGTTTAGCCTTTCATTCAATCCATTAGAAAAAGGACAATTTACAGATGTGAAAACCAGTTGTATATTTTGATCGTTCAAAAACTTTTTGAATTCCTTAGAATTTATCCCTGGATATTGATCTGTCAAGATAAGACCGATTTCGTTGACTTTTTGTATATTTCTAACGAGCTTAATGAAATCGCTTGCACTTGGAGTTTTCGATGTCAGAATGTAAGCTTTCCTCGTTAAGTGGTCGATTAACAGATGAAGGTATTTTTTTGTTGATCTGGATCCTTCAAAGCCCCCTATTGTGTCTGTGGACATTATTTCGTAGCTAGACCTAGGTGTGACATTAGACAAAACTTTTTTTGTCCTCTGGACTTGTTTCGTATAAAGATTTCACAGCACTTAGAAAGGTTTTGAATATTTTTTGTTAAATTTTTGGCCGTGTATTGGTTTAATTTTTTCTTCATTTAGTTAATACCTATGTGGCAGTAGCGTTCATGAACATCTCTCATTAATTTTTTGTACTGAAGTCTTCTGATAATATGATTTTTTCTTTTGGTTTTACCTTTTTGTAGTAGATGTTGCATTTAGATACTAGATTGTTTTTCTTGTTTTGTATGTTTCCATTATTTTCTTGGTCTTTTATTATGTCTTCCAACTTGATTAGATATTCTACTTTAAATTGTTCATCTTCGTTTTCATCGGGTTCTAAAACTGGATTTCTGCTTGAAGAGTCAGCTTCCCAGTTAAATTTTCCTGGAGAATATTACACATCAAAATCATATTGTCATAAGTAATATGTTAAATCTCCTAGATCGTCATCAGTTCTTGATTTTATATTCATGTTCTCTAGGGGTTTGTGATCGAAAAAAACGTTGAATTTTCTTCCTATTAGTAAATGTTGCCAGTATTTCACAGATTCTTTAATTGCAAAGCATTCCAGGTATATAGCTTTTTTTTATCTTTTGTCCTTCATTTAATTTTTTTGAGAAATATGATACAGGTTTTTCCTCTTTGTTGTTTTGTGGTTGTTTGAGTACAGCTCCTACTCCTTGCAAACTCGCATCGGTGTAAATGTAAATAGGCAGGTTTGGGTCATAAATTGTAAGTATCGGGTTAGAGCACAATATATTTTTCATTTCGTCAAATGATTTTTGGCATTCATTTGTCCAAATAAACTCTGGTCCTTTTCTTAGTAAGTTGTGGAGTGGGTCTAGTCTTATTGCTATATTTTTAACAAATTTATGGTAAAAATTAATTTTTCCCAGGAACTGTTTAACATTTTTATGTGTTTTTGGTGTTGGTAAGTTTTTGATTGAAATCAAATTATCCTTCATGGGTTTTATGGAATTATTTTGAATTATGTGACCCATGTATTTTACCGAGTCCGCGGCAAATGTGCATTTCGAAAATTTTAATCTAAAACCTTCTATTTTTATAGCTTCAAAAAGCTGTGTCAAATGTTCCATATGTTCCGAAAAAGATTTTGAAAATATTAATATATCATCTATGTAATTTACGGTGAAATCTGTGAGTTTATGTTTTCTGATTATATTGCTTAGTATTCTCTGAAAGATTGCTGGCGCCGTATTAAGGCCGAATGGTAAGCATGTCCACTGGAAATGCCCTTCTTGTGTCACAAATGCTGTTTTGTGTCTATCTGAGATGCGCAGAGGTATCGACCAAAAAGCTGAATTTATATCAAGTGCAGAAAAGAATTTACAATTTCTTGTTTTTATCATAAGATCTTCAATTAGAGGGAAGGGTTGTGATTGCGGCACAACAATTTTATTTAGATCATGAAAATCTATACACATTCTTGATTTTTATCTTCATCTCTTTTGTATGCTAGCGTAACTGGAGCTTTTTTATCCAGTAGCATCGCGACCTGTTTTTCTATTTCTCTCTTATCATCGATTATTCAGCGATATGGTCGTTTACTGCAATATTTATCGACTAATAAGTCTATACGTGCTTCATAATCATTTATTGTCATCATCATATTTATTTTTGGCGAATATCGAAGAATTGTCTTCTATCAATTTATCTATTATTGATCGTCGATCATAGTTTAAATGGTTTACAGAAATATTAAAGTTTTCCTCTTCAATGTGTTCATTAAAGTTAACTTATTTTAAGTACCTATTTTCATAAATGATTCCCTATCAATTTTATCGACTATATGATCTGGGAGGCTCATTACAATCAGGTTTATCATTGTTTCATCATCAGTAGACTTGTTTACTTCTAGTAATAGTCTTTCTTTTTTTGTTAAATACTCAAGCATTGAACCAACTTGAAATTTAAACGCAAAAGCATATTTGACTTGTGACCAGCCATATGTTTCACAAAAGGCTTTTTTCCAAAGATGCCAAGTTGAGCTCACAGTGAGTTTATTCAACATACTGCCATACCAGTCCAGACATTGCTTTTCAAGTAAGTGTTTTAAAGTTTCGATCTCCTTCTCATCTTGTAGAATCTCAAACCTTTCACATTCCTTCTCGAATTCCTCAATCCACTGGTCAGCATTAGAAGTTTTGTTAGAGATTTTTTCCATTTCCATTTTTCAGCTAGTTTTCCTAAATTAAGAGGTTTTGGTGCGTTATTTACCGTGGGTGCAGGTGCAGGTGCAGGTGCCGGGTGTTTTTCTTTAATGGTTTCTTCTAGAACAGATCATTAAATTGTATATTTTCACCTTCATCTAAATAGTCTTTTCTCATTTCTTCATTCAGTGGTATCCATAATTCCGTACTTTGTGTCTTTTTTTTAACGAATTCTTGACTTTTGCAAATACGCTCGAGTTAATAATGGAAACATGTTTACTCACAGGCTTTGGTTCATCAGGGACATCAAAAATACGTCCGTCTGGGGTCTCGATTGAGGCTATGCAAATTATATTCGATTTTCCATCTGAAGATTGAATTTAAATCGCAACTTGTCCATTTGGTTAGATATAACCAAAAATGTCGTTTTATGAAGGTTATGTCTTGATTAGGTGAGATGACAATAATTTATAACAAATATGAGTTGCTCTGTAATTAGAGTATTATTTTGTTTATTATTTAAATATTTTAACTTAAAATAATTTACAATAAATATCACCTGTAATTAGTGAAACGACATTTAATGTTAATAAATTATAGTTTTAGAAATTCTAAGTTTGACAGCAATTCTTAGTTTAACAATCTTATTGCACATGTTATCAGCTGAATAGTTTGAAGTGTGATTCATCATGTGGACGTTTGGCAGACTTACAGGGTGATTAATTAAATTAAAGAGAGTACATTTTCTTTACATACATATTTGCATTTAGATATGGACATGTAATATTTATATGTTAATTTTTTGTATAGGTACCTATAACCTTCCTTATTTTTCGTTTGAAACTATGTGTGTTTACATATAGAAATTCCATATAGATAATGCGATACGCATACAAATTAGTGTTTTTGGAGATGTTGGCTAATTAATTAATAACTTATAGTAAAATTGCAGGATAAAATCCCTCAAAAACAAGGACAAGCAATGCTTATATAAAGCATCTGCTAATTACCTTCTGCCTTTATACTAACCGATGGTAATGGATGATTTTGAAAGAAATAAAATATGCACTTGATTCAAATTGAATGACAAGTGAACCATTAGGTCCACACAAAAACCCTGCAACGGGAATGTAAAGAGAAAAAAAAATGAAACTGACCCAGAAACCCGAAGATTCAAATTATACAAACTGTCAAGCAGAAAAAAGATATACGATTACCTTATCCAATCTGCAGTGACCTACTTTCGACTAGTCTCCCACCCATAATTACATAGTTGGTAGATTAGGAAAAGGATATTTGTGTCAAGCTCTTCACTTCACTTCACTCCACTCCACTCACTCACTTATTTGACAGAGATTGGTCGGAAAATAGAATTCATACAAAATTGTAGCGAAAAAAAAAAAACCAACGCTTAAGAACCGAAATGATTGCATTTCCAAATCCATTGAGACGATGCTCGTCCTTAATTTGCTCAACAAGAGGACCCTTTCTTGTTTTTTCCTCCGCCCATTCAATTGAACTCGCGCTCTCTCCCTCCCTCTTAATCGAAGTTCTGTTGTAGCTCTATAACCCAAACCAAACCAAGTGAAATTTTATGTCGCAAAATTCAATAGCATGCATATTGAAAGCGGAGAGGAGCACAGTGATGTGATAGTGTAGTGCAAGGGGACAATGGGTTTGTATGTATTTTTTTCAATATATTTTCATAGGCAAAAGTACAAATTAAACTTTAGGTACCAACCAAGGATATCAAGAATCAACGAGCAGCATCAGCGTACGAGTACCTATAAGGATCTTTTTCGTTCTGAACTTCTGTTTATTTGTATTTTTTTCCGATGTGTTCGAATTCGAAATTAAAACTTGAAGAAGAACTGCTTTTTTTTCTTCTGTCAATTCTTTGTCCCGATGCCATACAATCATATATGTATTCACTAGAATTCAAAAAAAATTCTTCCTCCTTCAGCTCAACTCGTGGGTATCAATTTGAAGAAAGGAAAAACCAGAAACGAAACGAACGGATGCCAGAATCCATTCTCAGTTATTTTTTTTTTCTGCGACCAAAGTACATTTCTGATTTTAGTGCCACGGGAAATCAACATGTATATATACTTGTTCATACATTGGAGGCGGCAAAGAAATGGAAAAACTACCGATACTGGTCGTGTGTATATACACACATAGTTCTTCTACACGACCAGAATCAGGACTGTATAATAGGAGTGGGGCAACTAAGAGCAAATTTGAAATGAAAACTTCAATACCTTCTCGAGATGTAGAGGACTTACTTTGTCGTAGAGAAACTGCCCTAACGGAAGTGTCACAGTTTTTATTCATCATGTTAAGAGCTTTGGAATTCAACACGAGTCCTGAATTTTTGACATCCAACTTAAAACTACAGGGAATAGCAGCTTTTTACGAAATATGCAAACAGATATGCATATATCATTGCAATGTATTGTGTTTTTTGTATGCCTTGGAGTGCATATTCTGCAGATCATCAGATCATAAATATTTGGGACCAACACAAAACACTGAGTCCCTACGAAAAGTACAACATGGATTTATTAATAGTTATAAATTCATTCAGATATTTTCCATGGGTTTGTATATTTGAGGAAATATGGTATCCTTTATGCACTATCAACCCTTTTTGGCTTGCTCTAGGGAATACTGAATCTACTGCCAATGGTCATGGCCCTAAGGCATAAACACGTAAACCTTTCTGTTTCAAATTTATTACATAGCATTTTTATGTAATTCCTAAAAGGGAAAATTCGCATTTTCTTCTTGTTCATCTAGAACATGTAGGTGGAATACAACAATTTTCAAAATCAACTTAAACGATTTTGATCAAATTTCGTAGGTACTTATCTATAATGCGTAAATGGATTTGCAAAAGTACTGCAATTCTGGTTCTGGTTTTAACAAGCCAAGAAGTTCATAAATCGGAAGACTGTTTAAAATCACGGAGATAGTTAAAAGTATTTGGTTAGGCGTTTGCACGAAAATTATTTCGCAAATCTTGCTTCGCAAAATTCGAAATAAATTATAATCCACTCGCAAAAGTTATTTCGCAAATTATTGTTACATGGTCTTTATTTAACCGAACATATAATTTTGCTTAAAATTCCCACAATGTTTTTATATATCGCTTATCTAAGAGTATAGTATATCTCTTGCACAACAGTGAGCGAAAAAACACTAAGGGTATTCATGCAACGTCGTAAAACACTAGATAAGTTAAAGATTTGGTTAAATTTATCATTTGGTAAATGAACTGTCAAATTTTGTATGGGAAACGGTTTACACAATTTTGTTAAAATTACCCAAGGATTTTGATTAGGAAAATTAACCAAATTTATTTGGTTGAACTTATCCAAAAGTCATTGTGACTTTTAGAGTTAGGCGCGTTCAGAAATGATATCTCACTCTGAGAACTAAAAAAAAACTCTGACCGTGTTCTGTAACTATATCGAATCCCGATTAGTTGGCGGTAAAAGTTACCTTAAACGTTGTTTTTGAATAAGAAAAAAATAATAAGGACGTCTTAATTTAATCAACGATTAGGAAAGCTACTTTTCGTAAACTATTAAGGTAAAATTAAAAAGGTTCTACCCAACCAATGCGAACCTTTCGTTGACGACGACGAAACTACCTCAACAACGTGTTTTTATTGTTGATTTCTTCTTCGTCAACACGATTCGCATTGGTTTGGGTGATCCTTTATTGTCGAAAACTGACGAATCAAAATCAGAACTGAGCCATAATTCACAGTATCTCTCTTTTTTTCGTTCCTGCATCAACAAAATCAGTTTCACATTTAACTCTGAAAAATTCATAAAAAAAATATATAGCCCTGAGATGCCAATTTATTGCTAATTCATTGCGAAAAAAAATGTATTGCCCTGTTGGATTTCGAGATACGAACAAAAAAGTAATATTTTTTTCTCCGCAATAAATTATTTTTAAACATTTTGTTGCACTTTTTCTTCTCACAGGGGTTTAGGTAGGTATTTATATTACGTATTTATTTATATTTAGAAATTATGAGAAAACCAATCGATTTAATAACGCGGATCAAATGTAATTATTAGATAAAGAAAAGCACACGATGTGCAATGAAACCGAATGAAAAATACAAATTAGTTTAGCGTTTGACAGCTAACACTAACCGAACGAGACACGAAAGAAGATGCGTAAAGAGACAAAAAAAAGTGCAAGCTGTAGCACGATAAAAAGCTACCACCACGACTGCTCAGCTGGGCTGGGTTCAGTTGTGGAAGAATTTTGTTATAAAAAAAAAATGATTCGTTTTAATCAAAGTGATAAAAACGATCGAAATGTTTTATTACAAGTGCAGTGGGGTACTTGTAATAAAAGGTGGGTGCCAGGAATTTTAGAAGGAGTCTTTAAATTATTTTATTTGGGAAACCTTGGACGAGCCAGGATATAAACCCAAAATTTTTTCGAATATAAAAGAAGTTACAATAAAAGAAATTTTGAATGGCTTACGGTTAGCCGCTAAATAAAACCAAGCAACAAAGAAATTAAAAGAAAATGGGCCGTTAACGCGCGGTTAGGAAACTATTTCCGTATGCAATTAACTGGGATTGGAAAATAATATCCACGAACTCGAATTAAAAAAAAAATAACTATCACAATTTAAGGCTAGGTATACAACAAAAATAATTAAATCAATTGGACAAAATGTCCGCTCTACTTATCTTTTTGTTTTGAATTTCCCCCAACTATTCCTCCTCTATCTCCTCGAATTTTCTCCTAGTTCCTCGTACCTCGAATCACTTTTATTTTTCCTCTTCAAAATTTTTCTCGACTTTCATATTTTTTCCGCAAACAACTTTTCCTCGATTTTTCTTTTCCTTTTCCAATTTTCCTCGTTTTCTAAAAAAATCCAACTGCTCGCTGGGTTAGCTCTCTCAAGAGTGGCTTTCCCAGCTAAAAACAAAACCTATTCTTCCCTCGACCATTCCAGTCACCCACACATTCACGCATTCAGCCATTCGTTTTCGTGATCATCGGTCACGGGACACCGGCTTCCTGGAAACCTTTTTCGCTCCGCAGGAAGCCACCGTAGTTGAATCTCAACGAAACTTTACTCTCTTTCCAAAACTTGCCGAATCTTAATGGCCGAGTTCAGACCTATCGCAAAACTAAATTTTTCAAGAAAAACCAAAAAGAAATAAAATCGAGAAAAAAGCCTATCTGAGCATTTTCTCAGTTACAACAAAAACTATTCACGTGTGACTCGAAGCGCGATTGAAACCATTATACATTTTGTTCGAGTTAAAATAGAGGAAGGCATATTTTCAAAATTAGGACCCTACTCTATAAAGTCAATTCCGATAGTTCTTCTATAACCAATTTACTATTTAAGAATTAGAATTGAAAATTAAGGACTTTTCGAAGAAAGCGTTAATGACCCATATTAAAATACATGATTAAGTTAAGTTAAATTTAGTTAAGTTAAGATAAGTTACTTTAAGTTAAGTTAAGCCAATTTAAGTTAAGTTAGGATAAGTTAATTTAAGTTAAATAAAGATGTATTTATGTTGTTGTGTTGTTGATTTATGAGTAGGTAAGAGTCCGCCTGACTGGTTACCTCTTCAGCTCATCCGCCGGTATTTTTCTCGTTGCATGCGACCACTTGTCTACATGATAACCACGAACATATGGAATTGGGAACCGCCTGTTCCAATTGTAATATCCAAATATCTCGTACACCTGCTTTTGTTACTTTTGCAGAACACTGGCTAAGTACACCAATGGTTGATGATACCATGGTTGCCCTCAACCTTGCCAGTATTTTGCAGCCGTAACGAAAAGTAAATAACGGAAAGGAAGGAATCGAAGGATGACTTTTGTTGCGGTAAATTTTACCAACAATTTATCCACTCTCAGGTCATTTATCTACATTTATGAGAAAGTTCACATGACGTCAAGTTAGCAGGTAACCCCGTATCAACAGCGCAATCATTTTTTTGTCGCAATAAATTAGCAACTCAGGGCTATATATTTTATTTTATGAATTTTCAGAGTTGCCCTGGCTAACTTTATACACCTCATGGTGCATTCGGGGGCGCTCTTCACTAGCGAAAGCAATAGTTACCGCAAATCAAGAAACCGACATTATAGGCGCACATAGTATATGATTTTTTTGTATTCGCTCATTTTCGTCCGAACACTACCGTGAACCTACGACTATAATTGTAGATCCATCGTGTATCTTACATTTTTGTATCTTTGCGAGACATTCGGCTCCGATTTCGCAGTGGTTCGGGATAGTGGTAAATAACTTCAAAATCTAAACACGTCTAATGTTTCACATACCATATCTGTCAAATAAACGAACAGCTGATTCAATTACACAGTCTTTGTGCCTGATTACACGATTCGTTTTTTCGGTTGTTTCGTCTTTCGTATTTTTGACAGCTTTGGTGAGGGGAGTAGAAATGTAGTGGGAAGGAATTTACGAAAGCAGGAATGAAAATGTAAAGACTTTTTCTGGTTGAACTTTGACGTTTCTGATTTGGCAACCACAATTCTCCTCCATGTTAGCAAAAAATGATTTGAACAAAAATTATTGAATTGAAAAATAGATTTTCGTAATTGGATACACCTATAATATGCGTTTGTATTTGCGAAATAAGTGATTAAAAAATATTTTTATTTATTACTATTGATTATTTTCTTACAAAACATCCCCCAATTCCATGAACGTCAAAATAACGAATGGAAGTACGTACGTATTTTCGCGAACCATGTAATCATGAACGTTCTTGCCTGTCAAAAACACGAAAGACAAAACGAACGGGAAAACGAACCGTATAATCAGGCTCTTTAAGAAAATGAATAAAAAAGGCCGTTGATGCAAATTTTTGTGTAAACTTAACAAAAAGGATACCCTTAATATATAATTAAATACGCTCGTATTGAATTTTAAGTTGTTTAAATAAAGTGGAGCATTTTTATTTTTACGTTGAAAAAATGTTTATATGAATAGACAACGTAGTCTTGAGAGAATCACCCTAGTTTCAAATTAAAATGTATTCATTTTTACATTGAAATCCCCATTTGTGTTCAACGTAGTTTCAAAGTTATTCATACACAAATCAACCTCAATATTTTTTATTTGTAAGCTATAGAATTTGGTAAGAGCATTGTAATATTTGGAAGTACATGCCATACTCATACATTTGTGAACAATTTAAACGCGCACTAAAAATTCACTATCATTTAATCGTAGAATAGAATGTTATTACTTTTCCTATATATTTTTTTACTATGCATTACTCATAGCATAAAACGATTCACTTAAGTCTTCACAAATAAGTGATTCAACACAAACACGGAATGTGTCGAGGATTAATTATATACTCGTAATATATTTGTCTTTGGCTTGCATTAACTGATTCAAAAAAAAAAAACTGGGGTAGGTAGCCATTTTGAATCAATACCTAACCAAGCGCAGTTCAATCTACGATGTTGATAAACCGTAAAACATTATTTCAAAGATGAATTTAGTTTAACTATGATTCCACTTTAAATTAACATCAAATTCGGGTTTAAACACGGAAACAAAGTCACTCCACTTTGATTTAAAGATTTTATTGGCGCCAAATCGTTACGAAAAATATGTATTAATATCAAGGTGATTTCCTATGATTTTCCGTAGTTTTTTGCTCTGTGTTTACACGTGAAAATCAATTTCCTTGACTCGGAACGACTAAACCGTGGACAATTCTTTTTTGTTTTATTCTTCTCAACACTGAGGTGATTAAAAAAATAAAAAAAAAAAAAAATTGGGTCCGAAAAGTGGCGCAATTCAAGCTTTTAACAAATTTTATATTTTTTATAGACCAACATGACTAATACTAAAACATAAAATTGATTTAAGGATCTCCCAAACCAACGCGAGAGCGGCGCGGAACATATGCCGACAGCAGTTTTTGTTTATTTGCCATTTTTTTATAATTGTGAATGATTCGACCTGCAGGGAAAATGTTCCACGCTGGTTTGGGAGAGCTTTTAATGGCAAGAAAGGACATAAGACTATCTGGACAAATTTAATTTAAAAAGCAAAATTATTCACATTCAATTCACAATGCATAATTTTGTTGGTTTAGTGTCACACATTACACAATTACTGGATACAACCTAGAGGAACGAACATATCTCAAAATTATAAGGAATGAAAAGTAATACAGCGGTACACTCAGGCGTACACGCACTTTTTTGTTCTTTTTTTGAATTTTTTAACAAAATTTCATAAGTTCATTTTTGTTTCTGATGCAAGTTTAGTTGGCTTTTGTATGTCAGTTGAACCAATTATGACTGAAAGGAGCCACTGTTGTATAAATTCTTCTGAGTTTGACAAAAGATTTTAAGGAACAAAATGTTTTTCTGTTTTAATTTTTTAAGTGTTTTTCAAAGTTCTGTGTGCCCGTAAAAATGTTCATGGTCAGAAGTGTGATCCAGCATTGAGTTTGTACACAAAGAAGAACCACCTCATTGTTAAGTAATCACCATTCTACGTGGCGCCCTTATTTGTACCTAGAACAAGAACCAGTGATAATCAATACTGGAACCATGTGCTCCCTAAGGTAGACAATTTCCCCACAATTGGCACAAATAGTCTACCTTAAGGTGAAAAATAGTCTATCTTAAGGAGAAAATGGTTCTTGTATTGATTATCACTGGTTCTTGTTCTAGATACACATAAGGGTGCCACCTAGATTGGTGATAACTTAACAGTGAGGTGGTTCCTCTATGTGTATAAACTCAATGGTACCAGTGAAAAATGTCAACAGATCAATTTCTCCATAAACGATCAAAAAAAACTGGAGACTTTTCCAAACAATGCCTGCCTATGCTGTGCTGAGCATGAATATACTGACTGCAGAGTGAAATTTTTCGTTTATGATTTCCTTTCCTCATTTGAATGGGATTTTTTGTATTACATAATGCAACGTAGCTATACGAGGCTCAGTTCTTAAAGTTTAAAGTCTTCCTTTTTATCTTTGACACATACACACAATTTTCATTTCAAAAACAACCACTGAAAACGATTGTCCAACATTATACCACTATTTATCATTTGTGTGGTATAATGGCACCCAACATCAGCGCACCATCACTACCATCGGATGGTCGCACATGGACGACAGGAAATAAATTTAAAAAAGCTTTAAATATGGCGTCAGACAACTTTAATGAATGCAACCGTTTAATGAATGTACAATAAAGCTAAAGGAACAGGGACATGCCCAACAACACCGGCGCGGCGGCGACCTAGACCTGGCCAAATAAATCTACAAAAACCTACTTGGAGCATCCCTTATTTACGTATATATATACAAATAGGTACAGCTTTCCGAGATAGAAAAAGGGTTTGGGGGGTACATATTGGGTTTACATACAGCTGTAGCATCACGTCTTCGTTTTACAGGATGAGTAAGAATAAATTAAGCTAAACGTTCCAAAGGACCAAGCCATGCGATTATTCTAAAAGGACCAAAATGTTCATTAGGCGTTAATAATTGCCGACGAACGGTGGTGGTAGTAGGTACGGTATAGTGGTGGCGACATCGGACAACCAACAACAAGGACTGCGATGTGTCTTTGGTTTTAATGACTTTGCGGTAGCATTGGTGGGTATGGTAGGTATTGTAGATGATGGTAACATGCCTTCTCTTCCCCTATTGTTTTTTTTTCTAGTTCCTGTGCATTACAGAGCTCTTTTGCGGTTGTCATGCAGATAGAACGAAATACGAAAATTAAATCTTGCAACTTCTAATGGGCCATAAATGTTTTCGAATAATTACTTGTGGGTGTTTAAAGTGATATTGGGATATATAGATGGCTTCAAGAAAAAGATAGTTGGTCGGGGTGTATCTATATAATGTTTAGATGGGGCAAAAAGATCAGATAACAGATAAATAAGTACTAAAAAAAATAGTACACTCTATGACGTTGGCATTTCCATTTGCATTTGTAATCTTAAAAGGTTCCAGAATGAAAGTTGTTTTGGTCCTTCGAGTTTATATTGCAGATATTTAAAAAAAAAAAAGTTGTGGTGACATGTCCCTATAATATCTAGGTGCCAATCTCAAATTTTGTTTGGACAACAGTATCTTGAATGGCTCGTTCAGGCGTCAAGGAAATTTAATTCGCTCATTGTCACAGCTACTCTGTCATATAAGCTGATGGGCACATATACCAACGTGTATTTTGTTTTAAAGCAAATGGTTGTACTTTCTCACACAAGAAATTGAACTTCTCTTCAAAACGTGAGCAAAATTACGAAGCATTGTCTCTCTCCGTGCGCAAATCTCTCAAGATATTTGGATCACAACAAAAACATAAATGTTAAAAAAGTATCCAAGTTCTTCTATATACCAAAACCTTTGCGTAACAAGTCAGCCGTAATAAGTAATGAGATCTAAAAGAACGCCAAGTTCTAAGTTTATTAATGTTAAAACTCAAATATTTATGGAATGATGACTTTTTTAAGTACAACAAGTAAAATATTACCCAAAACCATTTTAAAATAATGGGATATAATGAAATTTGGTATAAATATTCTATTTGGAATGTTTACCAAGAATCAAAAGAGTGCCTGAAAATATCTGTGGTTAGAGGGTGTTTTTTTTTTGACGGAGAGATGCAAGAGAGTGATTATTACCATAACATGCATTAACAAATTCCGACACTACTTACGAAATTTGCTTAAAATATTAAATTTATATTGGCACTCAAGGAACAAAAGATACCATATAAATATCTAAGGTCCAAGGATGTTTTTTGGGGGTTTAATATTTGACCTGCTTAACTTCAAAATTAATCTAACTTTTTTTTGGGTGCTTGTATCGTATTGGTTTTTCTTTTATTAGATTCAGCTTTAAAAAATACCTTTAAATAAAATACATAATATGTATATTATTTAAAGGTATTAAGTCTAATATACTATCTCAAACATGGTCAAACATAAACCCCCTAAAAAAACTCTTTGGATCAAGTTATTTTAATGGACTCTTTTGATACTTATGGAAACCATGACATATTTAATATTTTTAGAAAATTTCATCAGTGTCAAAACTTATTAATAGATTTTATGTTAATAATGACGCACTAACATCTCGCCCTCAAAAAACACCCTTTCATCACGGATATTTTTGGGGACTCTTCTGATTCTTGGTAAACATGCCAAAGGAAACATTTATACCAAATTTCATTGATATCCCATTATTTGAAAAATGGTTTTGGGTAATAGTTTACTTGTTGTACTTAAAAAAAAGTTATCATTCCATAGAAAGGACTTTAACTTTCTACAGGATACATGTATCTTTTCAGTTACTAATTTGTTCCCCGTCAAATCCTATCTTTCTTAGACTATTAAACAATTTTATTGAAAAATAAGGGATTTCTGGCTATAATAAAAGATATAACAGGGCATTGTTAGTGTTACCGTTTTGCCTTTTATTATTCTTTTTTGGAAAATTACCCTTCCTACAAAAAGTGGGGGGAATAGACACCCTCATATATTGACCAAACCTATGCAGATCACTCGCTATGTTTCTGACAGAAAAAGAAATGTAACGATATAATTAAATTATATAATACTTTAAGTTGATAAAAAACATATTTTGTTAGTAATTCACTACGGCGTATACGCATTATTTTTATTATTTTTTTTACTTTATTTTAATATATTGTATTTTATTTTATTTTATTTTATTTTATTTTATTAACTTGTTAATGATTTATAAAGTGCACTACATTAAATTAAAAAAAAAAATACAATTTTCATCCAGCTTTGCTCACACGGACAAGGCATGTGTGATTGAAGGAAAAGTAAGTCTGGCTTTAGTTCAGCTCAAAATTGATCCAGTGTGTGATGGCCCATAAACAGATCAAGTTATTTATGACTACAATGAATGGGCCAGAAGTCCACAAAATGTTCGAGCTCACAGTTGATTTACAGAGTGTTGAACCACATAATTGGAAAAAAGTCAATTTAGGACTTTAGGACAATTCCACAAGTCCACAAATCAACTGTGGACATTCGACCCACCCATTTGACCCATTCATAAAGAACCACTTTTGCATTTGATTATTAAATGTGCAGGGCGAAAAAATGATTTTCGTCAAGACGTCAGTCAGACTGTTTGTCTATGCGTGTGTGTCTGTGTGTCTGTGCATCCTGATGTTTATCGGGCTAAAGCCTAAGCGAATGGACGAAGTTGCATCAAATTGGGCGTGAAGCCTATTTCCTAGAGGAAAAATTCGAATTTTTGCCCAGCTCATCTGGCACGGATGGATAGCTGCCATACAACGATTTCGGTTTTTTTCAAGATTTCCCAAAAATGGCTCTAATGATTTTGATTAAACATTGTACGTGTGATCTCTTGACCAGTTCTAATAATACTGCATACCACGTATTTACTAAAAAAATCGAATAATTGAAATAATTTTTTTTTTTTAAATTATCTTTTGTTTACTTATTTAGGTATATCCCCTCATACCTCGCCATTGGCTTGGTTGATTTTATCAATACTTTGCAATTTGGTACTACTTCTAAGTTAGATTAAGTATATTGCATTTAAAATTTGTATAAATAGTATATTTTTACGCAAAAATAAAATCAAAGAAAAAATTTGTTTTTTATTTTTACCTTTTGTTCCGATATTTAAACTTGTTTTTTTCTTGGTAACGATTTAAAAATATTGTCGAACCACTAATATAATACACCGTCAATATCTAGCTACATATTACCTAGTTGTTAACTACAAGGACAAGGTCATGAAGTCCAGTCGTGTATTTTATTTCATTTCACCTAAACGTACGTAGGTACTCTCTGAACTTTTTAATTTTGTTTGAAGGAAAAAACTCTTTATCTTTGAATTTAACCAATTATCATAATTCTCATTCCGACACATTCACTAAAAATAACCCCAATGTTTATATAACTGAGAATATATATTTCTTTTTTGTTTGTATCAAAAAGCTACAACAACAAAAATAAACTTTGATAAGGATAATGAAGTGTTTAAATCATGAAGTAAACATTTCATTGCCATAGACTCCAGAATCTCTCACTTTAGCATGAACGCACATAAGCCATCACCAGAGCACCCCTCGATATATATCCTTATCTCAGCCTCGAAACCAAAAATATTCAAATTTTATGGACATTTTCACAAAATAGAAAACATAGTCGTAAGGATTACACAAAACTCCATTTCACATAGTTACTATCACTAAACGAAACCACTAACAAAAACTATGTACGTATATCACAACAACCCAACCCCTCTAGCTCCTATAGCTCATTGACATCCCCCGCGCCTTGGGGATTTCAATTATGCATATCTCACAATTTGTCTCCTCAACTATAAAGTGGACTTATGTATCATCATCTCCTCCATCAGAGTATAGTTTCATTTCTGTTTATCTGGTGTATTTTATACATCCAAACGTTACGTCCGTCCGTCGACGGGCGTCGTAGCATATTTCTGAGATATAGCATGGCGCATTGTTTTAGCGTTTTTTTTTTTGTGTGAAGAAATTATATTCCGAAAATCTAAAAGGACCCTGACCCACAGGAATACACATAATCGTCAAAACGAAACAGGAACGAGAGTGAGAAGAGGGAGAATTCGGCAGAATTTCCTCCTGAAGGACAGAATGTCCTTCATCATCATGAACGTCTTCAACTATGTTTCTGCTGGCTTAAACACAGAGTTGGATTTTATTATAAAAAAGAAAGGCGCTTGTTGAAGGTATATAAGAAGCTTTTAAGATTGCAAAAAAGGGAAACGCTGTTGATCCGAAAGGAAAATCCTGTACAAAAATGAGACATCAAAATCATGAACGCAATCAGACAAAAAAGATTTCAAAATTGATGCTTCTAGCTGATTACTGTAAAAAGTCGCCACCCTTGTTCGCTTAAAATATATTGCGGGACTATTAACTAGATTAGGAAAAAATCGTAATTTGTTTTCTTGTTTCTTTCGTAACAGCGTATAATAAACGACAAATTTCGGAATTGATAATAATTGTAGAAGATTGCTTACAGAAGTCTCCAATCTTTTTTAAACAGAATGTATTGCTCGGAGTTATTTGTGTTTGTTTTTGTTGTTTATTTCATGACAACATGTACATTTGTGATTTTCTTTTCAATTTTCGTATGCAAATGGTGAAACCCTCCATGAATATTTGCCCACTGTGTTTTCGTCCCATTACTAGTTGGAGACCACATAAACATTTTATTTAGCGTAGTATGCTTTACCAAAGAGTCATTTTATCAAATTAAAATAAGAGAATAGACATTTTTTTTTCTTTTTTGATTCTCTCCACTATAGGTGGTAGTTTCACAAAAAAGATACTGTAACGCTGCTGAAACGTTATAACGTTATAACGAAATGGTTACGAAAACACAGTGGAAAAATATCCTTGGAAAGTTTCACAAATTACAAATAAATAAAACAAAAAAATCAAGCAAACCATGCTGTTATAAAAGAAACAAAAAAAAAAAAAACGTGAGCGAACCCAAATGTCATTTTTCCGCGCATAATAAATAGTCTGGGCAGTCTGTGGAGTTACTTCTGTGCAAGAAGACGGTGGAGACTTCTCAAAACAATCTGATATAATCATCAATTTGGCTGGTCGAACAAGTAATAAAAAAGAACAAATAAGGTATAGAACCACAACTTACTACTTGTAAAAATATGAATACAGTCGATAGATTTTAGTTTTTAGATTTGATTTCTTGATTCTCTCCACTATTGGAGACAATATACTTATATTAGGTTTTTTTTAAATACAACTTATCTAGAAGTAATATAAATTATCAAAAACAAACAACTTTTTACTTGTAACATTTTAAATTTAGTCGATAAATTTCGGTTTCTAATGATAGGTGTCTTATAAATAAAGACTCCCGCCCTTACTGAAAATTGCCAATCTGGACATGCTATTATAACTGGCAAACAAACAATCCCACTGTATGTTGTCGTCTGCCCGAAGGAAACACTCTTTCCCTAAAGATTATGAGATTTATATGATCATAAACATTTTATGTATGGGTATATACACAGGACCGAAGGATATCGAGGACCTTATAGCTATATATACCTAAGTATATAGATGCTTACTTTTTAGGGACAACAGCAACAGACACCATAGAACAATGGCTAATCCATTGCCTGAGCCAAGGAGCAGGAATGTCTGTTGCCATTGTTTTCGGATTGAGTGCGATAGTCCTGAAGTGTTGACCAACCAATGCTCCTTCATATCGTTCTTATAGGAGTGAATTCTTCCAGAAGGATTTATTTCTATGTATCTAGCTAGTTGTAGATATTAAGATGTATAAAAGATGATGAGGAAGTTTTTATATTTTTTGTTTGTTTTTTTTTTTTTTTTTTTTTCTTATACCAAGTAGGAAGTTAGACTTATCAATTTTAGTGATCCAATAAGGTGGGCGACCTGCATCGTGCCTGATCGGGAAACTATTGATTGCTCAGAACTTGGTCTGGGCCAGTAGCGCAACAATCAGTCACGATGAAGTGCTTGTTTTACCTCCTCGTGGTGGTCCCCGGGCAACTATTTATGTATCCCAATATACATAAATAGGCTAAAATTACAAGTGCAAAAAGGCCTAGCTTTCTAGGATAGGTTACGGAGGTTAGCATTCTCCGTAACTGAAATCAACCCGCTACCGAAACCAACACTACGCCTCGGATAATTAATGATAACTCGTTGACGACTTTTGGCTATTGTACCCGGACAAAGATTGGTTTCTGGAATGTGAAGACGCTTCTTGACAATGGAAAAGAAGGTCCTCAGAATGCCAGATTCCTGCAAATAGAGAAGGAATTCATGCGGTATAGGATGGACATCTTAGGGATAAGTGAAGTTAGATGGCTGGGTTCGGGGAAGTTCAAGTCACCAACCCGTAACACTGTACTATTCTATTCCGGAAAAACACCTGGAAGCGCTCGGGAATCTGGCGTTGGATTGCTGCTTTCCAAAACAGCTCTCAAAAGCCTAATTTCCTGGGAGCCTTTAGGTGACAGGATCCTGAAAGCCAGGTTCCGGACTAGAGTACGTCGCGTCACCATCATACAGTGTTACGCCCCAACTTTGCTCTCTTCTGACGAGGAGAAGGAGGCCTTTTATAACCGGCTGAGTGCTGCTTATGATAGCGTTCCACGAGGTGATATAGTTATGGTGATGGGAGACTTAAATGCCAAGGTTGGCAATGACAACACTGGGCTAAGGCATGTCATGGGAAAACATGGTGTTGGTAACCGAAACGACAATGGCGAACGATTTGTCGATTTCTGCAACGCCAACGGCCTTGTTATTGGAGGGACCATGTTCGAGCATAAGACGTGCCACAAAGTCAGTTGGGTGTCGACTGACAGACAAGCAACTTCCAACCAAATTGACCACTTCGCGATCAGCCGGCGTTTTAGAAGCAGTCTCCAGGACGTCCGTAACAGAAGAGGTGCTGACATGGGAATGGCCCGGGACCACCATCTGATGGTTGCTACCGTAAGATTGCGTACAGCTGCAGTTCGGAGATCCCAAGGAAACACTCGAATGCCCAAGTTTAATACAGATAGACTAAAGGATCCTGCAGTGCGCCAACAACTAGGGGACCATTTTTCACAAGGATTGAACGCAATCAGCAGCACGGAAACCACATCCATCGAAAATCATTGGTGTGCTGTGAAAAATGTGTTCATATCCGGTGCTGAAAGTATAGTCGGCCGGGCGCAAGGAAGAAATAGTGCTTGGCTTTCCGACGAAACTTGGGCAAGGATCGAAGAAAGGAAACACCTTAAAGCTCGCATCGCAGCTACCCCAGCAGCAGGGAGAAACGAGCTTGAGTCTACGTACCGCATGAAGATGAGGGAAGTTCACCGTAGTGTGCGACGTGATAAGCGTAACTACATCAACGCACTGGCTACAGAAGCAGAAGAAGCCGCTAGTAGGTGTGACAGTAGGACCGTCTACAGAATTACCAAAGAGCTCACTGGTGTCCAGAGCTCTAAACAACACCTGGTTAAAGACACAAACGGATCCCTGCTAATTTCGGATGAGGACCAGCTCATAAGGTGGAGGGAACACTTTTCTGCGGTTTTAAACCGCGTTTTCGCAAGTGAAGTGAACCCTATTCCCACTGAGCTACCCGAAGTAACAATTTCCCGAATACGCACCGTACCCCCCAGTAAAGAAGAAATTATCACCGCCATCAAAGCACTGAACAACAACAAAGCGGTTGGACTTGACGGTATTCCTGCAGAGCTCTTAGGAGCAGCCCCAACGACATCGAGCGAGCTACTGCACCCACTTATTAAGAGAGCTTGGGAAGCAGAGAGCTTTCCTGAAGAGTGGAAAAAAGGAATGATTGTCAAGCTCCCAAAGAAAGGAGATCTCACACAGTGCGAAAACTGGAGAGGAATATGCGTTCTGCCTGCAGTAGCCAAGATAATAGCAAGGATAATATTGGACCGAATTAAAGACCACCTCGAAGACACACTCGACGCCGAACAAGCAGGTTTCCGCACTGGATCTTCCTGTGTTGATCACATCAACACCTTGAGGATCATCATCGAACAGTGCGTTGAATACCGATCACCACTTCACCTGCTGTTCATCGATTTTGAAAAGGCGTTCGACAGTGTCAATAGAGAATTTATTTGGCTTGCTTTGCACAGGAGGGGCATCCCAGATAAATTGATTGCTATTATCAAGGCTACATATGATGGATCCAGGTGTCACGTTTTGCACAAAGGTAGGCTGTCAGAGGAGTTTGAAATCCAAAGTGGAGTTAGGCAAGGCTGTATACTGTCACCAATACTGTTCCTGTTGGTGATAAGTGACGTACTGCACGCAGCTTTGTCAAATGGAAATGGAGGAATTCAGTGGACTCTGCAATCTCACCTCAAACATCTGGACTACGCGGACGACGTATGCTTACTCTCTCATAGGATCATGGATCTCCATCAAATGACAACAAGGGTGGAGAGAGAAGCAGAAATCGTAGGGCTTAAGATCAACTCGGCAAAAACTAAAAGGATCAGCCTTGGAACTTCCTCATCAATCCAAGTAAATATTTCTGGACAACCGGTAGAGATGGTAGAGGATTTCCAATATCTTGGGAGTATTATCTCTACGGGTGGCGGAACTGAACTGGACGTAAACAGCCGAATCAGAAAAGCAAAGGCTGCGTTCGGAATGCTGTCCAAAATATGGAGAAACAACTCTTTTAGCTTAAAGACCAAGCTACGACTGTTCCGCTCCAATGTTGAATCCGTTCTGCTTTACGGCTGCAGCACTTGGAAAGTCACTGAAATTGTCACTAGAAAGCTGCAAACCTTCGTTAATAGATGTCTACGAAACATCTTGAGGATTTTCTGGCCCAACCGTATCTCCAATGCCGAACTTCATGCGAGAACGGGTCAGGAGCCCATAGACTCCATTATACGAAGAAGAAAGTGGCAGTGGATTGGCCATACGCTTCGAAAAGGCGATCGGTGCATTGCATCTCAAGCAATGCAGTGGAACCCGCTCACACAGGAGGGAAGACAAGTGGGCCGGCCTAGAAGTACATGGCGAAGAACGGTCGAACAGGAATCGGCACGACTGGGGAAAAGTTGGAGAGAGCTGAAATATATTTCAAGAAATCGTACACGATGGCGCGTAGGTGTAGTGGAGGCCCTATGTCCCGTAAGGGAAACATCACGGACGTAATAGGTCCGAGGACCTAAGTAAGTAAGTAAGTAATAAGGTTAGCAAATTGCAGTTGGCGAAGTTTAACGTTTTGTTATCTTGAAGGTGTTGGTGCGCGCGGTTGGTAATGTGTCATCGATAAGTAGCTTTTAGACAAAAGTTTTACGACTCCCTTTGTGAGTTCTACTGTAGCTGTATTCCAAGTGGAGAAAAATGAAACACAGAAAATGGTGTATAACTTTGTGAATGGACTATTCAACTTGATGGTTTAGAAGAAGCAAGCTTTTTGAGGATTAACCTCAGCACACACAATCTGTCTAAAAAGTTATCATCCATGTTATATGGGTGGGAGGGGAAGGGTGGAACTAGGTATTTAATGACCTAGAAACTTCTACATACATGCAGGGATAACGTTATGATGTATGCCATGAATATGACATAAGAAAAAACATTTACTTGTATAATAACTTTTACCAATCGAAATAAGAGAAGAAACTTGTTTAGAAATCATAGGTCACGAGTTCTTATAGTTTAGTTTTTTTTTTTTATAGTTTTTTTTTTTGGAATGTTTATTATCCATGTCGTGTTCAGACGAAATAAATAAATTTCGTACATATTTTTTCCATATTTCATGTAATAAATTCATTAAATTGTGAACTGATTGTGGAATATCTATTTTGCTTATGATTTTGCGCAAAAGGAGTACAGGTGCATAGAACTATTCTGTTCCCTATAGGCTACAAAACTATTAACACATTTATAATGTCAGCATACAAATTTCAAACTGTGCTTAGCGCTCAGCCTAATAATTAAGGACCAATCACATGAGATCAACCAACGAGCAACGAATGAACAAACAAATGGGAATTCAAAAAATAATAAACCTTAATATTTAACCAAATCTAGTCAAAATGATAGAATTCGATTTAAGATACATTTTAAAATTATTAAATCTGAATTTCTATTTGCTCAAATATGAGAAATTTGAGAAAATAAATTAGTCGTAACGAATTGCGGCTATTCGCGACGAACAAATTGTTTCCTTAAAATTCTCTTGTTTTCGCAATTAAAATGAAAATTTTTGTATCTTAAAATAATCCTTAATTACCTATATCTCTTCCAATTTGTCTAGATTTTGTAAAGAATTTAAGAATTAATATTTTAAATCCCATTTGTTTATTCATTCGTCGGTCGTTGGTAGCTCTCGTGTGGGACAGTCTTTTATATGTATTCAGAATTTTTTGCGATAACTACAAAAAATTATGTACAGATTGCATACACTTTTTTTAAGTTAAAATATCTTCTCCAACAAACATATTTCAAGCCATTCTGTCTTTAAGTTCTGCTAGATGTTTTCATGCCCTAAACATTTTGTAAAACCATTGAGTTTATACACATGCCATGGCTGTCTAAGCTAAGTTAGGACAAAAAGTTTTAAAATCCCAGACTATGGAGGACATCATCTACTTTAAAAAAGAGGACAAAAAGAGAGGACAAAAAGAAAACAAAAACTAGGTCCATGAACATAAATTAAAATGCTAAAAATTATAAACTTATATTTAAAAAGAAAATTTTATAAAGTACTTTTTATATTTATGAGAACATTTTCAGATAAACTAAAGATAAGATTATTTGAAAAGTGAAATTTGAATTATTTAATTCCGGTAATTTTTAAGAATATAACTTTACCACTAAAATTCAAGTTTAATTTTTCAAAATTTTAGTTTCTAACGTGTAAATAAAAAATTCGTGAGGTTCTGGTTGGCCGGAACATTTTTCTTAAGTTGAACACACAATTCGATTTTTTCTGAATGAACATGAACACTTTGCATTTTGGTAATGAGAATCTATTTGGACATCCACTATTTGAATAGAAAAATCTGCTTCTACAGTTCTTTTTCTTTTAAGTATGTCTACCTACTTTAAAAGAATTTGTTTTCTTGAAGATTAAATGTTTTTATTTTTCTCTCTGGCGTTTGACCCCTATGACCCCCCCCTCTGGATCCGCCACTGATTTAGACATAGATATCAGGGGAGCGATTACACTGGTGACTATGGCCGTGGCCTATGTCCTGACGCATGAGAAATGAGATTCCTTTACCCAAATCCGAATCGAAAAACATTTTTTTGGTTTACTTAGTGGTCAAATTAAGAGAATTAAACGATTGCTGATGACAAACAGTGTGAAACGAAATGATTGCCTCGGTAGCCTGGATTTGTTTTTATGTTGACTTGTTTATAATGAAAGCTTCCAAAACTCTTGATGTACCCGATCTTCTATTATTTAAGTGCATTTGCGATGTTATGGGGTCCTTGATCGCGTATTTTCCTTTGCTTGCAATGGAAATCTTGGAGTTACAAACTGTGCAATCTGCTTCGGAATCATTTCTTCCTTTTCTAAATGAAGGATCATCATAATAAGCAAGGTTTTAAAATGAACTTGTAAAAAATATTAGAGTAAATAAATTTAACCACCAAGTAAAATAAGGTTTGATAGATCTATGTAGGTACGAAGTTATTTTCTTGGTGAAAGGGGGAAACCCAAAACAAATAAGAGAAGGGTTGACACACGGGAGTCAAAATAAGATCTGTTTCATTTTATGTTTTCTATCAGATTTGTATTGGCTATGTTTTTCTGTTAAATTCAGAGTTCGCTGACTTTTTTTAATTTTCTTAATTACTTGTTAGGGGAAAAAAGAAGACAATTTTCTAAAACGTTGGAGGACGTTCTTCGCCGGGGTTAAAACGAGGACATGTCCTCCAAAAAGAGGACGCATAGAGGAACCACGTCCGAGTTAAGATATCATCAATCCAGGTGGTGCACTTATTTGCACCTAGAACAAGAACCGGTGATAATCAATACTGGAACCATTTAATCCCTAAGGTAGACTATTTCCTCACTATTTCCACAGAGTCTACCTTAAGGTGGAAATAGTCTATCTTAAGAAGCAAATGGTTCTTGTATTGATTATCACTGGTTCTTGTTCTAGATACAAATAAGAGCGCCACCTAGATTGGTGATATCTTAACTCTGACGTGGCTCCTCTAGTAAAACTAAAGGAACCTACTTAACCTTCCGTTTTAGGAGATAAATAATAATACCTTATCAATATCATTTATTTAGTTTACAAATTACCAACATTTATTTATGTATGCCTTTTCTATACGCCAAGGAATTGCAAATAAATAATCCTAACTAAACTAAACACCCATCATGATCGACATTCAATTCTAAATCATCTTCGGCTTTCTTCGAGACAATTCATCTTCAAAATAAATTATTGAAAAGGAAAGAATGAAAAAAAAACAAGAGATAAAAATTCATCATGAACTATATTCTCATTTTATAGATACACTTCACATCAATTGCTTGCAGACACGTTACTAAATGTAGGAAGAATAGAGTCAAATTTTAAAACAAAAGTTTAAATATAATGGCGCAACAGTTTATAGAGTAATCGTTCAAGGACAAAATGGGCACGACTGGATCACACGAACTTGATCTCGTAGCTAGAAACCTTAACGTTGCTAGAAATTGATAATGTACAAGTAGGTACATATGTATTGGCTTCAAAATATTATGATAGGACTAAAACAAAAATTAAATAAATTATTACTATAAATTACAATAAATTTGTTAATATTTGTTATTTGTTACTGGCTTAAAAAGTAAGAGCTCAAAATCAAGTATGCCATGTGATTTGTTTGATAAATATGAATTTATGAGAAAAAAAATTAAAAATTGTTGGAGTCCGTTTACATAAAAAGTGATTTTTTATACTTATGTGAATGTCAGACTGGAACCCATTCAATACCACTTGTATCGAACAGTCCGAAAGATAGTTTCTAATCCATCCAAGTAAGGGGTCTACGAAACCAAAAGCTCTAAATTTTGATAGAGCATGGTGCCAAACTCTATCAAATGCTTCAGATATATCGAGCGCAATGATTTTGCTTTCACCAAAACGATGCAAGGATTGGTTCCACCTTTCGGTAAGATAAGCCATCGGGTCACCAGACGACCTTCTGCTACGAAGAAGTTAAGAAGATTTTGTTCTTCAAGGTATTTCATGATCTGGCGATTTACCAACGTTTCCATGACCTTAGAAAGCAAAGATGTTAGTGCAATTGGTCGATAGTTCAAGGGAGAAGATGATGCACCTTTTTTTGGGACAGGCTGAACAAATGCAGTTTTCCATCTATTCGGAAAAATTCCAGAAGAATAGGATAAATAGAAAAGCTTACGCAAGGGTTTTGCCAATAAGGAAGAACACCTCATCAAAACTATAGGGGAAATAGAATATGGACGAGCGGATTTGTTTACGTTAAGATCTTTAAGTACTCTTTTGACAGTGCAAGTGCGAAAGAATATTTTTATTCTTGCATTATTGGGGCCGCTATCAAGCACAGGAGGTACCATATTGCTCTCAGGCAGGGTGGACTTTGCGCAAATTGTGCTGCAAGTAAATTAGCTTTTTCTAAAGAGCAAACAATCGGAGCAGCGTTGAAGATGAGCGTTGGAATTGATGACTTCGTGGAATTTTTAATGTTTTTGGCAAATGACCAAAAATGTTTGCTTCGTTTTGGACATTTAAGTATTTTTTGCCTTACTGTTTTGTCATACAAGAATTTTCCCGCCGAATCACAACATTACACGAATTCCTACGTCGACGGTATTCAAGGCGGTTTTCCTCAGAACGGTCTGCCTTGAACCGACGAAAACTTAACTCTCTTAACCTGATAGCCTCTTTGCACCTCAAGTTGTAACATGATTTCTCCTTGGGTTTAATGCTCTTCGTTCTATTCGGGATGAAGGTCTTCATACCAGGGAGAATAACATTTGTAACCATGTCAGCAGCAGCGTCAATGTTGTCATCGAGATTGCAAAGCGACCAGTTAAAATTTCTGGGGCTCATTGACTAACTGGGTAAGATGGTTATAATCTGCAATGAACTCAACGTACCTGCAGAATTCCTTTCAAGGTTGGGGCTTCTATATAAAAAAAAACAATAATGAAAAATAATAAGCCTACGGACGTGCAATTTTATCCACATAAAGTTAAATTCCGAGTAAAAGCAATTGTTATATTGTGGAAGAAGCTCGTAGGCAATATCATTCCGAATATAAATGGCAAGACCGTGATGGGAAAAGAACATTGGCACAAAACTGTATCCAAATAGGTTAAATTCTGAAGGGTCAGAGTTTGGGCCTATTTGGGTTTCGCTTAGAGCCAGGACAGCTGGCTTGAATTTGGCAATGTGGACATAAGCAAAAAAGAAATTTGATCTTAGCCCACGTATATAACTAAAATCCACACGAAAATATTCACCTATTATAAAAAACAAGAACACACAAAATAATGGGTGATTTTTTAAGAGGTTTAGAACTTTAAAAAAAAAAGAAAACACAAGAAATTCGAAAAAATGAATTAAATATTTATTTGAATCGATAGTTTGAACCTTGCAATTTAATGTTTAAAGATAATTTCATGCAAATGTTGACCGCGGCTGCGTCTCAGGTAGCCCATCCGCTGAGTCCAATTTTGGCATACTCTTTCACACATATCGGCCGGTATCTCACGAATGAATGCATGGATGTTGGCTTCCAGTGCGTCAATCGAAGCGGGCTTGTCCCTATAGACATTAGCCTTGACATACCCCCACAAAAAATAGTATAATGGTGTCAAATCGCACGATCTAGGCGGCCAATTGACCGGCCCGAAACGTGAAATTAACTGTTCACCAAACTCGCCTCGCAATTGCGCCATTGTTTCGCGTGCTGTGTGGCATGTGGTACCGTCTTGTTGAAACCACATATCATGCAAGTCAAGAACTTCCATTTCGGGCAAAAAAAAGTTTGTTATCATCGCTCGGTAGCGTTCACCACGATTCGCATCATCTTTGAAGAAATATGGCCCAATAATGCCGCCGGCCCATAAACCGCACCAAACAGTGGCTTTTTCGGGATGCATTGGTAGCTGTTGCAATGCTGATCTTCACTCCAAATGCGGCAATTTTGCTTATTTACGTACCCATTCAACCAAAAATGAGCCTCATCGCTGAACACAATTTTTCAATAAAAAAGCGGATCCTCGGCCAGCTTTCCAAGAGCCCATTCACCAAAAATTCGGCGTTGTGGTAGGTCGGCTGGCTTTAGTTCTTGCACCAGCTGTATCTTAAAAGGCTTTACGCCCAAATCGCAAAATTTTCCACGTAGTGCTGTAACAAAGGCCTAACTGCTGGGAACGGCGCCGAATCGGCATTTCGCGGTCTTCTGTCACACTAGCTGATACGGCCGCAATATTTTCTTCACTACGCACAGTACGTAAACGTGTTGGTGGTTTAATGTCCAACAAAGTAAATTTGGTGCGAAATTTGGTCACAATCTTCCGAATAGACTGCTCAGAAGGTCGAGAATGCCGACCATAAAATGGAAGCAGCGCGTGATGAACATTTCGAACCGAGCACGAATTTTGATAGTAAAATTCAATAATTTGCAAGCGTTGTTCATTTGTAAGACGATCCATGGTTAAATTGCAAACCAAACTGAAGCTGTTTGACAGTGACACAAGGTACTAAACACACGTCAGCTGTCAAAACCAGTGTTGCCAAAACAAACCAGCTAAAAAATCACCCGTTACAACCCCGAGACAACAAATTTGAGTTGAAAAGTATAGATCCTCTGGCAGAAGCAAACTCCCAAAAGTGTTATGCCTATAAAAAAGATATGCTCCCACCAAAACAAATGCAAATTACAACTCCGTTATTCGTCGGATAACAAATTGAATTTTGCCACACTTCTTCCGCATATTAGACACACGATAGATTTAAAACTAAAAAAAATTTGTCAGCGTTGGGAAAGGAAAAGAAAAAAGAAGGAGAACAAAAAACTCAGTGAACTACTCGTCACCACAGCACTGCACTCATTGCTTGCACATTTTCAAAAACATTAGACGTGTTTTTTGCGAGAGTGACAAGCAACTCAGTAAAAGTCTTACACGGAAAACACAAACAATATTCTCTATAATAATTCGTTTTGTTACCCCCGTATTTATAAATTATAAAGCAAAAATATGTATTTCAGCCTCCGTACACCATAAAATGCAAATGTCCCGGACTGAAATGGAGCAATAAGAAAATGCCTTTAGTTTGAGTCCAGAAAATTCATATTCCATGGTATAGTTTTCCTAAACACGGGAGCTGAAATAACTATTTTTTTATAAATACGGGGATTATTGTTTTGCGTGTAAGCAATTTGTTGAGTTGCTAGTCACTCTCTCAAAATGCACGGCTAAGATTTGGTATGCCGACATTTATAGGTATTCATTAGAATCCGCTGAACAGATGAATAGTTATACAACGTTGCATAAATTGTTATGCATAAAATATTTTTCATCCCATTGTAATTATAATGAGCTTGTGTCAAAATTAGTACCATAAAGGAGAAATCTATTACGTTTTACTTTCAAAACTGACAAAGGAGACCCAGCTGTGTGTGTGTTGTGTGAAAAATCAATAGAAGTAATTCTGCTGGCGATTGGATTTTTTTCGGTTTTTTATTAATTTCTTTTAATATTATTATAATTAGCCAGTTGCTTTATTGGTTTTTTGTGTTTACAAATGAAAGAGAAATATGAAAACCAATAAATCCGTTCTATGACAGGTACCGTTAGTTACCGTTATTGATAAATTTTTTTTATCAAAATATTGACAATACATTTAGTAGTTATCGCACATATTTTTATCTAAATTCTTGGAGCCATTTTCGGGAAAAATAAGTTTTTTCTTAACGGTTTTTCAACATTTGTATATTTTTTTCCTTTTTTTTATATTAAGCGCATACTAAAGGGGTTTTTTCTATGCCCTTAAAATGTTTAAACACAGTGCGAACGGTAGGAAAATAGGAAAAGATTTGAGAGGAGATACCGATGCACATTGGTTTTGAACCTCTGAATATTGAAATGGCAGGGAAAAATACTGGCGGGTTAAGCATTCCACATTCTTGTAGTGCGACCAAAGAAAGAATCTCTATACTAAGCAGTACGTCCGGAATTGGGGTCAAGGGTAAACTGATGGGCATTCCTAGAAGCACGAGTATTACGGTCGACTTGTTTAAGGGGAGAAATGCAACTGGCTTTTTCACTATACTCTGTTCAGTTTGTATTTTCAGTACAGGGAAGATAGGGTGTTTGCCTCTCACCCTTACTTTTATGGATTTCAATAAGATATCTCTTCTCTTTTTTTATAAAGCTTTTGCATTTTCTACGGTTGCCGTATCGCACATTATAAATTGGCATATTTTTTTCTTCTCTCTCATTCAAATGTCAGTAGGGTTACCAACTGTTAATTTAGATTTCATAAACAGAAAAAATGTAGATCGTAAAGTAAATCTAAACAAAATTAATGTAAATGCAAATAAAAATAAATCTATCTTTTTCCACAACACCAAGAGGTAAGATAGTAGGCGCGTTTTTTTAAGAGTTCCCCAGAAGGCCTAATCTCTTTTTACATAAAAATAAATCACAGAAAAAATAAAATGAATTAAAAAAAAAAACATTTTATCACTCCGATGAGTAGTTGCTGCTGCTACTCTCTTCTTTTTTCTGACTTTTTAGGATTAGGCTAGATTAGATTATAAGATTTATTTCAGGAAAAAGGATTAAAAATGCCTTATTAGAATTTTTAGAAAGGAAATAAATTTTATTTTATGAATCCTTGGTAGAATATTGCAATAAACACGAAACCTTATTCATTTTATTTTTATTTTCATGAAGAAAAAAAACTGTTTGGCAATTCAAATTGCAATTAATTAATGAACCGAACTCCATCAAAAACTTGCTGAAATAGTAATTCTTTCTTAAAAAAAATACCCTATTTGTTGTATAGCAGCATTTTAACCAAGAAAACAAATAAAGCGAAAAGATGTAAGTAGAAAAACACGATGTGACAACACTTTTTTCCTTAAACATAAAATATATGCTCTCATTCTCATTCATTTTCTTTGTAAACCAAGACAAATTGTTTATTTTGTTTATACTCTGTTCAACAAAAATTGTCAGTACAGGGCTTATGGGCGAGCTTTTTTCAAAACAGTGACGCCTGTGTATTCTCTCACACACTGAATTGAGAAAACTGCCAATAAAAAAGATTCTAACCCACTGAACAACGTACAGGAATGGTTGTTGTAATGCCCTGCAAAATATCGTATACTCCACCATGACCGTCCTCATTGCATGCCCAAAGCACACTGATGACTGATCATATAATCGTTTCTACTCTGGCTGTGTGAAGTGTGAGCTAAAAAAAATATATTCCAACAGAGTAACCTTACCGATTGAAAGCAATACAAAAGAGCTTTTTCAGTGGCCACATTTGCCACATTTGTAGGCTTTTTTTAAGACCTTAATTTTGAATACCTGACCAGTAAAAATGAAGTTATGATTTTTTAAAAGCAAAAAAAGCCGATTAGAAATAATTATTTTTATTCAAATAAAAAAAGGTTGACAATGAACAAAGCAGAAAATTTCGACCGATTTTTGATAAATTTAATTAATTCGATTGTGACACTAATAAAGCACGTAGATCAACAATTGAGGTATCAAATTAATCGTTGTTTCATTATAAAAAAAAATAAATCGGGTGGTACAACGGCTCATGAAGAACCAGGGCCTAGTGACTAACAACTCGCAACCATTCATGTGTGCGCCTTTCGACAGGAATGGAAGGGACCTTCAATTTTATGCCGAATACGAACGGCTAGACGAGAAGCACTTATTCGTGACAAGTGATACTTTTTGAGGATTTGTCAATTCCTCGCAAGAGGCAGTAGTAGGTGAACGAGGCTGCGAAGCGATCCCAGACCTCCAGCGTGACAGTCGAACGCACTAACCATTACGCTACGGGCTACATTGTTTCATTGAGATGTAAAATAACAAACAACTATATCAATCGATACACACATTCAAAAGTTATTGAGTAATATGTGTGTCAATATCTCCACTCAACGGTTATTTATGAAAACAATTTTTTTTTATACACACTAAGAAACCCGATTTGACAAGGCCCTCACTGTCAACTAAAGAGTCCAAGTGAGAACGCCGGCCGGGACGAAACGCCAATTTTTAAGGACTAAAGGTCGTGAAAAGCTATTTTGAAACAGTAAAATTCTCCTCCCGATTTTTGCTATTTTGATTGGAATAATTTCTGATCCAATGATGAAGAGATTTATCAAAAGCAAATGCGGGCATTTTCGATAATTGAGCTTGATGCCAAACTCTATCAAGCTCAATAATCCTACTTTCTTTAAAACGATGTAAAGATTTGTTCCACTGTTCGGTGAGATATACCTTCAGATCACCAGTGGACCTTTTGCTAGGAATGCCGTACTACTGGTCATTAAAAAGCTATCGTTCCTCGAGATATTTCTTGAGCTGGAAATTATCAGCGTTTCCATGACCTTGGAAGGAGGGGACGTAAGTGCAATCGGTCGATAGAAAGAGGGTAAAGAAGATACGCCTTTTTAAGGGACAGTCCGGACAAATGCCATCTTTCCATCCACTTGGAAAGAGACCAGTAGAGTAGGACCCATGGAAAAGCTTACGCAGTGGTTTTGCCAGCGTTGAAGAACATCTCTTCAGAACAATGCGAGGGATATTATCCGGGCCAGCGGATTTCTCTAAATCAAGATCTGTCAGGACTCTGGCAACTGCGCGATTGCGAAACAAGATTTGTCCCATAAAATATTTGCGCTCTCAAGTACAGGAGGAGTCATAATACTTTCTGGCAGCGTCGAATTAACAGCTAACTGGGCTGCAAGCAAATTGGCTTTATCTAACGAGCTGACAAAAGCGGTGTCATAAGGTTTAATATCACCTTGAAACAAAAAAAATGTAAAATTGATAAGATAAACCTATATGAGTGACCAACTTCTGACACTATAGCGGACCTTTTAGGACGATTTGCTGGCCTATCAAACGGTGCGTTTTTTCGAATATTCCAAAAATGAGGTGGTAAAAATTGCTCTTGACATTGAAAAATGTTACCATTGATTACAAATTTAGCATAGCTGACCCATTTCTGAAACATATTGGCCTCTTTTGATTAATTACTGAATTTTTCGATGACATAGCTACTTTTTGTTTCAGAATATCCCACATAAAAGAATCTAAGATCCCGGAGCGAGCAACAAAGCGACATGTCATCTTTAAGATTAATCATGTGAGCCGGAGTGTAAAGTGTATGAGAAATTGAATTTCATTCTTCATTCCATAAGCCAACAAATATTCTAAGTTTTATTTTTTTTCGTTCATAGAACGTGATCCGTAAGTGTAAGTATGGAAGCTGCTCAGTTAGGTATAGATATATAGATATATATAAATGCTAAAACATACACGAAGACTGTCCAATGATATATTGAACACCAACGATGACTTATGAAAAATGCAAGAAGGGTATCTTAAATACATATAGATGACGGGACTTCTTTCCCCATATAGGAATATAAACATAAAGAAAAAATAACTTTAAAATATTTCGCACGTTTTTTCTTATCGCTTACCTCCTTTCATATTTTATCCACAGAAAGGGACTTCATACGAGTAAAATTTATAAAGGAAGAACACACTTACAAGACTAATAATGCACCATATACACTCCGCTCGCCGCGCCGAACCAAAGGACGAACAAACAGGATACCAATATAATATGAATGCCCGCACCCACCCAACTATCAGCTTGAAGCTAACAACTCTACGAGCAACGACCCACGCGACGTGTAACGTTATAGAGACGACGACCGACGGCGATAAGTATAGAAGTGCCTTAGAATCGATATACCGTTTACGTGCTACGCATGTTAATTTTTTTCTGATAAGTTGTAGATTATATATTTTGTTTGAAGTAGATGTATGCAAGAGTTATAGTGTACCTACACCTACATTATATTGATGGATATGTGTTCGTATAATTTTCTAATATAAACTAAATGATTTCAATTTTCTAACGGAAATACATAATATCAAAAAACTATAATCCTTCTTAGGGCCTCTTTTATGCAAAATTTATATTGTCAACATTCTGTTTCAAAATTATATTGTCTTATTTTTAATGTCACATGTATAATAGGACTTGCATTACTCTAAAAACGATAATTTCGCTAATTCATATTCATTGTGGGGTATTGCAAGTTGGCCCGTTTCGTTGGACCAAGGATGTTAAAATCTCTCTTTTTGGGTATCTGTCCCGTTCACACAATTTCGTTGCTCCGCTTAGGGTATACAATATACATATGTTCAGTCGCTAGACTGGCACACTTGAATATGTTTTCTTGGGCTACAATGTCGATTACCAACGAGGGCCCTATTTCATAAAAAATAACAGATGACAATTCTACAAATTTGTCACACTTGTCTGACAAATCTGTATTTCATAAAATATTGACAGGTGACAAATTTGTCAGAAAAATACAATGACAAATTTGTCATGACAATTTTGTCATTGTCATATACTGACACATTTGTCGTGACAATTTTGTCATTGTCATACTTACCTATACAATACTTTCTGACAAATTTGTCGTGACAATGGGTATATTAGTGTAATTCCTCTTTGTAGGTTGCTGTAAACGATACGAAATTTTTCTTTAAATTAAAGGCCATTTAACGATTCGAAATCATTATTTATTCTGTTTAAAATTCCAAGGGCGCGCGAATTAAAATTTTATTTACACATTTATGTAAAAAAAAATTTATTTAAATTTTAACTTAAATAGGTTACAAGTTATTATTATTTATATATTAAATGATCCGAACTGATCAACTGCCAATGTTAAAATGGAGTGAAGTCCATCTTCCGCTGTGGCGCTATTTATATCCTTTTGATATTGACTTCTGATTATATTAATATCTGTGAGGGTATCTGTATCCTCTTCTACGACTATTCCTGTATCTTGATAATCTAATGTTTTTGATTTTATGTTAAATTCTAACTTATCCATTATTTCATTGATAAATGTGAGATTCGTTACATGAAATATATTACTGTATTCGTTATATATTGCTGTGTTGCCGTTTTCTATGAGCATATAGTTCTCCCTTGTATAATCTATAATTTCTAAGTTTGCTATCGGGAATATTATTCCTATTAACGTAAGTAGTAATTTAAAGGTTTCCATTGTCTGTAATGAAAATATTTCAATTTTTAATATTGTCTTTATGGACAATTTCATTATTTATTTTTACTGTTTTCCCTAAGTCTTCCTGAATTTTCTGCTTAACGTATTTATGTTTAAGTTTGGGAAATTTGTCTCCTATTGTATTATGTAAACTGTATCATTAGGTTTGTAATCCTTACATTTTCTTTTCTTATTATGATTGTCTAACATTTTCTCTTGTGTGATAGCTAATGCAAGTGATAAATCATGTTTGACTTTATTAAACATTATTTCATATGGTCTATTCTCTGTTGAGGAATGTATTGTTTTATTGTATTGGATTGTTGCTCTAATTATAGCTTCTAGATTACTTGTTAATGTGTATTCTTTCTTAATACACCTTGCAATTTCTATGAGCGTAGAATGTGCTCTTTCTATTTGTCCGTTTGTCGTACTGTGACAATAAAACGTGGAACATAAAATATTTTTATTTTTAACCTAACCATTAAAGATCTGAATATGATTGATTTAAATGTGGTTTCATTATCTGAACATATTGCTTCTACTTCTGGGAATACCTGTAACGATTCTAGTATTTTATCGTAAATATTAGTTTTGTCTTCTAGATATTTTATTAATACATACTTTGAATATGCATCTATAATTGTTAAAAATTTTAAATTTTCAGCGTAAAATATATCTATGTGGAGCTGTCTCCCCTCTTTGATAGGAATTGGAGTCCCTCCAATTGGTACTCTCTGTGGGTGCCTATCAAACTTATTTGTGTTGCAAATTTCGCAATTTGTAACATATTCTTTAAAATCTTTTCTATAGTTTGGCCAGTAATATTGTTTCTTTATTTGCTTAATATTCCCTTCCCATCCCCTATGGGCACGTTTATGGGTATCTTCCATTATACTTAGTTGATTTTCCCTATTTGTTACATCATTAGCTAATGTTTCTGTATGTAAAAATTTATTAGTGAACGTTTCTATTAACGTTGTTTTAATATCATACAAATCTTCTATTGTACAATATATGCACACTGTCCCTGGTTGTAAAAATTCTTTAAGTATTGGCACGAGCTCTCCTGCCTCTTTGTATTCCATTATGTGTCTTATCTTTCCATTAAAATTTTCTACTCTCTCGTGTATCGTATAGTTACCTTTAGCTAGTATTATTTGCTATTTAAATTCATTAAGAACTTGTTGTGTTTTATGTATGACAGTATTGTTACTACTTTCTGCCGAATGGATTGTATTGCTAGTGCTACTAGCATCAGTTATTTGATTTAAATTTTGTCGGCTTAACGCATCCGCGACTACATTATCTTTCCCTGGCTTGTATATGAATTTTGGAGCTTATTCCTCAAAAATCGCAAATGTTAACTGTTGGTGGTCAGTATGTATTTCTAGGTTCCTAACACCGTAAAGGTAGTTCCTTAAGTTTTTTAAGGCGTAAGGCAAATCGTTTTTTCTCAATAGTGGCGTAACTTTGCTCTGTTTTGCTCAGAGTTTTTGAAATAAATATTATAGGTTTTTCTTCCTGACTTAACACACCGCCAATCGCGTCATTACTCGCATCTGTAGTCAGTACAAACTTCTTGTTGAAGTCTGGTTGTGTTTATTTAATATTTTCTTTTAAATGTAGTTTAAGTTTTTTAAATGCTTCTTGCCCTTCCTGGTCTAAGTTCACAATTGTTTTCTTACTCATGTGTTGGGATATTCTTCCGTTTTCATTCTGAAGATATTTCGTAAGTGGTTTTGCTATCTGGTAGTTTTCAATGAACTTCTTATAATATCCTGTCATTCCTAAATAACTTCTCAGTTGTCTGAGTGTCTTTGGTTCTGGAAACTCATTTATACAATTTACTTTGTCTGGATGTGTGGTGATTACGTTTTTACTTACTATATAACCAAGAAATTCTACTTGCGTTTCATAGAATTTACTCTTTTCTAAAAATATTTTCATGTTTGCTTCTTTCAGCGTTTTTATAATTTGATTTAGATGGTTTCGATGTTCTTCCATGTTATTTGAAAATACTAAAATGTCGTCAATATATACGTGACATATTTTTCCAATAAATGGTTTTAAGATATCATCCATTGCCCTTTGAAAAATTGAAGGAGCGTTCTTCAACCCGAATGGCATTCGGACGTATTCGAATTTACCGTTATTAATTGAAAATGAAGTTTTTTTTATGTCTGATTCATTCATGAGTATTTGGTGGAATCCACTTTCTAAATCAATGGTGGAAAAGAATTTTGCTTTTCCTAAATTGCTAAGGATGTCATATCTATTTTTGAATGCATTTCCCCAATATATTTCTTTGTCTCCCTTACTAAATTTTCCCGAAATAATTCTATTTCATTATCATTTAATAATTTATTTATTTCTTCATCTCGTCGTTTACGAGTGTCATACAAGATTGTTTGTTTATTATTTTCATTATTTGGAGCGCAAGTGCTTGGGTCCCTGCTAATAATGGATTGTGTGTCTAGATTGCTATTGCTTGACTGACAATTTTCTGTTATACCTGATTTCCTATTTTGTAATACAACTTCATCGGGTTGCTTTTCATGTTCCATAAACATTTTTTCTTTCCTATCTCTATATATTAATAGATTATTTTTTAAGTCTAATGTTCCTGCTGATCTTAATAGGTTGAATCCTATTAATAAATCCGCTTCAAGATTTTCTATCTCATAGAATCTAACTATTTTATGAAATATATATACTTCATAAAAGTGTGTAATAATTGTAAATCCGTTACTGTTTTTACTTTTTTCTTAATTACTAATTCTTCTCTACCTTCTAAGATATTGGGACTAGCGTAACAACTAGTTGCGCCGTTATCAATTAAAATTTTTAAGAACTACCCATTTAATTTTCTGTAGATGTGGGCAAGTCCTTTATTTCGTCTAAAAAATGATCTTCCGCTAAATTATTTAATCTGACTTTAATTGGCGGTTGTGAGCTATGTTGTGCGCTCGGTTCCCTATCAGTTTTAAACAGAGGTCTTTGTGGTTGTTGCTGTGCAGTAAAGTTTCTTTGAAAGTTATTATTCTGAGGGTAAAATTGATTCGGTTGTCGGAATGGATTAGGATTCGTTTGTTGATGTATTTGTTTAAATCTATAAACATCATGATTATTTATTGGTCTGTGTGCAGATGACCCTAATTCCATTGGTGTAGGTTTTCTTTGTTGAATAGTATTTTGCTTTTGAGCAAAGCGTAAATGATTGGAATTGTCTATTTTATTCCTATGAGAGAACTGTAAGGCAAAATTTGAGCGTATATTATTGCTTTCTAGCTTTTGTGCTTTAGATAATGCACTGGGTAAGTCTTCTGGTTGTAGACAGAATAATATAGTGTTCAAAGGATTGTTTAACCCTGTTATAAATACTCTTAGAGCATTTCTTCTATTAGATTTGTTCATTTCTGCCGTTAGATCATTTTTATTGCCATATGTCATTATGGTCTTATTAATGAGTAGCGTTAATTTTTCATTAACTTGATTGTTATATTCTAATATCGATAACTGACCCTGTCTTAATATGCTCAACTCGTGTTCTATAATGTAAACTGGCCTTTTGTCTGCAAAGGCGAAATATAATCTTGAAATAATCGCGTCAAAATTTAAGACTGTGCCATGACTCGTTAAAACGGAATTTGCTGAATTTTGTATTTTATTTCGCAATATAGTTAAGGCCGCAAAGTATCTTTTGCTACCCGGTGTATATAAAATCATACTGTTATGTGCTGCTTCACGCCAACTAACATAACTATTTGAATTACCGTGAAATTCTGGTAAACTTTTAATAATTTCTAGTGGTTCATTGTCCGTTAAGTTTGGATCTATTTTTTGTGTTAAAAAAATCTATTACACTAGATTCATTTTTGACTTTACTTAAATCTATTTTTAGACCTGCTTTTTCATTATGCAATTCACAAAGTTGAGAGCTTAAAAGATTGCTTACAGCTACTTCGATAGCACTTTCCAATAATTCTACGTTAGTTGCCATTTTTATAATTATATATATTTTTCACTTTACTTTCAATATTATTATAAACCTATATATATATATTTCACTTTTTTTTATAATTTCTTACTAATAATCCTGTAGTGTCTTCTTTTTAAAGGTGGCTGCTTTCCTGCTTCTATTCGTCAGAGTCCACTTTATTTATGAAGTTTTTGTCACAGATTGTTTTTATTTCTCCTTTACTTAGGATACTTATTTTTTTGTGTTCAACACGCGTTTTTTTTTTCATTTTACTTAATGTTTTTCAAGTAACACGTTTTTTGTTGATTTGGCATAGATGCTCTTTTAAAGTTTTTCGATACTTTTTTCTTCTTGAATTTATACTTGAGCATCCCGGTTGAGCCCCCAATTAAATTTTTATTTACACATTCATGTAAAAAAAATCTTTATTTAAATTTTAACTTAAATAGGTTACAAGTTATTATATTTATATATTAAATGATCCGAACTATCAACTGCCGATGTTAAAAAGGAGTGAACCCAAGTAACATTGTTGGAGCTATATGAACAAAACTCCTCTTCTACAGCTCTAATATAGTGTAATCTAAGGCTATAGCTCTGTAAGAGTTTATAATACAGCTCTTTTTATTTCTTTTAAAAATGGTGCTCTATAACAGAGGTTCTGGAATGGTTTCAGCTCTTGCAACTAATAACGTCTCAAGACTCAAAAATATGCTCCTTACTGGAGTTTATAACATTCAAAATAGAGCATTGTCTAAATATCAGCGCTCGACGAGTTATTATAGAGCTTTCAACAACACATGGAGACAAAATTAACGCATGCGCCTACCAAAACGTCGAAACATAGCTCTAATAGAACCCCACAAAAAGTGCGTATAGAGCTGAATACTAATACTTTTACACAAATGGTACATAATAAAAATATTACTTATGCGCATTGTAAAGTGTCAAAAAAAAAACATTTACAGAGCTATTGTAAAACCACCACTCATTTTGTAGGGTGTTACAAACTTGTATAAATTCAACAAAATTAATTCAACAAAAAACAAAAAAAAAAAAAAAGAAACATGAGTCGAAAGTTTTACACGTAAATATTTTGCTGAGTTGCTATTCACTCTTTCAAAAAACACGGCTTAAATTAATTTCCCTATGAAAGGGTTTAAGAGAAGGAAGTTGTATTAATTACAATTATGTATTATTTTTTTCTATTCCCTAACAGCCATATTATTGAGTTTTTCAAAACTAGTTTAAAAGCAGAACTAGTTTTATGGAGATTTCAAATTGCAAGTTTTATACATATTGGTATTATTTATGAAAGTTTTGGTATCCCAGTTTCAATATTTTGAGTTTAAAATACCAAAACTTTAGTTAATAATACCGATTTGTCCAAAAATTGGGACTTGAAACTTCTATTGAACTAGTTTTGCCGTAAAACTAGTTTTGAATCAAGTCAATAATATGGCTGTAAGAAAGCCTTAAAACTTATCGAAATTTAACTAAAGCTGAATCACAAAAAAAGACTTGCTCGTTAAGTTCAAAGTGCATCTCAGGGACACCTACTCTTTAAATGCTGTGCAGAATATTCACTCTTTTTTTTATTTTCTAAAACACCCTATTTTATATAAAGCACTGAAAGCAAATCTTTCACCTTGTGGCAACTAGCTCTTAAATAACGCTATTACAGCTCTGAAACGCTATTGGAGCTCTATGGAAAAGAAACTTTTACCCTAATAAAAATATGGCGATGAAAAGAAAAATAATTCGAATAACCAATTTTTTTCTCAATTTTGAAAAAGAAAAGGTCTCCTTTTTCGATTAAAAAACACAACACATTTTTTAATTTTTAAACAAAATATTTTATTAATAATTGACAATAGTTCTTAAGATTTTTTTGTTTTGTTCAGATTAAAATTTTTCAAAATCTCAGCGTAGTATTCATAATTCCGGAAGCGCGTTGTAATTTCGTGAAGTCCCTTCAATACATTTGTGATAAAATAAAACGCGCACTTAAATTTCACAATTATTTTATCGAAAAATATAATAATTCCCTTATTCTGTTCGAATATAAAAAATAACTAATCTTGTTGACATTACGCACTTAATGAAGTTTTACAATACTTATAAATACTTCAAATAAATAATCCATCACACAAACATAAAATATGTTCTGCAACTATTATATACTATTCTTCAAATTCTACAAATTGAATAATTCAAGAGCTTAAAATCTACTAAGTCCCTGAAAACGAGCTGATTACGAACAGAAATTTGCTCTAAATGTCAAATAATTCCCTGTATGAGAGCTCTAAAATTACTCTAAATGCGCAACTAGAGCTAATTCTCGAAGTGACGAGCTTTAAGACTTGCTCTTGAAGTGCTGTTAGAGCATTTGAACAGCTAAATTTGCTTCTTGGGAAGTCCATCTTCCGCTGTGGCGCTATTTATATCCTTTTGATATTCTCTTTCATATCCATTGCGTTCCCATATTGTTATCTTCTCCTTTGTTCATAAGTCGTGTGAACCAAACGTTATTGTGTTTTTTTGTTTATGTCTGGTTCTGGATTGAAAGATTTAATTATGTTTTGTGCATCGTCAACGGAACTTGATTAAATTTGGTTGCGATGAAGTTGACATTAGTTGCTAATGTTAACTCGCGCCAGCCGGTGACGCCGACGTATTAAACGGAGACCCAACTGAGAACCGTCATCCCTTTCACTTTCACTTGAAAATTTATCGTTTATCATTTTATGTCTGCCGGTAACTGACCGGTAATTGACCGTAACTGAGTTTCCTGTCACAATTATCAATTAAATACTGACAAATATTTAAATTGTATTTTTTTTTTCATTTCATAAAAAAAGTTATTAACAATTTGTCGGAAAATTCCTGACAATTGTGCAAAAATACATTGTTATGACAATTTCTTTATGAAACGAAAAGATGACAATTGTCGAGTATTTTCCGACAATTCTACAAAATTGTCAAATTGTTTATGGAACAGATTTTGACAATTGTCAAGTTGTAAATTAACAAATTGTCACCTGTCGCAATTGTCAATGTTAATGAAATATGCCCCAGATTGTCGTTAGTAAAATTATGGAAAAGAATTATGAAAAGAAAACATTTCGGACCCGTACCAATTTGCTGTCTTAGGGGCCAGTTATAGCTATCATTGAAAACCATCATTGAAAATATTAATTGTCAATTTTGAGAGGTTTCGAAGAAAAAATAAATGATTATTTTGATGCCAAAGTAAAGCTAATTGACTTAATAATTATTTCTAGGTAAAACGAAATTCAATTTTGCACAACTTTTCTCATAAAATGACTTTTAATTTTTCAATGATGAACTACCTTACCAATGATCATTGAAAAAATTTAAAGTTACGAAGTGGGGAAGATATGGGTCAAAATGAATTTTTGTTGGAGAAGAAATAATTTAGAAGTTGTAAGGTATATTTCTGCATTAAAATATTCAATGATTAAACTTTCCAAGTGTCTCAAAATCAACAGCTAACTTTTTCAATGATGGTTTTCAATGAAAGCTATAACTGGCACATTACCGGTAAAATGAAAAATTTTCCAATTTTGGGATTTAAAAATAGTTCACATTTGGGGAGAATGTGTTTGGGTACTATATTCACACAAGATTTGTCTTTGATTGAAGAAGATTTTCGTAAAGGTTTCATTCTACTTAAGCCTAGTACTCTGCTGATATGCTAACACAAATTTTCCTTTGGTCTCCAAGAAGACAATGAAATGCTTACGACGGATGACGCAACATCCTCGGGGTCTTCCGTCCCGTTTATTAAGTTGTGGTTTCGGGGTGGGGGTCGAGTGACGGGTCGGCGCTAAGCTCGCTCACCCTATGTCAACGTATAGATCAAAACTGCTTGTTGTTCCAATGATCCTTTATCCTAATCATCAGTGGATTTTTGTGACTGTTAGCTAGCTTCTTTCCGTTGCCGTTGCCGTTGAAAAACGCTTGTTACTGTGATTTCTTATTCGCTACCAGTCGGAATGAAGTTCAGTGAGGATCTTTAACTTCTTTCACTCGAACATTTGAAGTTCCTTCATGACCGTCTTCGAGATGGAGAACCAGACTGGAAGATGGCTGCAGCAGCTGCTTGTACATCAGTTTCTTCGTCTTCTGATTTAATCAGTTTCTGCATCTCTTCAGTGGGTGAAGTCGGTCGAAGGCCCAGTTGGCTTTATTGCGGAAGTTTTATGATTGCGGGTTGAACCTTAATAGCTCTGAAGTGGGTGCCCAGTTTCTTTATGTTCTCTTAAGCTACTACTGTAGATACCTCCGCAAGTCTCAGAACCAGTCTTCTGCAGTTGGCTTCTCTGCGACTACCTCTAATGGATCTCCTAAGGCATATACAAGCTCCGATTTGTAAGTGTTTATCCGGATACCCTATTTCTAGGAGAAGGTGTAGAGTCTGTTGATGTGATATTTAACTTTGCGTAAGGCTTCCAGAGAACACATCGAGATGAGCCAAATACAAGTTTCTTTTTAAAAATCCAATAAAAATAACATTATTTAATTTTGTAAAATTATTATGGCTTTTTTAGTAAGAGCAAGCATTATCAGTAATCATGGAACACAACGTCGCTTCGCGGTAACACATTCTGTCACTTCAATTTTCGAAAACCTTGTTGATGGTGGTTTCGGGCTGTAGTTCACGGATTTTCAAATGTCTTCAATTTCAGTAAAAAAAAAAATAGGTTAACATGACTCTTAAACGCCCACCGGTGTGTGCTTCAGTTCGGTCAAAACTTTCGTTTCAAAAAACACACTGTTTGTGCTACACAGCACTCACTTTGGAAATAAGTTTTCAATATTTCCCAACGTTGTTCAAGCGTCAAGCAATTCATTTAGTTCCGCGGAGATATGATACTGACTTTCTGTCAAAATTTTGAATGGGAAACAGCTGTCAGTGTGATTTAAAAAAAAAAACCACTAGAAGAACCCCTTTATATAAAGGAGTTATCAGCACACAGGAGATGTTCGCATCCAGTTGGCTGGTCAGGCTGGTCAGATATTATCAGGCTGTAGAGGAAGCCTAGCTTCGAAACTGATTTGCTGTTGTCGAGTTGGGCGTAGAGTTTGTTGGAAAAAAGAAGAGAAAAAAGAGGTTTTGTTAGTGATAGGGGTAAAAGTAATGTCTTGGAAAAGGGCTATAAGTCCATACTCTACTGTGACACGATTATTTTTGAGCGCTTTGATGATATCACGCTAAAACATCAGGAGCGGATGCAAAGTCGAGTGCTTTTCCCTTAAACCAAATTGCATGTACAGGATGATTTTATTTTCGCTGCAGAACTTCTTTAGTCTCCGAAGTTATACACCTTCTATTGTTTTAATTATGTTGTTGAGAAGATTAGTGGGCCCGTAATTGGGCATCAACTTTCTTTGGGATGGCCAAGATCTTTGCTGTTTGTCTACCTTTGAAAAAAAAGATAAACAAGTTGAATGACGTCCTGTATGACGGCTGTATAACGACTTAGCCTTGTACGTCAGTGTGCGAAGTTTTTCAGTTGCGTAACTGAAGATGAAGGTGGCCAACGGCACCGATGAATTTTCTCTACGCCCAGCATAGTTAAGTGGTACGGCAATCCTCGATTTTACCATCACGAACATGATGTTGGACTCGGAGATATAGGGGAAGCTAATGTTGGTCTGACTGTACTGGCTTGGCTGGTGCTAAAATGGTATTTGCTAGGGTCCTTGATGGTTGTGGCCGTTTTCACTTGCTGCTGGTTTTGGGTGATTGATAAACCTTCTTTGAATATGGATGCGAAACTTACTAAGGGGTGGTTTATAGTACAGATGGAATTGGCCGCAAACTCATTTTGAGATTTTTGCTTTAAGAGTTAGAAATTCATTGAAGCTTGCTGGATGGCCTTTATTTTGACAGATGGCACACCATACCTACCAGCCGATATTTTCCTTGCGTTTGCATTTTCCAGTATCGTGGACCTCCTTGCAGACGTAATTAAGTGTCCACAGTTAGAGGGAATGTGTCCAAATCACTGGCTGTTTCGGCATTGTACTAGGTCATTGTATTTTAATCGTTCCCAGTGCACACTATCTTTTTCTCTGACTCGCTGACGTCAGATGATTTTCTCAGCTCCACAATGGAGTTGTTAGATACCTTGCCTGGTGTGTGCTCGGCTTAGAACGGTTAGACCTCTAACACTGGCCGTCCTTCAATCCGGAGATCGTCTTCCACTTCAATGGCATCATGGGCGAGTGCTTCTCTTTTGGGGAGCAGTATAGGTTTTTCCTTTCGTCTCGTTGTGATCCTCGAAAGAATCCCCGTCTCATACACTGACAATAGTCAGGTATGGGTGGTTTGAAATACCGCTAGCACGTCCGTTTGTCTCGGCTAATTGTCATTGATCTATACATCACTGGAACTTGTCGAACAGCGTTCTTTTAATTATAGAATTCTGAAATTTAAAAATTCTTAAGAACATTGAAAAGTACCTTCAGAGTTTTTGGTTTTCTAGGTTTTAGAAACTTAAAGAATTTTAGATTCACTAATTTTGAAATATGTTGAACACCGATTCATGCACATAATGTACAGAAAATATTATTACCCCAGTCAAAAACAAACCACACAAACCATAAAAGAATATAATACCTTAGTTCTTTTATTATAAACAAAAAGCAAGTTTCTGCTCACTTCTACATACGATTTCTTAGTACACCTACTCGTATCTTAAATGCGGAAATTACTTATTTTAATTATTACTGGACGAAGTTTCTTTCTCACTTTTAATTTCTTCCACAAACAGAATATTGAATAAACAATACCGCAATTGCAGCTTCTACTCCTCTTTATTCCTATTTACTGAATATCAAGCATGATGGTGTTACAACTGTCCACACTTTGCAATAAGAATGTGAACAAGTGAACATGAATTCATAATTTTCAAACTGCTGCTGCTACTCCTGATTTCTATACCATATCGGCCGTCTTAGCATTATGAATTCGTCCTTTTAAGGATTTTCGGTTAGTATGATGGTCTGGTTATTTAACAAAAGTTGGTGCAAGCAAACCTATCGTTTCAGTTTTCCAAAGAATATCCGATGCTTTGTATGATTTCCATTATAACTTTTAATTACTGTGGGCGTGATGAAAGGACAATAAAGGAGCGAAGATGTGCGTACTCAATGCTTTTGAGAGCAAGAAATTATCACTCTGCCATAGAAATAGATTCTGAGGTATGAGAGTGAGAGAATAGGAAGTTTCCTATCCTCACCTCTTGTCTGTCCACTTATAGAGTTGTTGATAGAAAGCTTGAATGAAGAGATGCTGCGGTGGTCTAATGAATTATGTCTTTTGTTCGACGTTTTTCCTTTGTAGACTTACAGCATATATTTTCTGGAAATGTTTAGAAAATTAAGTTTTTTATATTTTTTTATTTAAATTTTGTTTTACCACAAAATTTAGCAAAAAAAAATAAAAAATAAAGCAGTTGCCATGAAAATACAATGAAACACTCACGTTATGATTTTTGGTTAAAATTGTATGGGCTTTTGTTTGAGAAAGAGTTCTTTGTGATATTTAACAAAGGAAGGATTGCTACCTTGCCAATACTTTTAACAGCTCCCTCAAAAGGATTTTCTGCAAAAGAGTTTTATTTGAACTTGAATTGAAATTGTTTGAGAATAGGGAAAACAATCAAGTTACTTACTTACATACCTATGATGGCGCTACAGTCCGGTTTGGACCAGTGTCTCAACCAACAAGCCTTCTACAACCAGCTCTGACCCTAGCTAGCTGTTTCGCACGCCAAGCTCCAAGTTGGTTAAGGACCTCTTCCACTTGCCTGTGCCAGCGGTTTCGCGTCAACCTCAAGTGATTGCCTTTTCAACTGGATTCTCATGGCATCTTCTTTGTACATGACAGTACCAGCTAAGATGGTCATGCTGTATTTTGTTCAAGATGGTATTTTTGACGTGTAGGCTTCCTCGGATTCTCTTGCTTCTTATTCGAGATCCATACTTGAAAGAATAGTGCAAAACTCTCACGTCAACACTAGAGGCACAATCTTTCAAAAGTGCACCCAACTACTTGCATACGCCGACGATAATGGCATAATTGAAGAACAAAGGTGAATGAGGACAAAACAAAGTGTATGCTGTCATATAGAACGGACGCTCAACACCGACGTCTTGGACAGAACGCCATAGACATATAAAACTTTGAGGTAGTTAAGGACTTTGTCTACCTAGGCTCCGCTATCAAACGAAGGATAACTGCCCGAGCAGAATGGAGTCGCTGTAGCGGCCGCTTGTCGCACTGTCAAAGTTAAAATATACGAAAACAGTACACAGCGCCACAATGAGAAGCTGTAGCTGCAGCGATCGCTGTCGCCAAAGTTGAATAATTTTCAACTTTCTGCTTTTAGTCGCGCTACTTTTTGACATATCAGTGGGTCTGTTCAAAACACTGTATATAAACTAGACATTGGGTTCGTTCAACACATTGAGTTATTTTTTCATGTTTATTATGAACTGAAATTTGGGAAAAAATTGGTTTCGATATCAATGATTGTAGAAAAAAAGCATTTGAATAAAGTCATATTATTAATAATTTGAGTATGTTGTCACTGACCCCAAAATTGCACAACTTTGATAACTCAATTTTAAAATTGCGCAGTGTTTACGCTACAAGTGAGACCATTTTGTATGAAAACTCCAATGGGCTTGGATGAAAAAAAAAAAACAAATAAACAATTTCTTCACATTTATAAAACTGATGGAATTTTTCTAGATACTCTTGTCCTTTTCTCCTTCCAATTTTGTATCTGTCAAGGGCAAGGTTTAACTAAATAGACCTACTTTTTCCAAAAAGTGCCAAAGTGAGAAATAAACATCTATGCTAAAGACACCTGTTTGCAAAAAAACATACGAAAATTGTTGACAGATAATTTTATTCACCATACACGATTTTCAATTTTTTTTGGCAAGCAAGTGTCTTATAATAGATATTTTTTTCCACATTTGCATTTTTTGCAAAATGAACACAAAAGAGTGCCGCAACTGGAACTGAACCCATAGCTGAAATAGCTATCAAATAGTATCGTGCGTGCTATTTTTCATGTGCCCACAATGATGCACAAAATATTATTTCTTTTTAAAATTTTAATAAAATATTCTGTGTTGTGCTCTGCCATGTTGAATTTTGTTTGTTTGTTTTCTGTTGTGTCAAATACCGGCATACTCTGTGTTTTATATATTAAAAGAGAAACGTGATATCTCGCATTTGTAATAGAAATGAAAACAACATGCAATATATGGAACATGCATTGTAAAAATTAGAATTCCAAACATCTGAACGAACCCAAACAAATCTAAATGTCAACAAAGACGTTCTTTCTGCGCTACACCATTGTGGACGACCTTTGCGACCTAGTGCGCGATTTTAATGACAGCTTGTGCTACAGCGATTTTTACCGCGACCAGCGACTTGCATTGTGTTCAAGGGGTAACTCTTGCCAATGGCTGTTCCTTTGTGCTAAGAAGACAATTGAGAAGTAATAGTCTCGAATGACTAAAGTGTCCCTCTGAAAGACACTCATCATTCCGGTCGTGTTGTATGGGGCAGAAGACTCGACCCTGTTAGCGGCGGTGGATGAGTACGCTTTAGGAATATTCGAGAGAAAAATTCTTCGGGTGATCTTCGGTCCCGTGTGCATAGACGGGGAATGGAAAAGAAGATACAACAACGAACTGTACGGGCTGTTCAGCAACATCGATCTAATCACAAAAGTGAAAATGCAACGACTTAGGTGACTGCGACATGTAGATCCGCTCCGGCTTGAAAAGTTGTTGAATCCATCCCCGACTTGCCTAAATCCTTTTTTGACATCAAAGGTGTCGGTGAGGTCTTTGCCGACCTTGATGGAGCAGCGTGCGTTCTACATCGTCATCCTGCACAAGCGGACGAATTTGGCAGGAATGCCAAATGTAGTGTGGTACACTACACCGAGCTTCCATTCATCGGGCCAAATTTTGCAGATGAGTTGGTGTAAGCTCCTTACCAATTCAACTTCCGCTGCTATGAATGGTTCGACTGGTATAGGCCATCCACACGAGAAGCCTTGTATGACTTAAGCTTGGATATTGCCAGCAGCCAGACGGTTAGGTCGCGTGGACGGAACTGCTGGTCATCATAGTCCAAAATAAAATGAAGTGTTATCTCTATTAGCGGTACCTTGGCTGCCTTCGCCACCGTTAGGCAGTCTGAAAATTGTTGTTTCCAGATCCTTAGCATCTATCTACTACTACTACCATATTTCCACTCCCATCTCGGCAGAATTCCGTTTTGGCGTTGTATCCTTGCGTGGATCGTTCCACCCTTTGATACAATTTTCGAATATGAGCCCTGGCACTACAACCCTCAATAGACTCGACCGCCCGCTCGACCGCTCTTGGGCACGCAATCTGTAGTTAAAGGTCAAGTGGGAACTGCAACCCTCGAGGGGAACCTTATTCAAAGTAACCTTGATGAGGTTGCTCGACAAAAGTTCTTTCGAAATGCTCGTAGAATTTCCTTCTCCTTAGCACGTAATCTATTGAAATTGTCTATGCGAAACTCTCTTAGAGAACTTTTTCTAAGGTAACTTTGAAGGGGTCGTCTAAGAAAAATGATAAGAGTCTAACTTACTAACCTCAAGGCCCTACTCTCAATATAAAAAAGTAAGATCGACTTTTCAGGTACTGTAAACACCACTGCAGCGGACTTCTCTTCTGTCAGCAAACCTAAAATGGTGTGTTCTAATCTCTTTACTGAAGATTGTTATTAACGATTTAGAGCTAGACGAGATTAAAAGACAATTTTGGTGATTTCGTCACCTTACCGCCAAATCTAGGGGATATTTCTACCTCGGAGTTCGTCTTTATCAGAGGAGTCAAAAACCTCATTTTTTTAAGGAAAATATCATCAATTTTCCCCTGAGAAATAGATTTTTCGAAAGTTGTTAATGATTGGTAAATATCACATCAAATGCGGTAGAAATTTTGTTCTCGATAGGGCTGAATATTTCTTAATTAAAGTGAATTCGAACTAAAAAAAAGGCGAATTGAAATATAACATACTAAATTTAATTATTAAATTATTTTGCATTGAAAATCGCTAAGGAGTGTATGTGAGGAGAGAATGCAACTGCTTTGCATGAGGTATTGTTGTTGTATTTGTATGGGTCTTAACGAATTCTACCTAAACTACTTCAGGTAATTGCATCATGAATTGACGCTCCCAGACATTGTGGAGCATGCATGTATGAACCAACAAATTGATCTTAAGATCATAAACTTTTGAATTATCAAGGTGAAATTCACCCTCATTCATAGCCATTTATGTACTTACATATGTGACAACTCTGACGAGATGTTAGCTACTAGTAAACTTGTGAAGTGGCCACTTTAGTATACTTGTCAACGACTCTTGGGAATTCCTATACTTTCTCTATACAGAGCAGAGTCAAGTTGGAAGAGTCCTTGTCTTCATTGTCATCCTCATCGTCATCCTTGTCCTGTGTCTCCGTTCTTTCAATATTCGTCGGCCCTTTTCGTGTCCTCGAGCATCACAGAAGGTTAACCAACATGACTACACAGACAAGCACTATAAAGAAAAAAAGAATACGAGGTCTGCTGTATGGATGTTTACTATGTCCTCCATCGGAATCGATAATATCAAATTATTCATGCGATGTGGTTTTCAATTCAAATGAACAAAAACGCAAGAGGAAGTTTTCCTACATAATATTTCCCTCACCGATGCTTAAATTTGTATTTATTTATTTTCCCTTATACTCCTATGTACTCTCTCAAAGTTAAATTTCTTGTCTCGAAGTAGCAAAACAACTCGTAACCCCAAACCCCCCTTCCCCACCCTAAGTACAAAATAACCATCATCCTTGTCGTCTTCGTCCTTATAGTGTTTGCTTCAATTTTCCGGATATCATCAGCGTAGCTGACAAATTGAAGGAGGAAAGGTCACGAGTTTGAAAAGGGACGACGACATCGTCTGCACATTGAAACATGACAACGACTCGCACCAAAACTAAATTGTATACAAAGTGTTCTTATACTTAAGGAAATTCTTGGATGTGGCATCAGGAAATCCAAATGGATGGAGAAACTTTGGGCTAGATATTCACTTGGGGTTTGGGTACTTTTATAATACAAACCTGCATTGAAATTATGAGCAGTTTTTTTTTTGAGATAAGATATTGAGTGATTTTTATTTATTTTTTTCCTATAGTCGAATGCCATTCGTATTGTTGTTTATATCCCCGATTTATTGAGCCTATTATTAATGGTAAGGTATGGCAAATTGAAAACTTGTAAATAGTTTAAAGCAGAATGGTTGATTCAAAATCCTAAATTCTTTCATTACTAAATTCAGAAAACCTATAGTTGTTTCGCAAAATCATCACTTTTGCATTTATTTGGTTTCCTTTGGTTGTACCAAGACGATGCTCTGTCTTCCAGATGACAAATAATTAATATTGTTTTTAAAGTATGGATAGTGGTGTTTAGCGTCATCATTTTTCTGTATACATTTTAATTAAGGTAAAATTATTAAGGCAGGTACGTGTGCTGGACGACTTGCTAGGTCTTTTTATGGTTGCTATACAAAAAGATAAGTTGAATATTTGTTTAGTTGCATGGACGAATGGTTAGAAAATATTGGTCCCACATTTCTAAGTTTTCATTTGGGGTTGCTATAGATGGACAAACAAGCCAGTAAGGTGTGGAATATTATACACTCTGCGTGTGTTGCTATAAAAAAGAAGAGATTAATATTTTTTTTTTTCATTGAATGAAAATAAATTTTTTTTGTGGGACAGACTTGGAGACTAGCTCCGTTAAGCTAAAATTTAATTTTGGGGTTACTGGACGAAATAATTGACTTTGGAAGTTGCTATAAAAATTAAATGTTGTGTAATTTCTTAGATCGACTAACGTTTTTATTCTTTGTGTCAGACACAGACAAACCAGCCCACCCTTCCGAGTCAATGAACCTTTAAATTTTGAAAGAGTTGGTACTCTTTAAAATAAAACGATAAATCCTCTTCCCGAATTTTTGTAGACATTTTCGATTTTTGTTGGATAATTTAATTTGACTATATAAAAGAGAGAAAAACTAATGCACAAATTTCATTGTTGTCTGGTTAGTAGGGAAACAAATTTTTTGGACTTGAAAACCAATTTGGTTCCATCTTTCTATGTTTTTATTTGGGTGTGTCAAGTCATCTACTTTGTTCTTGTTCATAGTTGCTATAAAAAAAATGAATATTTGTACATATGAAATATATATGTATAAATGATTTTTGTATGGATATAAACGGACGATCGGTCGACAAACGACAAAATTGAGCTCATTATCTTAAATATTTACTTGTGGGAGTTGCTATAAAAAAAATCAAGTTACACATTTCCAGAAAAGCTGACCAACGATTTTTGTTTATTAGAACAATCTTGATAAAGTCTGGCTTAACAAACCCAACCTTCTTCATCAACCTTAAACTTCGCTAGAAGAAATTTGTCATTTCGAAAGCTGCTATAAAAAAGAAATTTAGTTTTTTTTCCAACTGAGGTAGCACAAAATATTTTTCTATGGATACTTATAAAATAAATGCAAAATCGATGAAAAAATGTTCCCCTTCCTTATTTGTCACAAAATGGCATCCAGCATTTTTGCTTTATAGTTGCTATAAAAATGAAATTAATAATTTTTTACTGCGGATGGGCAAACGATTTTATTGGTTGGACGAAGGACAAACGTTGGACAAACGAACCTGGAAACAACCTGTGTCCTCCCCCCTCACCCCTCCCATACATCATTTACTTACTACCTCCATGAGTATTTACAATAAATACCTGCTTTTATCTTCCGTGTCTGTATATTTTATACAGAATCGTACCCTTATACTCATACAAAATTGTCTGGGTTTATTTTCCGAATTCTCATTGAACTTCATTTCTCTGGTGAGTAGGTATTTCCAATTAACTACGATATCTCTCCAGACGAACCTTTCATGCTCCATATTCGATGCTCATTTTACATTTCAGTTCATTTACAATATACCAAGACTGTAGCCAGGTACAAAAAGAGAACCCCCAAACCTCTGCTGGTGCTGGTACTGCTGCTTTCAACAACGATAAAAACCGATGTGAGTAATGAAATTTTATAAAAATAAAAACAATTCCCGGGGTTCCTTTTATTTTTGGCAATAACGTTTGTGTCCTTGCAGCGGAACGCGAAACAGGTAAAAAGCTGAAGTAAAGGTACATAAACCCCCATTAACACCTTAGGACTCAATTTAAAATAAACGACTTTGACTCTTCTATAGAGGTAGAAATGCGAACCTAGCCATGCAGCAGTAGGTACACGTATTTTAATTTAAGTACCTTACCTTTCCTACCATGACCATGCTAACAGAAAAGGATATAAAAGTGTATATACAAACCTATGTATGTATGTATATGCATAGCAGCTTGGAACTGCTATACGACTATGGTATCACGTATAACAACGACTGATGCCAATTCAAAAAAAAAAAAAAAAAACAAAAATAATATAAATAAAAATAAGCGTGGTTCAGCAGTCAGCACATTCACTACTTGATCCCACAATTCGGATGTTCCGGTTCTGATATTATCCTGTGGAGATATATTTCATTAAGTCAGCTCTAAGAATTGGTTTTTTCCCCTTTTGTACGTCCATCTATTCATTAATATAAAAAAAAACAACAGGGTAAAGTTGCAAGGATGTTCAAATGGAGTCAAGCTTGATTGGTACGGTATAGTGTGGTGGTAGATTGGAAATAAGATAAATATAAAATGCATGCTTGGGACGCATGAAGTTGCTCTTATAGTTCAAAAAAAAAAAAATCGGGTGGCACAACGGCTCATGAAGAACCAGGGCCTAGTGACTAACAACTCGCAACCATTCCTGTTTGCTCCTATCGACAGGAATGGAAGGGACCTACAATTTTATGCCGAATCCGAACGTCTAGACGAGAAGCACTTATACGTGACAAGTGATACTCTTGGAGGATTTGTCAATTCCTCGCAAGAGGCAGTAGCCCTAAAAAAAATTTTAGATTTTAGGTGGACGAGGCTGGGAAGCGAACCCAGACCTCCAGCGTGACAGTTGAACGCACTAACCATTACGCTATGAGCTACTACTATAGTTATACTATACTATAGATATAGTTCAAGGGGACTGTAATTTAAAACATAATTTAAAAAAATTGCGCAAACTTTTAAGAATAATTCTGTATAAAACTTTCAAAAAGTGATTTTGAAAAATTCATTCCCAAATTTGTATGAAGTAGAATTAAAAAATGTCCACAGAGTTTTTAAAATTACTTTATACTTTTTCTGCAACTGAAAATTTTACAAAAATTTTAGGACCAGGTACTTTTAAAAATGTTTCAAATGATTTTGAAAACATTAAATTTCATTTTCAAAATATAAGTACAGTCAAGGAAGGAGTTTTGCTTGCAAAAAATAAGGCCCTCTGGATATTTTTTTTATATGGTAGGGTAACCCACAGGTATAAAATACCCAAAGTCCCCAGCCCAGGGCCACGAGCTAAACTGGGGAGGGGGGGTTAAAGGTAACCCTCTTTAGATTTTCGTGAATATTAGCACAACCTAACATGTTAGCGGAAAAGTCTATGCTCTTTAATTAGAGTCAATTAAATTTTCTACAAAATGATGTATACATATTTTTTCTATTGTTATAATTTGCAGCACATCAGTGCAGCTTATTTTATAAATACGTCGGTAGCCATCGACTAAAAACATGTGTCTAAGAAAGGCAACAACAATTCTTACTGAATAGCTCAATTGTTGTTGTCAGAGCGAAACACATCTGCACTATAGGTCGCAAAAACCTTTCAAATTAATATTTCATATTAAAAAGTGTAGTAGCCCGTAGCGTAATGGTTAGTGCGTTCAACTGTCACGCTGGAGGTCTGGGTTCGCTTCCCAGCCTCGTCCACCTAAAAACTAAAAAGTTTTTTTCAGGGCTACTACCTCTTGCGACGAATTGACAAATCTTCAAAGAGTATCACTTGTCACGAATAAGTGCTTCTCGTCTAGCCGTTCGGATTCGGCATAAAATTGTAGGTCCCTTCCATTCCTGTCGATAGGCGCACACATGAATGGTTGCGAGTTGTTAGTCACTAGGCCCTGGTTCTTCATGAGCCGTTGTGCCACCCGATTTATTTATTTTATTTTTTTTCTTTAAAAAGTGCACTTAACAAAAATTATTTTTCTATTGTTATTGTTTATCTTCTTATTTTTTCTTGCGTCAATAATAAAGGAGATGCGGGGGATAGAAAAGTCAACAAATCTAAAAATCCTGTTATTGTCTTAGATATTGAATGTTTTCTGAACAATTTACCTAGAAAAAACAAAAAAGGTAAATACACATGCTAGGTTGTGCCAAAATTTACGAAAATCTAAAGAGGGGAACATTAAACCTGGGACTTTGGGTATGTTTTACTTGGCGGTAACCCCTACCATATAAAAAAATAATCCAGAGAGCCTACTTTTTTGCATTAATTGTATAATTTTGAGTCATTAAAAATGTTGAATATATTTTCAGAAAATTTTATAAAATAATTAAAAAAAAAACAGGGTTATAAAGCTTTTTAAAACTTTCTTAAAAACTTTTTTGAAAAATTCAACATTTATGTAAACCGTTGCAGTGGTTTTTTAAAAAAATATACATTTTAAGAACACCTTGTTTTTGAAAAATCGAATTTTCGACAAAAAAAAATATTTTTTTATTAAATTCAACAAAATTGTTTTGAAAAATTTTGTACCTATGCAATATTATTTGGTTTTAAGAAGCTTCTGTAATAAGAATAAATAGTTTTTTTTAAATCGGTAATTCAAATTTAAGACATGCACATGCATGACCTCTCTATAGGACAATTAGTTCCTAAGATATAGTTAAAATCCAAAAATCCAGATGATATCAGTTTAAAAAATTGTATCGATTTATAAAATATCGTTTTTGAGAGTGTCCACCTTTAAAACGTCGACAGTAACCGAAATTCAACTTGGACTATGATGGCTAACATTTCCGTCCACCCAACCTAACCGAAGTTAGGCTTGCGATGTCTAAAGTAGTGTTAGGCTGCTGGTGTGGATGGCCTACCAACCGAACTATTCAAATCAGCGGGAGATGATGATGGAGCGAACTGTGAACACGAGCTCATCTGAAGAATTTGGTTAGCTGAAAGTTTGCCCGATAAATGAAACCTCGATATAGTCTAGTCTAGAACGGACTTAAATGTGCAAACTAGAGAGGAATTAGTTCCTAAATGTCACTTCTAAAATCTTGTCGGCTATCCTGTGTGATCGCCTGAAACTTTTTGTCGATGATCTTATTGGCCCCCTAAGAGTGTGGGTTTAGGCCATGCAAGTCAACTGTGCGTGCGTCGATGAAATGTCCCCACTCCGACCGATTTAAGAAAAACAACAGGAATTCCAAATCGATACACATCGGGCTGGTCACGAAGCGAGACTGCAACCGAGACGAGATCGAGACGAGATCGAGACGAGACTTAATTATATGAGGCCAACACGATACCGAGATGAGACTGAAAATTTTCGATTTTAACGAGACCGAGACGAGTCTTACAAAAGTCTCGCAGAGTCTCGTCTTGTGGCCAGCCCTAGATACACACCACCTCTATGGATTTTAAAATTGCGTATGATAGCGTGAATAAGGACGAATTATACTATTCTCAGCATCCCTGCCAAACGCTTGCGCTTGTGCAGGATGACGATGGAGAAATCTCCCTGCTCTGTCAAAATCGGTAAAAACACCACCATTGAATTCTTTGATGTTGAGATAGCTCTAAGACAAGACGACACGTTAACATTTAACATCGTTGTGAGATAAATTAGGGGAAATACAAAAGTCAAATCTGTACAATTTAGCAAAAGTCAGTACAATTATTTGCGTATGCAGATGACATTGATATTGTCGGCAGATTGAAGCGAGCTATGACTGGCACATCTCCGAGTATTTCATCGGAGGCGGCAAAAATGAGACTGGCGGTTAATGAGAACAAGCCGAAGTATAAGCTGCCATCGAGAAAGGAATCTCAACATCGTCGACTTGGGCAAAACTTCACGATAGAAAGTCTTATAACTTCGAAGTTGTTACAGACTTCCTCGTCCTGGGCTCCACTATTACCTCGCAAAATGATATCAGCAGTGCAGAGATAAAACAAAGAATATAACTCATGCCAACCGCTGTTTCTTCAAGCTTTTAAGTGTAGCAAGGCCCTCTCTCCAGAGAACCAAAGGAGACTTTAAACAAGACCTAAATCATACTGGTCCTCCAATATAGGGCAGAAACATGGAAATTGAAGAAATTGGACGAAAGACTGCTAGGGTGTTTTGAGAGGAAGATTCTTCGTGTGATTTGGTTTGGTGTGTATCCAAGCAGTATGGGAGAGAATATTCAATTCTGATAACTAAGCGGTTAAGATATCTGGGAGCATATGGACAACAACGGACGTGCCCTACGAGTCTACGAATACAACCCCGATGGTGCACGCAGCAGAGGAAGAGCTCATAATAGGTGGCACGCACAAGTGGAAAACGACCTCAACCAACTTGGGGTGCGCAACTAAAAGCGGCTAGTTAACAACACAACAAGCATTTCCAGCCAGCTCTGTTGGTTGAAGCCGTAGCCGTAGTTCTGGGCTGTCTGATGGCTAAGTGCCATCTAAAGTAAATAAAGTATTTGGTGAGGTATCTTATCACCACTCTATTGAAGGGGAATATTAAAACAAATAAGACAATTTTTGGATTATCACGACTGAAATATTTTTTGGTTTATCAGTTTCATTTTAAGATTAAGCAGTAAGCACGTATGATTTTAGATTGTAGCATGCGGTTTTTCTTATTATGGTAATGTTATCATGGACCTTTTCTTTCAACTACAATATATGACCTCTAAGATCTTTTAGCATTTTAGTACGAAACCATAACAAACTATTGTTAGCCTGGACCAATAAATTATTTACTAACATTAAAAGTGAGCATTCCGTTGCGATAAACGTCGTCGTACGTGCAATGCACAATGTATTTCCTGGAATCAATAAAAAAGAACTCTACACATTTTAAATGAAATCGACTTAGGAGTCTTTTCCAATCGCCACCATTGGAGCATTAGACGAAGAGGTTTGAAGTTTCGACCAATCCCTATGAATAGTTCTTCTATATAATATATCTAGGGAGGCGCTAGGGCAACACTTACACTTACTAACCAAACCACTTTAGCGGAGTTTGAGGTGTGTAATTATTTGAGAATTTATTGCATCACCGACCGTGTCGCGTCGCAGTTAATAAAGTACTTATAACAGCTAGCGGCGAGGTAAGCTAGGTAGAATACCAAAGTGTGGCAGTGGCAGTGAACTGGTACCGTGTGGTGAGGATGACACTTTTGCAAATTCGAATTGACGCAGCTGGTGTCAGTATTCTGAGAGGACTGAGGACTCAACTGACACTTTGAGGCAAACCTACCCTAAAGCAGGCATCTGGCTTTGAGAGAAATATTTTCCATTAGCTTTCGGAATATGTAATAGCGGGAAATATGGCATCGGTGAATGTGGTGGTTAAAGCGAGGTATATGATAACGCAGAAGTGGTAAGGAAAAATTGATTTATTGTCCCTTTTTATGTTTGTTATAAATTCTCAGGTTATCCATCATTGCTATACGGACGCTGCCGCTTAAAGAAATGGGAAAAAGGACAGTTTTCGAGCTTCTTTCAGCTTCATTGTTTTCCGAAACTGACATTTTTGTAAGTTATGACACTTATATTATGTACTTTACATTACATACATCATTTGAAATATTGTAAGAACAACACTCCAGGCCACTTTATTATTAAAGTCTCATTTATTATACAGCGCTCTGAGAAACTCCCACTAACCAAAGTGAAATAACTCTTTTCACTTCATTATTTGGGAGACTTAGATTCGGACCTCTGTCTCGCTCATGCAACTTCGTTGCTCCACTTACAGTATGTAAATGTAAAGTCACCAGGTAGACGTGTATATCAACAGTTTTCTTGAACAACAGAAAATTGGATGCCTGCTTCATGGTTTCCAAGGATTCAAGCTAAAGAGGAGAGAGGAACACCGGCTTATCAGAAAGAAAAATAAGGTATGAGAAGTGCGTGATCGGTGAGATAGAAAGATATCATAACAGAAGTAAGGTTCGAAAGTTTTACCTAAACCTTAAAAGAATCGAACCCTGCTAGAACGTGCAAGGGAATATTGTGCTAGATTCGCAGTCGATGCTGAGAATTTGGTAAAATCACTTCTGCAACTGTTTTTTCGCGATAACGAATATAATTCCGCTGTCAAACAGAAAGAACCATTTAACCTAGAAGATGAAGGCCAACAATTCCGTCTACTCGACCTCGAAGGAATACCTATCTAAGCTCAGGCCTAACAAACTTCCTGGATATTATTCATTTTAAACTACAAGAAATGAGTGTGTTTCGCCAATATGATAGTGGGCTCTTCAGTTAGACTTTTATGTCCTTCTAAGGGATGTTACCGACTCTTATAAAGATAAAAGCAAAAAGATATTGTGGAATTTGATTATTCTTGTGGAATTTCTTTAAATCCTTCTTGAAAATGAATACCCATGGTGGTTAATACCCATTGATCTCATCATCCCTATGGGTATGGTCTAGAGGCATGGACATGGACACTTTTTTCGCAGAATGAGTACTTCTTAGGCATATTTAAGAGGAAGAAAGGCGAAGATACAACGACGAGCACTTATAGCGACATTGATCTGGTCACAAACGTAAAAAAGCAAAGACTGAGGTGGCTGGGTCATGTCGAGCGGATGGACACAAATGATGCGTCCCTAAAAGTATATATACAACGACCGGCGCGGTGCGGTGGCGTTGCGGCACAGTAAAGGAAGACTGCGGAACCGGTAGCGCAGGTAAGCGGCGTGTGAAACTGCAGACAGCTACCTAGGGACAATGCTGGCTTGAGGAGGCTTGTTGGTTGAGGTTCTGATTCACACTGGACTGTAGCGCCTCAAGTAAGAAAGTTAAATTTAAGTTGGGTTTTTCTTTTAGTTTCTTGTATTACTACTAATAACAAGATTTGAGTTTTTCAACAAAAACTTTGGTCAAGACATTTTCGAAAACGGAATCCTAAAAAAAGTGTGACTTATATCACTTGACGCGTAGTGTATTTGTATTTTAGTACATGAACCCATGAGAATTCCGGATCAGCTGTACCAGTAAATGATAGGTAAAATGTATATACATATAAAGGGTGGTTGAATTTTAAGAGCAGATGTTGATTTTGAATAAAACACAAATTATTTAGGAAATTATTGTCAATTATGTACGGAACAAAATATTGGCCAAATGGCCGCCACGACCTCAGCGGCACACCTCCATCCGATGGTCCAATTTTTCGATGATGCTGAGGCATAATTGAGGTTCTATGCCGTTAATTTGTCCCTTATCTCATCCCTTAGCTCTTGAATGTAGAAGCCCGTAGCGTAATGGTTAGTGCGTTCGACTGTCACGCTGGAGGTCTGGGATCGCTTCCCAGCCTCGTCCACCTCAAAACAAAAAAGTTTTTTTTCAGGGCTACTGCCTCTTGCGAGGAATTGACAAATCCTCCAAGAGTATCACTTGTCACGAATAAGTGCTTCTAGTCTAGCCGTTCGGATTCGGCATAAAATTGTAGGTCCCTTCCATTCCTGTCGAAAGGCGCACACAGGAATGGTTGCGAGTTGTTAGTCACTAGGCCCTGGTTCTTCATGAGCCGTTGTGCCACCCGATTTATTTTTTTTTTAAGCTCTTGAATTGTTACTGGCTTATCGACGTACAACTTTTCTTTCAAATAACCCCAAAGAAAGAAGTCCAATGGTGTCAAATCATATGATCTTGGCGACCAATTGACATCGCCACCACGTGAGATAACACGGCCATTGAATTTGTCGCGCAAAAGAGCCATTCTTTCGTTAGCTGTGTGGCAAGTGGCACTGTCCTGTTGAAACCACAAATCGTCCACATCCATATCTTCCAATTCGGGCCATAAAAAGTTCGTTATCATCTCACGGCAGCGAACACCATTCACAGTAACTGCCTGACCGGCCTCAATTTGGAAAAGAATACGGCCCGATGATGCCACCAGCCCATAAACCGCACCAAACAGTCAGTCTTTGTTGGTGCATTGGATTATCATTCGCCGAAATGCGGCAATTCTGCTTATTCACGAATAATAAGCCTGAATAACTTTAATGCATCGCTCGATAGTGTATCTTTCCATGGTTCAAATTGAATTAGTCTGAAATTGAGAAATGTCAAATAAAATGCAGAAAAAAAATTGACGTTTAGTGTGGTTCACATTCAACATCGGCCCTTTAAATTTAACCACTCATTATTACATACATAAATAAAACTTTGGTATTGCAAATGTATTTATTAAATATACTCAAAGGACCTTTAAGCGAAGGAAAGTAATTTATGTGGAAAGTTAGTATATAAATATCCGTGGCCTGTTACCAGCTGGGAGTTTTATTTTTCTTTGCGGTTATTTGGTTATACTAGGCTTGAAGTATATCTATATTTATGTTGTTTGTATTTTTATTATCCTTTTTTTTTCTTGTAACAATTTTGGAGGGTCAAAAATGAAGAGATGAAATTGAAGCACCTGCTGCTGTTGTGGGTGAAACTGATTTATGACTTTAAATTAGCTCAATAAAATATTTCATCTGTGAAATTAGCATTGCAACTTTCAGCTAGAGTAACGGGACCGAAGCAGTAATTTGCAGTTTTTGTTTTTAATTTTGTTTGCATTTCTATTCCCGATTTTGCAGTTCAGCAAATAGTGAGTGTAATCGAGTGACCTGATAACTTCACAGTGAAGTTAGCAGGTCACAGTGTATCTCGAGAACCAAGCATGCTATCGAGTTGAAATTGAGAGTACAAAATGAGAGCTTCAAAATTTGGACCTAGTCTATTCTTGAAATATAAAACAATTTGCAAATTTGGAGACTTACTTCAAGTCTTTAGCATGCTTGGCTCACATAGTTCTGTTCCAGAACTACATACATATGTGAACTGGTAACTTCACTAGTTAGCAGGTCATACGATTACAGCCACTATTTGGTGAACTGCATAATCGGGAAAAGAAATGCAAGAAAAATGCAAGAAAACTGCAAATTAATGCGTTGGTCCTTCAACTTCACAAACGTTTTTTCACAATCGTCATCCAAACCAAGTGCTCTGGCGCCTACGACGACGGATTGGTCTTTAAATCAGAGGTGCGATCTTCCTTGTCTTCTCAAACCTGGGATTCGAAGACTCTCTTGACTGAAGCATTTTTGTCGCTTCGCTCGATATGACCGAGCCAATGTAGTCGACGTGTTTTCACTTTCTATACTACATCCAAATCTTTGTTCAGCTCAAAGATTACGCAGTTATATCTTCTCATCCGCCCGGCACACAAGACGAAATATCGGTTGAAGTATTTTTCTTTCAAAAGAGTCCAGTACCAGCTTTACATTTCATACACTTCATTATACGCGTAAGGAGTTTCCAAACACATTTGTTTCGTCGAACCGAAGAAGCATCGATTTTCTAGGGTAATTCTTCGCTGGATTTTTACTAAGTGTAACTTGTAGAGTGAATGTTTACTGCGAGATAGATCAACTTCTTAACTACTTCGAAATTGCTGCTACAATTAGTGATGTTTTTTCCTAGCCGGTGGACAGGTGCTTTTTTTGTTTTTTTTTTGTTGATAACAGGTACTTGGTCTTATACTCGTTTACATCAGGACCAATGAGTTTCGCCAGTTCCTCTCTCACTTTCAGGGCTCTATAACGGCACGTTGTGAGAGGCTGATGATGTCTATATCGTTATATGTTGAAGATATTACTATCAGTGTGTTGACGCCTGACCTACATCTACATCTCCTTGATGAAACCCTCTACATGTTTGGAAAATTTCGGACGAGGTATATCGTTATGCGTGTGTTTTATAATTTCACGCAGTAAAACTGGATCAGTTTTGAGCCACCTGGTCATGAATGTCCAACTAACAATTTTACTCCTATAATCATCCATTGCAGCTTTTTATAATTGTTTATCGCACTGAAATAATCTCTCCATAATACTCCATAGAGTTAAAAAGGAGAATTTTTTAACTCCTATTGCAGCTATATGTATTGTTTGGAAAAACATTTTTATAGTAGTTCAAAAGAAGTGATAAAGGAGTAAGGTATAGAGTAGAAATAGAGAAAACTGACTATATACTATTGAAAGCGTTCTTGAATCCGCATGTGAATTTAAACAAGTGCCTGGTAGTTTACTGCCCATACGTATAATTTTAAATGCAAATAAAAAAGTTTTTTATATTATTAGAAATGATAATTACTAGAATTGCAAAATGGTGGTGAAGTTCTTTATGATAAGACTATAGGAACATTCAACTCTATATTGAAAACCCAATAGTGTTATAGCAGTCAAATGTATTCAATTCCACTCAATAAAACCCCGATAGAAGAATTATAGAGTCTGATATATACGATAATCATTCTGTACCTAAATATGTCGAATATAATCAACAGCGGTAAGGGTGGAAATAAGGAGAACCCCCGAAAACACTTAGTGAATGGCGTGAGAGCGTCAGCCAGTGTTGCCAGAAACACTGATTCTCCCGATTTTTAGACCTATTTCCGATACACCGATTTTTGATCTAAATATGACACTTTTCCCCGATTTTTATTGTTTCATGGTATCTTAATGTATTTTCAACTCTGCAATTTACTTTATTTATAATTTTACTAAAAACTTGAACACTTTTTAATCTGGCTGTGTCTAACTTGAAATATCAGATCATCCCAGATAGCCATTCCAATTTTTAAAAACTCAAATTTTTTAATTTTTTTCATGCCAATCGTTTGTGATTCATTTGTGACTGTTTTTGACAGCAATAAAAAGTTTTGTGACTCGCTAGTTACTTAGTTATTAACAAATTAAAAAAATGTACTAGTTAGCCATTTTTCTTTTTGGCAACTGTAGTAGTATAAACTTTTTTTACACTCAATCGATCAGAAATCGTTTGTGACTTCTGAATATATCAATAAAATAGTTTGTGACAACGAAGTTTTCGAGAAAAATTAGAAAAACTGATTTCAATTCACCACACTTTCATTTTGTTTATTGTTATGGGCGGAGCTATGCATAGTTTAGTGCTAGTGTATGTGTACCGTGTACCTGATTCATGATGCTGATGTAAGTTATTATACTTTGAGGTGAGCAACATGCTGCAATGATAATTAAGTATACAAAATTAATTTTAAAAATAAAACAGTGTTGTTTCCACTTCAAAGATGGGAAATGGAGTTTGAATTTTGAATTTATTAACAAAAAAAAGGGTCACGGCTAGAGCTTGTATAATGTTTTGCTTCATTCGATTGAAAACTTTTTACAAATTTCGAATTTACCAATAAATTCGTTTGTGGCTACCTAGTTTGTTTGTGACAGCCTATTTTCCGAAAACTCGTTTTTCAATGTAATGAGTATAAATTTAAACCAACCATGTCACAGACAAACTTGGTTGTCCCAAACGATTTCCTTGCTAAATTCCAATTTCATAAAAAAATTTCAATGCAATGATTACAAATTTAAAGCAGTCATTAAATTCTTTTTTTTTTTTTAATTTCATTAGATTATAGTGGTTCATAATAAAAATATCTGAAAATCTTAGAAAATTCCTCCTTTTGTATTTATGCAAAAATTAAAAAAAAAATATGAGTATGTAACTAGGTATGTAACTTACTAGGTATGTAAAAAAAAAAATCTTATTTAAAAATAAAACAGAAACAAAAAGGAGACAAAAAAAAAGTACATATTACAGTAACGCAGAGTATTCTGGCTGGCGCTTTGCAAACTGTTGATTGCAAACCCATCATGCTTTAATTTTAATGTATGTTGGATCTGGATGATGATTTATAAAAAGGTTGAAAAACATTTATGGATACCAACAAGTTTTCAACCTTTATGAAAATATCGTTGTATAGCAGCTACCAGTTATAGATATGGTCCAGTGCATTTTGAAGCAGTTTGTTACACGATACATTTTATAAAAAAAATAATCGCAGACCATAACATGGACATGGTCATGGACTGGACATGAACATGGAATATGCACCATGATACATGATACTTGCAAGATGCAAGAAGCCAGAAGCAAAATCAACATACCAAATGCAACATGCAATATGCAACATTCGACATGCTATATGCAACATGCGACAGGCAACATGCAACATGCGACGTGCAACATGAAACATACAACATACAACATGCAACATGCAACATGCAACATGCAACATGCAACATGCAACATGCAACATGCAACATGCAACATGCAACATGCAACATGCAACATGCAACATGCAACATGCAACATGCACCATGCAGCATTCAACACGCAACCTGCAACATGCCACTGTAACATGCAACATGCAAAATTCAACATACAACATGCAACACGCAACATGCAACATACGTGCACGCAAACGTATGCGTGCAGGCAAACATATGCGTGTACGCAAACGTGAGCGTGTACGCAAACGTATATGTGTGCACGCAAACGTATGCGTGCACGCAAACGTATGCGTGCACGCAAATGTATGCATGCACGCAAACGTATGCGTGCACGGAAACGTATGCGTCCACGCAAACGTATGCGTCCACGCAAACGTATGCGTCCACGCAAACGTATGCGTGCACAAAAACGTATGCGTCCACGCAAACGTATGCGTGCACGCAAACGTATGCGTCCACGCAAATGTATGCGTGCACGCAAACGTATGCGTGCACGCAAATGTATGCATGCATGCAAACTTGATCGTGCACGCAAACGTATGCGTGCACACAAACGTATGCGTGCACACAAACTTATGCGTGGACGCAAACGTATTCGTGTACGCAAACGTGTGCGTGCACGCAAACGTATGCGTGCAATTGACGATCTTAAGAAAGACAAATGCACTGGAAATGATGGTATTGTAGCGGAAGTTCTTAAATATGGAAACAAATCTCTTTCCACTATTTGACTACGATATTTAATAACATACTAACGACACAGCGAATCCCAAAACAATGGAGACAAACCACAATAACGCTTATTCACAAAAAAGGAAACAAAGACGATAATAACTATAGACCAATAAGTAATATTTCCATGATCTACAAACTTTTCTCCAAAATAATTTATTCAAATATCAAGGAAACACTAAATAGAGCCCAGCCAAGAGAACAAGCTTGATTTCGAGAAGGATTTTCAACAACAGACCACCTACAGACAATAAATCAATTGTTAGAAAAATTTAACGAGCGAAGAAGCTTAATATTTCTTGTATATCGACTTTAGTAAGGTATTTGACTCCGTAGAACATGACGAAATATGGACAACGTTGACAAGCCAGGGGATTCATCGCTTTTTCATAAAACCTTGAAAAAGACAAGGAGATCCAATATCACCACCATTATTCTCTGCTGTTCTAGAAGAAATATTTAAAAAACTGAAATGGGACGGCCGATATGGAGTAAATATTTGGGACAGTACTTGAGCAATCTCAGGTTTCCTGACGACATTGTTCTCATATCATCAAATTCCGGACAAATACAAACAATGCTCCTAGAGTTGAAGGACATGTGTAAGAATTTTGGACTAGACACTTACCAGTCAAAAACGAAGATAATGTCGAACTATATTGAAATTACCATAATGCTAGACAACTATAAAATAGACTACGTAGAAGACTATATCTATCTCGGTCAAATTAAATCATTCATTAATCAAGAGAAAACAGAAGTCGAAAGACGTAACACCAATAGTTGGAAACAATTTTGGAGCATGAAACAAATCCTAAAATCGAAATTGAGAGATGATACACGAAAATATATACTTGACTCTGCAATTTTACCTATAATGACCTATGTACTCCAGACAATATCTTTGACGTCAAATTTATTTGAAAAAATTAGCATATGCCAAACCAAGATGGAACGAATATTACTTAAACTTAGAATCAGCCAGAGAGTGAGAAATGTAGAAAAAAGAAGAAGAACTGGTCTAACGGTAACTGGTCACGCGTATGTTTGCGTGCACGCATATGTTTGCGTGCACCCATACTAATTGATATTGGCCTTATCTGGCTCTTTTGTTGGACTGTAATCCTTTTTTTAACATACAAAATAAAACACAAAGTCTTGGGTTATTATAGAAATGACATACGTCTAGTTTATTAAGCGGTTCGTAAACGAATGATATAAGAAGATAATTCCATGCGGAAAATGTGGTTTCCCCTTCTCCTGCTGCATCTCGCGGAAGGGAAACGCCTTCTTCTTTTCGATATAATGTTTATATATGCATAGTACATAATATCGAACATACTGCCCACTTTAAACCAGCAGGTTTAAAAAATTCAAATTGGACTGCCGAATACCGATGTTTGGATAATCTATTATTATTGTTGTTGGGGCCTCTTCCGAATAGCATTTGCTCTTTAGGACATTGGGAAAACCTTTGGCGCCCCTGCATACGTAGGCCAATGGAAAACCAAGTCGATTCGGGTATTTCACTCCTGCAATTGCTTGTGTATAATGGCTTCTTCTGTAGCTGGTAATGTACAACCATCAGTGCACTTCCCGTTTGCACACATCTCGTTGTGGGGTTGTAGACTGGTCTCCACTGGTATGAGGCATTATTTGGTGATAGGGCGATCATAGATTCGCCCGCTTGTCCGGATTCGTGCACTTCGTACTCTGCCTTGTTTGTCGGGATACACCTTCGTAACACGTGCACGCTTCCAAATTCCTGGTGGTTAGTTATCCTCTTTAAGAAATACCAGATCACCAACTTCCAAGTTTCGATCTGGTTGCATCCATTTTGTGCACAACTGCAGTTCTTCCAGATAGTCCTGGGACCATCTACTCCAAACGCTCTGCTCAAATTTATGTATTTTGTCCCAGCTATCGAGTTGATGCGTCGGAACTGCTTCCACGTTTGGACCGAGAGGGCGGACTATTTGACCATCAGCCAGAAAATGCCCTGGCGTTAGTGCAGTAAGGTCATTTGGGTCGTCTTTCAAAGCACACAGAGGTCGAGAATTCAGACAGGCTTCTATACGAACGAACGCGGTGTATAGCTCTTCAAATGTAAAACTGCGAATGCCAATTTCTCTGTCCAGATGGTATTTTGCTCGTTTTACACTTGCTTCCCAAAGCCCACCGTGATGTGGCGCTAACGGTGTATTAAAATGCCACGTTATTTTTCGTTTAGCCACCTCGTCCTGGAGTTCCTTCTCATTTAACTGCTCTTCTATTCGTTTTAGTATCGAATTCGCACCAACAAAATTCGTCCCGTTGTCACTGTACATATGTTCTACCATACCTCTTCGTGCAACTAAACGGTCCAATGCTGCCAAGAATGCTTTTGCGCTGAGATCGCTCACTAACTCCAAATGAACTGCTTTCGTAGGAAAATCGATGAAAAGACACAGGTAGGCATTCGATGTCATGGGAACACGACGTCCAGAATATGCACGAATTCTATACGGGCCGGTAAATTCAACTCCACACTGTTTGAATGGTCGAGATATTTGTACCCGAGCGGCTAGAAGGTCGGCCATCAGTTAACTTGTAACCTTTTGCCGATACCAGGTGCACGTTACGCATCATGTTATATGTTGTCATGTACCTGCTGCGTTAGTCTCTGGGCGAGGAGGATTTTGGCGGGAAGCAGGATCGGATGTTTTTGGTCAAAGGTGAGTTCAGAACGAGATAAACGACCACCAATTCGAATTATGCCAGAGTCATCCATAAAAGGTGTTAGCGATGACAAGTTACTATCGTTCGGTAATGGACTGCGTAATGGATACTTTTTCTTCTGAGTATGTTTAATCCAAAAAGCTTATGCTCGTTAGTATTCTTCATGTGTGACCGCTGGCTGGTACGCTGGTAACTAAATCTTTGATTCGGTTCTGTTGCCCAATAGTCTGTTTCAAAGGCTCTGATGATGTTCTTTTCCTCTTTGCTAACTTCCTAGTACCTGTTGTCATCGAAAAAGTTTCTCTTCTTGTGACTTGTGATGTATCAGTGATGTTGGGAAGAATCGGGCTGTTAGACCATTTTACGAAGAACACATGCAAGAATCGCTGAATATAGGCTGGTATGCGAAGCATCTTTCTTATTGAAGAATGATAGCTCAATAAGTCTTGCACTCTTAAATGTTCCTGCCCACTTTGACTCAACAGAGTCAACACCATGAATGCTTTACTGAACACACTCTCCTTTTTTCAGATTGTTGGGTGTAAACATATATTTCTGCCCACTTTGAACAACCACCATCTACGCATCATGATGATTCGATTTGTTGTTGATAATATGTTCTTTTAAGTCCAGCAGGAACCTTCTGTGTTCTTTTTGTGATGATAAAGCAGTTCTACCATACCTCGAAATTTCTCATGGCATGAGCTGCCATTGCTCTAGATCGGTGATGCTCGCAAAAAAGAAAAGTAAAGAAAAAAACTTTGATGCTCTTCATACAAATGTCAGCTCTTACGGCTAACTACTCTGTATGCAAACGTCAGCCCTTGTGACCAACTGCTCTGTACAATGATGGTGATGATGCTCTGTGAAGAAATGTCACCTCTTTCGGGCAACTGCTCTCTACACAAATGTCGGCTCTTGCGACCAACTGCTCTGTATACAAATGTCACCCTTTTAGGCAACTGCTTTGTATACAAATGTTACCTCTTGCGGGCAACTGCTCTCTTTAAAAATGTTGGCTCTTGCGACCAACTGCTCTGTACACAAATGTCACCTTTTTAGGCAACTGCTCTGTATAGAAATGTTACCTCTTTAGGCAACTGCTATTATTGATTTTGAAGCTAACAATTAATCCAAACCTTTTCGAATCTAAAAGGAAAGCAAACAAATTTCGGCGTCTCATAGGGCAATTAATTTAAACTTTATCCTAAATTGATGACTCATCTTTCAAGAAAAGAAGCAAAGAAGGGAGCATATTTCTTTGCAAAAGAAGTAGTACAATCAGACGGTAGTCTAAAATGAATCCAAGATTAATGATTTTATGAACTAGCTGCGCTTAGAGCTGCCAGCTACTCATACTTTGATTGAAAAATCAGCTGCTAGTATAAGCAATATTCAATGCAACAAGACCCGTTGACTGGACTGCATCATAAGAAGCGATCAAACGAACCAGTGAAATGATAACCAGGGATAGCACCATGAGTTATGAGTATGATTGACTAAATTTATTTTAAAAATAATCAATCAGCTGATGAAGATCGGCAGTGAGAAATTAAAACCACAAATAAAAAGGAGGAATCTGCATCATCAAAAAATAAAATAGACTGTAACGGTAGGAAAATAATTTTTATAATCCCATTGCTCAACCACTTGCTGCACAAAGGAAACTAGGTTCGACAATGAGACGCACAAAAAAAAAGAAGAGAGTATCAAATTTCCACTATTACAGAACGAATGACAAGCGTACCTATCTAATAACAGCCTGGACTGGCGCGGCGCCATGGTTTATTACTATGGACTATTTATTTTAAAGATCGCAAGCCAGCTGCATTATCAATAAGACACAAAACAATAACAAAAACAAAAAAGGATCAAATTTGCATCATCAAAAATATTGACCGTAACGGTAGTAAAAATGATTCTATGATCACATGGACCGGCCACCAGATGCACAAGGGAAAAAGGTCAACAGTGTACACCAATAAAATAAAAAAAAGATCTTCGTAAAAAACAAACAAACAATATAGTAGACCCTAACGGTCCAATATAATTGTGTTTAAATGTGGTAATTGTGAAGCAGAAGTTGTTCCTTTTTTTTTCTTTCTTTATTTTTTCTTTGTTTAAGTTTGAGCAAGTTCTTTGGTTGTACATTGCCAGAGAGAGGGGGAAAGAAATTCATCCCGTAGGCAAAAAAGGGGTAAGAAGGTATAGGTACATAGCGCACACTCGCTTTCGTATTTGTTTTTCCTTTTTGTTTTATATTGCAAGTCATCTCCACTGACAACAGAAACACCCACTTGCCACTTGCTTCACATTAAACTTTAACCACATGCAAAAGCCAACGACAAATTATCTATTTAGACAAATACGCTCCTCTACTGCTCCTTGATCGACTGCTTGTGCGTAAGTCTATCTCTATCTCTGTCCTTTGCTTTAAGAGAAAGCAAGAACCAGAGACAAGATAGATTATTATTTATTGGAAAATCCAAATTGCCGACTTTATAATAAAATAGATGTTAATTTCTAATACTTATGTATATTGAAATGCATTTACATGATTCCTGAGTTGGCCTCTGAGGAAGGCCAACCCTTAAAACCATTTCTCTCCTTATAATTCGTTCACACTCTTATCAGTCTGCCTCTATACTTGTAGTTTGTAAGTCTTGTTATTTACAATTAAAAATAAGTAAATATACCTGCAAACCAATTAATCCAACACATGAGTGGTCAGTTGACTTCTATATTCGAGAACGAGAAAGGAGATGCACAATGCACACGAAATCGCCAACGATCGTGCCGGAGCCTGTGCAACCAGATAGATGTTCAGTATATAGCCACAGGGTGAGTTCATTTGCACCAAAGACACACCCCCTAAGCAGTTGACTACATTAAGAAGTAAGTTCCGGAGGGGAGGTAAGATCATTTGCATATTCTGGCATTATGAACGCATATGTACTTAAGGATGCACATAAAAGTAAGAACGCACACATTACTATCAATGTTAATTGTGCACTTGCAGTGATATGCATAAAAGTAAGATATATACAAAAATATATAAGTAGGAATATCTGGATCTGGATGCTTCTACCTACAACCATAAATGACAAATAATTCATGCACAAGTACATACATGGTTTGTATTTGGGCAGTTGCGTAGATTGCATGTTTTTTGTCTCCTTAAATGTAGCATTGTGGTGGTAAATAAATACATAGCCACTGTGAACCATATGCACATGCGCTCAGGCGAACAAAGTAGGTAAATAGAGTCATTCAAATCAATATTTACGAATTTTCACATAAATGAGCTTAGGTATACCTTTGCTTATTTAGCGTAAGCGGGTAGGTATATGAATGTCTTATAAGACACAATTTGCATTTGCCAAATCAATAAAATATTTTTGTGTGTAGGTACTCACCGATATGAAATGCACTGAACAATAATTTAGGTAGATGAATTACAAATTCTAAAGAAAAGTAGCTTTTCTTTTCGGCACTGCTCTTTTGATTTGCACTTGCACTTGCACTGTTTATTTTAAATTGTATATATGCTCGGCTTTTATTGTTTATTCAGCACATGCACTATAGGGCTTGCCCAATGTTCGGCTCTGAAGGACCGTGATTGATATTGGCCTTATCTGGCTCTTTTGTTGGACTGTAATCCTTTTTTTAACATACAAAATAAAACACAAAGTCTTGGGTTATTATAGAAATGACATACGTCTAGTTTATTAAGCGGTTCGTAAACGAATGATATAAGAAGATAATTCCATGCGGAAAATGTGGTTTCCCCTTCTCCTGCTGCATCTCGCGGAAGGGAAACGCCTTCTTCTTTTCGATATAATGTTTATATATGCATAGTACATAATATCGAACACATACGTTTGCGTGCACGCCTACGTTTACGTGCACGCAAACGTATGCGTGCACGCATAGAATATAGAATAATTTTAAGGCTTAATAATGCAAGCCAAGCTCTTAACGATTTATTTATTATATGGGTGTAAATGTAATAAGTACCTCCGAATGAAAATTGTTTAATTTTAACATTACAATTTGTGTTAAAGCACTATTACTTTTAAAAATGAATTTAAATGAAATAAAGTAAGTAATGATACAAATGAAATACTCACTCATATTCCGCAAGTCGTATTTTGTCTCGTACTCGTATTCGAACTTGAACTCGTATCGTATGAAAATCGTTATTCTTCAAGTCGTATACGTTGTATACGAAAAGCTTAAAAAACAACGTATATCAGTGCTTGTATAATATTTGTCAAAATCATTGAGATGTCATAAAAAAAATTATTTTAGTACGAGATTTGTTCAACGAATTTATAAAAGTGTTTCATACCGCTTCATATATGGTGGATATGATATTTGTATCAATGCAAACAGAATTGCATAAACCTGGCAGCGATACCGCGGACCTAAGACCATCAAAATGCACTTTTGGAATACCAACATACGAATGTAGTCGAATACGAGTCATAAATACGAGTTTCAGAATATGGGTGACTGTTTTTTTTTTTTTTGACACAGGAAATCTGATGTGAAAAAACACAATCTTAAAAAACCATTCAGAAAAAGTTGGAAAAAAGCTAATCTTTGTCATGATTTCTAATGTGGTAATCTCCCGATTTCAGAAAATATTTTCTGGCAACACTGGCATCAGCAATATAAGCCTTACCATATTGACTTTTCTTAGCAATAAAGAAACCAAGGATTGCATAAATATTTCTGTGGATGACTATTGGGTGATTAAAGAAAAAGCCGGTAATTGCTTCTGCGACGCTGATGTTATTGCTAATGGAAAATCTAATGAATCTAAGAAGGATTACTGTGGCGCTAAAACAACTAATGACACTTTAATGTCTTAAATAGGAAGCAATTTTGTTAGTTGGTTGCTATCATATTCAGCCTCAAAGTCGATGAAAGGATGGTGCGTCTCGACTTTAAATTCGTTGGTCTTTTCCAGAATTTGCTTCAGTGTGATGAAGCCGGAAGCCGAACTGATACTTGCCAACTAAAATGTTTCAGAGACGCTCCCACAGTGCGTTTGATAGATTCTTATATATGACGTTTAGCAGACAAATATGCCTCGATATCTCTTGCAAGATATAGGATCCCCATCGGGCATGCTTCCTTCCCCATCCAAATTTTATTTATGATATGATGCATGCGCCCTTTCAACACATCTCCTCCGTATTTGAAGAGTTGTGCTTGTAGTTCATTAGAACTGGCGGCCTTGTTGTTTTTAAGCTTTCTCATAGCTAAATCAAGCTAGCCAGACATCTAACGTGAGCCAGACACTTAAGATCTGTCAAACTAATCGTGCCATTTACATAACAGAATCAAATCTAGATTTTATATCTTCTTTGGACAAATATTCTACAATATTTTGTTATCAGCCAGACACCTATATCGGGGCCTAGCATCACCTTAAAACTGTAAAAATTATAATTCTTTGTTACTAAAACGTGTTTGTTGCTTATTTTAGCTGTTTTTAAATGTCTGACTGATAAATACGCCCCACTGTGATGGATGTTTGACTGATGAAAATTAATTTAAATAGTTGGCCATAGACCATGTAAATATAAGATTTAAAACTGTAACGTAAATGGCAGATTTTAAGTGTCTGGCTCACGTTAGGCCCCACTTTAGATGTCTGGCAAGTGCCAAATAAAGTAAATGCCATCATCCCTTAAGACATATCAAAAATTCAGCTTTGATAAAATAACGCAATGTTTCAACATTTGTATGCAACTTTTTACCGGGTTTGAAGATTCTTAGTATCTATTTGGTCTAAGCTACCATATAGTATCTGTTCGTAGAAAAAATTAGCTTTGCTAAAATATCGTATGTCTGGCGGCCCTGGGCTCTTAGTCTAATTTAAGTTACTACAAAAGAAAAATTCAAGGGTTGAGGAAAAGTAAAGCCCATAGATGCTGTCAAAAAGATCAAATTTCTCTTTTCCTGATGGTAATTTTATAATGGTCATATAAGAATCTTCAAAGAGTTATCAAAATAAAAAAATTCAATCTAAAAATCATTAAAACAAATGTCAATTATGGACAAAAAAAAGGGTTGCGAATTAAATGAAACGTAATGTATTATCTTTAATATGCGTGCTAAAACAAAGACCTTAGGTACACAACATAACAGAGAATTATATCTTCTGCTTCATGTGTTCAATTTTTTTCCAAACATAAACTCTTCATGTATTGGGGAATTAAAAAAATATTCCGTTAAAAGATTTTACAACACTCTTTTGTACCCATCATACCTATTGTACAAATAAGCCCAAACCCCTTCTTTATTATTTAATCGCTAATTCAATGCAAACACATGAAGTCCATTAGCCAGGACGATTTAAAACATCCGTTTCTTTTCTGGTGTACTTAAATGTTGGGTTAAAATAATTTATCTGGTGTTTGGTTAAGCACTGGATGGCGAAAGAAAGGATTCAAAATTTATTTTACTTTCATTCTATGCTTAACATAAGATTTTTCAGAAAAGTGTGGCAAGCAAGGCAGCTATACGAGTAGAGTAGGTAGGTAGGTATTCCTGGAGAGGACTTTTATTGAGTTTGGTAAAGAAAATTTACAAATGTCACTTTTTAATGGCAGCACACACCGAGCACACAACGACATTACGGTATATAGGCAAGAAGTAACTATTTGCAAAACTTTCCATTTCCGATGTTGCTCCATTTGAAATTTGTGGTACATTGCCATTGCCATTTGGTCAGGACATTAATATGCTGCTACAGCTTCGGCTTCACGACTGATGCTACCCCCTTTGTAGCGTCATCATCCAACATCACAGAAAAACCCAACCAAAACCGACTTGGCTTTGTATTTGGGAATTACAAACTTGGTGGTGGTGTGTGTTCGTGTGGATTCAATAAGAGCTTTTTGCTCTGTATAGAGCTGGGGCTAATGGATTTCCGTCTTTTTTGTTTTGAACCCCGCAACCCCAACTTTAGAATCAACCTCAACTCAAAAACTCATTTTATCTTTTTTTCTCGGGAAATGGCATGGGCGTTTGAAGAGAGAGAAATTTGCGGGAAGCCCAGAGTGTAAGTCATACCGTTATAAAACTTCATGAAAAGGGATTTTATTTATATCCAGGCGTATTTTGAAAATTGAACTTATGTTTTTATAGGTACATCTAAGGCAACACCTACGCGAGAAGTTTATATAAAATATGCTTACTTCTGTTTTGTTAAATTGTTGCTACTTTCGTACGCAGCTTTGTTACGTATACTTTCTATAGAGAATTGGCTTTGAATGTTGTTCTGATTGATGTTTTTGTGGAAGAACAAAAATAAGATTTAAAAAACATACATTTCTTAACTTGAGACATTTTAGACATTCAGAAATGGGATAAAGTGAGTGACAGGAATCTTTTTCACAGTGAGATGACGTCAATCAAATTATTTTAAGGAAAATAAGAAATAACATTCTCACGACAAACCTCATTTTGTACCTAAATATATTACATTACCATTATATTTCCTTAACTTGTATGCCTTAGTACATAAATAAGTGCTGGTTAGGTTATGTCGTGAAGAAGAATTGTCGGGAAAATTTCATGTCTTTGGTGAAGTTAACATTAAATTAAATATTCAGGTTAGGTAGCTACCTATAAATAATTAATTATTTAAATGCAGGGATGTTTTCTGTAGGTGTAAATAGAAGAAGATTGAAGGTAGTATATACTTCTCCTTGGAAATAAGAACCACGAATGCCTCTGAAATGCTTTAAGAGCTTTATGTGATTATATTAAAAAAAATCCTTTTTTAGTAAACTACTCTAGGCGTCAACAGATTAAAAAGTGAAGTGTTTAACAATTATATTCTTAGTCTTATGTATAAATTTGTACCTATATGCAAAATTGTGACTATACAAAATTGGTTGAAAAATTGTAACCGATAAAGAGCAATTTGTAAACCAAAAACTCGATTCTTTGACAACAGGTTACCATTAATAAGCGTTATATTTAAATTTTTCCTATCAAAATATTGATTATACCCAGTAATTAATTTTTTTTTTAATCTAAATAGTTAAAGCCGTTTTTGATATAATAACCGTTATTACAGGCACTGTTATTTTTTGAGCTAAAAGAATTAATCTTTCCTCTAGGGAACCACCTAAGAATCTTATGTCCAAAGTTTGAAGAGAATATCGCTTTAGTGGTTTATCTTGCAGGTCGAGGAACAAAAAAAAACAGAAAGTCCGACTTTTTTCGCGTTCTCTTTTATCGTTATGTTAGGGAAAAATATTATCTCAAATTCGATTTTGTTCACGAATTCAAAACTTGCCCTAATATAGTAGATTTATCGCATGTAAAAATCTGAGTACTAATGCAATGCAGGAACCCGAGATTTTAGACAAATAAGCTTCAAATAGCTTCACTTATATTCTCGGTAAAGCATGAAAAGGATGTTTACTAAAACCATGGGACAGGGTAAGAAGAAACAACCATGGTGATCAATTGAACTTGGCAACATTAGGAATAAAACAAGGAGACTTTGAAGTGTTTCCGAGCGGTCAAATAGTGATTGGTAAACTTACAAATTCAAGATGGAAGCACAAAGAGCAAAACTAAGTTCTTGGAGAAACTTCTCCAGTCAAATTGAGAGTGCCAATGAATTCAGGATGATTTGCTAAGACAGCAATTTTTCTGGGATCTGTTAAGGAATCTAATGAACATTGGACAGAATCATGTAACGGAACACGGGAACTTCTGGTAACCGCTAAATTTCTTGATTGCACCTCTAACAGGATTAATAACCCACAACTTTAGCTATACATAGAGAACATAAAACCAATGGGTTTGATTACGGAAGCAAGGATAAAATTGACTATTGACTACTTTTCACTGTACAAATCATGGTAGTGTCTCTCCCTATGATGCTGCAAAAAATAAAAACAAGTAATACCACACTTTAAAAACATATTCCCTAGCTGCCTGGGGAGGCGCATGGTCAAAAGTCCACAGGCCAAAAGTCCATAATGGACTTTTGTCCCGCTTCTGTGGGTCAAAAGTCCATAAATCAATTGTGGACTTTTAACCCACATCGATGGTCTAAAAGTGCATACAAAAATCTTGTGGACTTCTGGCCCATTGATTGTGGATTTCTGACTCACTTCAGTGGATCACTTCATACATAGATAGTTTTCTTTAACAAGACTGCTTTGGGTGGCCCACTTCGCGGGTTTAAAGATTTTAACTCCCTTTTCGGGTCCTCTGTTCCGCTCACGCGACTCCGTCTCTCCGCTTAGGGTATGCTCAGTCGTCTGGCAAGCGCCTATGTTGTCAGTCGATCTGTTATAAAAAATTTTTTGTACTAAACAGTACTTTGGGTGGCCCGCTTCGCGGGTTTAAGGATTTTAACTCCTTTTTCGGGTCCTCTGTCCCGCCCACGCGACCCCGTCGCTCCGCTTAGGGTATGCTCAGTCGTCTGCCAAGCGCCTATGTTGTCAGTCGATCTGTTATAAAAAATTTTTTGTACTAAACAGTACTTTGGGTGACCCGCTTCGCGGGTTTAAAGATTTTAACTCCCTTTTGGGGTCCTCTGTCCCGCTCACGCGACTCCGTCGCCCCGCTTAGGGTATGCTCAGTCGTCTGGCAGGCGCCTATGTTGTCAATTGGTGTGCTTCAAGCTTACGAGTAGTGAAGAGTATACAAATTAATTCTTAACAAAATAAATAAATATCAATATTAAATAAAAATCAATATTATAATATGAAATTATTGTGGACTTATGACCCACTTTCTTTCTAAAATTAGGGAATATTGACCCTTTTTTTGTGGACTTTTGACCCACTTGAGTCAGATCTCCACAATACAATTGTGGACTTCTGACCCACCCAAGTGGGACAAAAGTCCATAATGGACTTTCGGCCTGTGGACTTTTGACCCTGCGCCGCCTGGGGATATGGGGATATGTGCCTAAAGCATGGTGGGAAGTAAAAGTGGTATTAATTCCGAAATTTATAAGACCAAGCCACACGGATCCTAAAGACTTCAGACCCATTAGTCTCACATCTTTTCACTTAAAAATATTTTGAAGACTAATAAACATGTATACGCAAAACACTGAGTCCAAAAGTCATACGCATGGTATACAGTATTTTTAAAACTGTTCTACAGATTAAATATACAAAATTTAATAAAAATCATTTTGGTCATTTTTGAGAAGACCTGATAAAACCACAATCGTTGAATAGACTTTTTTTCTAATAGTTTAACTGATGATTGAAAAATTGGCTCTTAAGCATATTGAATTCTCATATAATTCTCATTGAATTCTCTAGTAAAACAAGTACATAAAACAAATGTTTCGTGAAACGACATTTATTGATGAACTAAAAATATTGAAGAAAATAAATATTTTAACACAAACAAATAAAAACTTGCAACAAGGTTTGGTCATCTTAACCATGACCAACCATTTAGTTCAATATAGTTTGACTCTATACCTATACATAATGTTGAAAGCATTTTTCATTAATTTAAATTCCATTTATAGAAAAAATTAAATTTACCTATCTGATCTCGAGTGTATGTGAAATAAAATGCATGGCTCTTCAATGTTTTTTTTTTTTTCAATCATAAAATACAAATGAAAAAATAATATAAAATTGCGACACAGTCATAAATAAAAACAAAAATAAAAAAAAAACAAAAACAAAAACAAAATATACTTTAATAAAATAACAAAATACATAAATAATCCATTTGGAGAGACGACAGCACCCGCCGGAAAGGAAAAATAAAAAAAAAAATCTACATACCTACCTACCAATACGAATAATTGAAATTCATGAATAATATTTTCTTTTAAGCATTTTTGTCGACCCGCAAGCCCCCCAATCCGAAAAACCAAACGCCTAGAGCCGACCGACGAAACTGCATCGGTGTATGTTGACTGGACACTATGGACGGGTCCTAGGTATACCTATAGTACCTAGAAGTAGAAAGATATTTATAAAAATTGTCATTTTCAAAAATAAAAAGAATAAAATACAATATGTCCTTGTATAAAGCAAATCCGAGCCAAACTCAGAGCGCGAGATCAATAAAATTTTTGGCTGTGTCGCATGAACTTGCTTAATTTTTTGACTAAATAAACACTACCTATAAGCTATCTTCTATCTATTGATTTTGAACTTTATCCAAATGTTAAAGTTCACCATCCATTTTTAATTTAGATTTGTCAGTATCTAAGTCCCCTTTCTCACAAGGAAACTCAGTTTCCAGCAACTGTTAGTTTGTTGGTGCGAAGGGCGTAAGAGGAGGGCAAAACATCTCCCCTTACGCCCTTCTCACCAACAAACTCTCAGTTGCTTGCAAATTACTACTAAGAACAAAGGATTTTATTTTTATAAGTGTTGGTTTGAATCTTTAACCGACACTTTCTAGTAGAATAGCATCAGGTTCGTAGACAAAAATTGGTATATTAAGTTAACTTATCTGCTGATTGGTATAAACTGGTATAATATTAATTATGAGAATTAGAACTTACATAACATTTGTATTTTTGTTTATATGTAACACATCTATATAATAAAAGCCGTGTTTTTTGAGAGAGTGACTAGCAACTCAGCAAAATGTTTACACGCAAAACAATAACAAAACAAATTATTATAGAGAATTATAACATACTTAGTTGGAATTAAATCTCCAATCAAAATTCTAATCCTTTCTTTTATTCCTTTCAGGCGCGAACGCAGGAAAAAATTTCGGGGGGGGTGGTGGTGTTTAAACTGAAAACTCAAAAATTAAGAGTGAAAGAGTGAAATTTTATGGCGAGTAAGTTAAACTCACACATTTCGGGGGGGGGGGGGGGGGGGGGGGTTTGAACCCCCAAACCTCCCCTGCGTTCGCGCCTGATTCCTTTAACCTAGTTTTGCAAAATCAAGATTGCATTTAAGAGAACAGCCAAGTTAAAATATTTGTATTTATTAAAGAAACCAATACTTGGCCTGAATTAGTCATTTACAAGTTAAAATTAAAAGGATATTATTATTCATTCGATTGAGGAAAGTGCGGGCATAAGTGGTTCGGAATTATCGTTTAATCTTCCTCTCAGCCTATACTCGTATACACCTTTATGTATGCTCTTACATATAGGATAGGTGTGATATTATTTCAGTTCGCTTAAATGAATTAAGAAGAATTTACATTATTTTGCATTCGTTCACTGTTGTGAAAACAACCATTTAACACGGAATTAATGGCATCTTTTGTTGTTGTTGTTTTGAGAATTGTGTTGGGGTTGGCTGAATGAAAACTTTCTGCCTCTGAAGGTATGTATGTAAGTATCTTTTCATTTAATCTTAATGGAAATAATCTATGTAGGTAAAATGAAAAAAAAAAAAAATATATTGGCACAGGTGTGTAAAGTCAACAAAGGATTCTTGATCCTATAGGTGCATTGGATACATCATATAGGTACTGTTAGTCCAATGAAATGTTACATTTTTAGTAGAACAATATTTTTTTTTGGTTTGTGTAGGAGGGGTCAGTGTGCGTGCCCCCATTTGGCCACCATCTTGAAAAAGGGAGAGGAATCCGTTTTTCTTCGATATCAAGCTTACTATCAACTTCACGAAAAAAAATGTCTTAATCTTTTTTATAGAAAATTAAATTTTCTACAATTTTGTCTCAGAATCTTTTTACCATTATATAAAAGTGAAAAAGTTATAGTTAAAATAAGATGAACATTTACAAGAAAAATATAATTAAGGGGTCATAACTTTTTTTTCACTGTTCTTCACTTTTCTATACTTATTTTTCAAAATTTCAAAATTTTAGCATGGTGAAATCGGTTTACACCAAGAGGTAACAATTATAAGCAATATTTTTCCTGGAAATTTTTGATACGTGGGAGTAGGTATATTTATTTTGTAATAAAAAAGGATAAAGATAAAGAGTTAATTTGGAAAATTCATAAAAATTTCCCAAACTTTGTGAATGAACTGCAAAAAATGGACACAAGAAGTTGCGTCACTTGATTGAGGCCATTCGAAAAATTGTTTGGCAAAAGTTAACATCGCCGATTTTTTTCAAACAAAAGTTTAAAATATTTAAGAAAGGATAGAAAACTATATTTTATAATAAATTTCAAGTTAAAATGTGCTCTGGACACACGTCGACAGTAGCAGAAAGAGGATCAATAGATGCTTTAAAGGAACTAGGATTCTCAGGCCGAAAAAAAGGTAGGAGACCAAACAGAAGTAAGACCATTGTCAACAACTATCTAGCAGACACTGAAAACTATGGAAAAAAATAAAAAGGACGCACACCTCAAGCAACAAAAATCAGATAAAAGCGACTCATTCAGCGCCTAGCTTCAAAGTCCACACTATCAGAGCCTAAAATAAGGTCAAACAGTGGGGTATCAGCCAGTATTTCGACGGTTTAAAGGATAATTAAAACCAGTGGTAACATCAAGAATATGAAAATCAAAAAGAAACCGGTTCATGACAGCTATACAAGAAACTACAGATGAATTTCGCCAGGGAGCATGTTGCCTGTAGCAACGCATGGAAAAAGGTTGTTTTTTCACATGAAAAAAAGTTTAATCTTGACGGACCGGATGGTTACTACTTTTATTTTCACGATTAAGAAAAGAAGAACTTATTTTGTCAAGACATGACAGTCATACATCACGTGTTATGGTGTGGGGAGCTATCACCTTTTATGGAACAATTGAATTTTAATTTATAACTACAACGGAAATAGTTACAAATGCCTGCTGTAATGTGTGTTTCCAAAGCTAAAGAATATTCTTGAACCTCTACCTTGGATATTCCAACAAGACAACACCCCTATCTATACTTCCAGGGTAGCTAGAAGCTGGATTCAGAGGGAAAACGTTGGACTTTTACCATGGCCACCCTACCCAAGTAACATTGTTGGAGCTAGTTGAAGCAAAACTGCTGTTCTACAGCTCTTATATAGTGTAATCTAAGGCTATAGCTCTATAAGAGTTTATAATACAGCTCTCTTTATTTCTTTTAAAAATTGTGCTCTATAACAGAAGTTCTGGAATGGTTTCAGCTCTAGCAGCTAATAACGTCTCAAGATTCAAAAATATGCTTCTTACTGGAGTTTATAACATTCAAAATAGAACATTGTCTAAATATCAGCGCTCAAAGAGTTGTTATAGAGCTTTCAAAAGTACATGGACAAAATATTAACGCATGCGCCTACCAAAACGTCGAAACATAGCTCTAATAGAACCACACAAAAAGTGTGTATAGAGCTGAATACTAATACTTTCACACAAATGGTACCTAATAAAAATATTACTCATATGCATTGTAAAGTGTCAAAAAAAAACATTTACAGAGCTATCGTTAAACCACCACTGATTTTGTGGGGTGTTACAAACTTATATAAATTCAAAAAAAATGTAAACATTTTGCTGAGTTGCTATTCACTCTCTCAAAAAACACGACTTAAATAAATTTCCCTATAAATGGGTTTTAGAGAAGGAAGTTGTATTAATTATAATTATTTATTATTTTTTTCTATACCCTAAGAAAGCTTTAAAACTTATCGAAATATAACTAAAGCTGAACCACTCGTTAAGTTCAAAGTGCATCTCAGGGACACCTACTCTTTAAATATAAATATACTAGGTATTTGCTGTGCAGAATATTCACTCTTTCTTTTATTTTCTAAAACACCCTATTTTATATAAAGCACTGAAAGCAAATCTGTCACTTTGTGGCTACTAGCTCTGAAATAACGCTATTACAGCTCTGAAGCGCTATTACAGCTCTATGGAAAAGAAACTTTTACCCTAATAAAAACATGGCGATGAAAAGAAAAATGATTCGAATAACCAATTTTTTTTTCAATTTTGAAAAAGTAAAGGTCTCCTTTTTCGATTATAAAACACAACACATTTTTTAATTTTTAAACAAAATATTTTATTAATAATTGACAATAGTGCTGAAGATTTTTTTGTTTTGTTCAGATTAAAATTTTTCAAAATCTCAGCGCAATATTTATAATTCCGGAGGCGCGTTGTAATTTCGCGAAGTACCTTCAATACATTTGTGACACTTATATCAACAAAAAGCTGTCAAAGGTGCTCCTTAGAAGATACAAAATGCATAATAAAAGAGCTTAAAATCTACTAAGTCCCTGATAACAAGCTGATTACGAAGAGAAATTTGCTCTAAATGTCAAAGAATTCCCTGTATGAGAGCTCTTAAATTACTCTAAATGCGCAACTAGAGCTAGTTCTCGAAGTGACGAGCTATAAGACTTGCTCTGGAAGTGCTGTTAGAGCATTTGAACAGCTAAATTTGTTTCTTGGGTATTCACCGGACTCAAACATAATCTAAAACGTTTGGGCCTGGCTATTTCGAAAAGGTTCTGATGCTGCTAGACAGTTTGGAGATAAGCACGTCTTGGTCGAGGCTAACTTCGATGCCTGGATCAGATTTCACTGGATTATTCCAAAAAACTGTATGATTTAATTCCAAACAGTCTAATAGAGCTATTTTCAAAAAATTTCGGGCATACTCATTTTTAATTAACGAAAACATCATACATTAATTTAAAAAAATAAAAAAAGTAGACATTCTTATAGTTTTATTCTTTTTTGATAAGATTTTTCAAGTGGCCTCAATCAAGTTACGGAATTTGGTTATACCCATTTTTGGAGCCTATTCTTATAATTTGTGAAACTCCTGTGGAATTTCCAAGTCACCCCTTAAAATTTAAACTTTTTTATTGCAAAATATATTTACCTACTCACAGGTATCAAACATCTCCAGGAAAAATATTTCCTACAGGTGTTTATCGAGAAAAAACTTTTGTGAAAATCGCCTCAAATAAGTGACAGGGAGTGTATTTCTATGTTATTTGATTCGTTCTATACAGGGTGATTCACCTAAGGTGTGACAAAAAGATAGAGCGTGTTGGTTGAGTTGAGACAAGAATCGTATAGAATGGGGGTCTTTTTCCCCCCGTTTAGGCAGGAGGGGCAATCTTCTAAAAAAAATTATTTAAATCAGAAAAAACAATTAAAAAACAACGGTTACACTTACAATAACTTCAATTAAAAAGTACAAGTGACCTCAACTCCAGAAACAATTGTGTTTCGCCCAGGTATAACAGTGGTCACTTGGACTTTTTAATTGAATTATATTCATTCATTCCACTTAAAACAGAAGTAATTTCAATATTTGAAAGTTCATTTTGAAGGTGTTAGGGCCGCGGTATCGCTGCCAGACCGATGGATTGTAGTCGGATTGGAACAAGGCATTAGTGGCGAAAATTTGGAGTGAAAGCTCTTTTGGGTATTATTTAATTTTTTTGTTGCATTTTGAAGGTGTTGGGGCCGGCCGCGACAACGCTGACAGACCGATGGAATGTAGTTTGTACAGATACAAACTGTGTGCAGGCACGTAGTTAAAGCGAGCTGGACCTCGAAGCTGATTCGAACCTTTGTGTATTTTCGTTGAGTGGTAATGAACGAATCTCATTACCACTCAACTAAATCAATCCTACTTAAAACAAATTGAAAATGTGTAACCAAGTGGTCCAACTTGCCCCACTAGCGGGGTAAGTTGGACTAGTAGGAGGGGTTAGTTGGACCATGGCCTAAAAAGTGGAACAATGATAAATAAAAATAACAACAAAGCCATCATTTATTAAAAACTGAATTTTATTTTAAATAAACTTTACTTGTAGTAGCCCGTAGCGTACACTGAAAAACTTTCGTGTGTAAATATTACTAATAACTACGTGCATTCTACGAATTTTATTCGTGGTTTTCAGCCACGAATAGCATTCGTAGAATGGACATATATTAGTACATATTACGAATATTTAATTCGTATTTGTACACAAACAAACGTATATTGTACTAATATTTAGTATTGTAATATTTACCAATGCTCTCGTTATTCATTCGTACATTATACAGCGCTATTAGTATATTGTACTAATTTGACTGACTGCTGGTTTTCCCTTAATTCTGAAATTATATTATAATATTTTAATTGAAAAAATGTCAAGTTTTACTTACCTGGATTTGAACTGGTATATTTCCTTTCTGAGAGCTAGCACTAAGCTTATTTGCAACACTAAATTCTCCGGCAAAATGTTAATCAGTTGAAAAGTTCACACAGTTTCTTTTTATTAAGTTGGGCAAAGAGTCATCACGAATATTTTTTTTTTGCTAATAATGATAAGTAACTTTCACTAATGGAGTATGAAGTTATTCTTATAAAAAACGACTGTTAATATTTATTTGTTTCTATCACTTGTCTCAATTAATAATTATTTCTAATTAATATTTACTTATTTTTACTTTTTACAAATGACGAATTTGTTCACTTATGTAACTCGGTCACACAATTGACAAATTTGTTTTTCCCACCGGCTCGCAGCGACGCACTAAACGAAAACAGCTTTGAACCTTTGAGGAATGGAATACGTTTACCAAAAGAAATAACGTATATTTCGGATAAAACTTTTTAAAATTTACTAATACTTCGTACATTCTACGAATAATGCGCACGGTCAGTCTACGAATGAATTTTGTCTACTAATATTAGTTTTATTTCGTAAATAGTACGAATCCATTAGTAACAATTACAAATGCAATGGTAGAAATTACGAATGTATTCCTACGAGAAATTAACGAATGTTATTAGTTATATGTACACAACAATTCGTTCAATACTCATACAAATTGCATAATTTGAATTTACGAATGTTATAAGTATATTCAACGAATGAATTTGTGCATAGTACCACAGGTATTAGTAACACTTCACGAATGTATTCGTAAGGAAATCACGATACGAATACTTCGTACATTTCACTTATATTCGTACAATGCACGAATATTTTGCTACGAATGTAATTCGTAGCCAATTTACTAATAAAGTTTTTGGATGTAATGGTTAGTGCGTTCGACTGTCACGCTGGAGGTCTGGGTTCGCTTCCCAGCCTCGTCCACCTAAAAACTAAAAAGTTTTTTTCAGGGCTACTGCCTCTTGCGAGGAATTGACAAGTCCAGCAAGAGTATCACTTGTCACGAATAAGTGCTTCTCGTCTAGCCGTTCGGATTCGGCATAAAATTGTAGGTCCCTTCCATTCCTGTCGATAGGCGCACACAGGAATGGTTGCGAGTTTTTAGTCACTAGGCCCTGGTTCTTCATGAGCAGTTGTGCTACCCGATTTTTTTTTTTTTACTTGAAAAGTAATAATTATTTTTTAGTTGACAAAAATAAATATTTAAAAAAAAATTAAAAGAATTAAAAACAAAAAAAATTGACGAATTAAAACAAAAACCTCTTATTGGATGCAATAGGATATAAAAACAGTTAATACGTAAAACACTTAAGAAGAATTACGAATTGTAATCGCTTTTGCAACTAATGCACATAAATATGACTATGTTCAGGTTTTAAGCCTTTCGTATGGGCAAGCATTACACACAACCCCATATAAAGTATGCATTTTTAAAATAGCGGGGCAAGTTAGACCACCGCCGCCGCCGGTCCAACTTACCCCACAACTAGTTTGCCTCACATATTTCGTCACTGAATAAAAACCACTGAAAACATTCAAATTTTAATCAAAGAATATTAAAATATAATAACAGCCCTTAAAAAATACTATAACTTGTCGTGAGACTCGCACGTTTTCTATTAAATAACACAAAAAGAAACACACATGTTTTTTTTTTACTTTGGCACTACAAAAACACAAATCGGTGCGTGGCTACCGTTCTACTGACATAATGCAACTGAAACCATTTTTGCACGTGCTTATTAGTGAGGACGTTTCTTTCGTGATTAATCATGTTCCTGTAGGACTTTTATTTACGAGTAATTCGCGTGGTCCAACTTGCCCCATGGGCCAATCTTGTTCCGCCCTACCCTACCTACCTAACCTTTTATTTCTGTAAAACAGATTAAGATTATTTTGTTGAAAATTATTTAACCAATATAAGGGCAGTCATTGAGAGTTTGCCCCAGGGCCTTACAAGCTCTAGCAATGGCCCTGGGAGTCAGCAATGGGTTCAGATCGGATAATATTTCAAAAATTATTCAAATTAGCTATGTTTACCTACCTACTGTGAAAACGGCAATGAAGTCTTAAGCAAGGTTCAACCTTGAACACATAATTTTTTTTATCCGGAGGAGAAACCAGAAACTAAAGATATTTTCCTTCTTTCTCAAAATAATAATATCGTGAAGTTGAATATTCATTGTTGTTGCTTTGGAAAACTTAAGACGCACAAGTCAAGTTATAACTTTCCAAAACAATAATCTATAGCAAAACTTTTCATTATAGAAACATCATACCTACCTTAACTCAAAAACTTTATTGAACAGCTAAACTAGTAGATATAAGTTGGCGATGGCGGCGAAAACCGACATTAGTGCGGCTCTTTCAATAAGCAATGTGTGAATATAGAAAAGCCATACTAATTAACCTCTGGGAACACCATACCGCCAATTAATTATTATACTATATACATATACACAAATGATGGAACACTCAAACTTCCATATAAAACTTTTTAAGGCTTCAATCATCGCCACCACGAGGAAGAGGTACTATATTACGTCAACTAGATACAGTTTCCATCACTCGTAGTAAAACACAAGTTACAGCGGTTTCACCAAGTGGATTCATATCCAACTTTCTTGATTCTATTGGTAGTGTTACCAGATGGGTTTTCTTCTCAATTTTCATTGAGGTGCAAAAATTTTTGTTTCCTTATTTTAACAAATTCCCACCAAACATAAAAAAAACAAATCAAATTCAATTTAAAATCCAGTACTCTAAGGGCCAGTTTTTCAGTGTGGGCTGTGGGGTTAAAGTTAAACCCGAGTTAACTCATCAAATATGGAGTAACTCAATAAATGCCTTTGATATTTTTTCTTACGTGTTTTACAAGCCTTTCTCCATTCATCCTCCACTCAAAAACTGCTTCTAGACTTAACTACAGACAAATCTATTTCCATTGTAAGCTAACTCTGGATTAACTCACCACTGAAAAACTGGGCCTTATTGTGCGTTCATCTGGCACAACAACTTGGAGACGCATATTCTCAAACTCTGTCATAATTTTTGCCAAAGATTCATGTTTGAAAATCCAACCATCTGGCAACACTGCGTTTCGGTATTAAGTTTTCCAACATCCTCATTCTTTTCTTGATGATGCTCACTTTGTTATGAGAAGAAGCGAGCTACTTACTTTCGAAGCGCTAAGCACATTCATCCTTGGAGAATTCCAATTACCAACTCTTACCTGAAATGTATATATTTTGCACAGGTGGGATGCTTAGTTCAGCGGGTTTTCATTTCCGTTGTTCCTCGTTCCGTTCTTGCCTGGTGCAACGTGCAACTCTCAGATGCACATAAAAACCTATTATCAAACTTCTGTGAGTTATTCTATTTTGCATATGAAATTTGTTGAGGTCGCTAGCTGGGTGTTATTTTGTTTTGTTTTGTTCGAACCAGTTACTCAAGGCTAAACTGCTCTATACTCTCACTCTACGAACTTCTAACCAACACCCAGCACAAGGAAAAAACTGTAGCATCTTCTTATTTTGGTTTTTTTTTTTGTTTTTTTAATTAGGGCTGGTCATGAGACGAGACTCTGCCAGACTTTTGTAAGTTTCGTCTCGGTCTCGTTAAAATCAAAAATTTTCAGTCTCGTCTCGGTCTCGTATAATTAAGTCTTGTCTCGATCTCGTCTCCGAAAAAAAAACGATTTCCGGACAACCTGTTGATTATTGGAAGAAAATATTTTTGATTATACTTTGAATATGTGCAGAAGAAAATAAATATTTAACTGAAATTTGATTTTTCCATTTATTACACTTTTATTTCGGTGCAAATATACAGTCTCGTCTCGTCTCGTCTCGTCTCGTCTCGTCTCGTCTCGTCTCGTCTCGTCTCGTCTCGTCTCGTCTCGTCTCGTCTCGTCTCGTCTCGTCTCGTCTCGTCTCGTCTCGTCTCGTCTCGTCTCGTCTCGTCTCGTCTCGTCTCGTCTCGTCTCGTCTCGTCTCGTCTCGTCTCGTCTCGTCTCGTCTCGTCTCGTCTCGTCTCGTCTCGTCTCGTCTCGTCTCGTCTCGTCTCATCTCATCTCATCTCATCTCATCTCATCTCATCTCATCTCTTCTCGGTCTCGTCTCGTCTCGTCTCGTCTCGTCTCGTCTCGTCTCGTCTCGTCTCGTCTCGTCTCGTCTCGTCTCGTCTCGTCTCGTCTCGTCTCGTCTCGTCTCGTCTCGTCTCGTCTCGTCTCGTCTCGTCTCGTCTCGTCTCGTCTCGTCTCGTCTCGTCTCGTCTCGTCTCGTCTCGTCTCGTCTCGTCTCGTCTCGTCTCGTCTCGTCTCGTCTCGTCTCGTCTCGTCTCGTCTCGTCTCGTCTCGTCTCGTCTCGTCTCGTCTCGTCTCGTCTCGTCTCGTCTCGTCTCGTCTCGTCTCGTCTCGTCTCGTCTCGTCTCGTCTCGTCTCGTCTCGTCTCGTCTCGTCTCGTCTCGTCTCGTCTCGTCTCGTCTCGTCTCGTCTCGTCTCGTCTCGTCTCGTCTCGTCTCGTCTCGTCTCGTCTCGTCTCGTCTCGTCTCGTCTCGTCTCGTCTCGTCTCGTCTCGTCTCGTCTCGTCTCGTCTCGTCTCGTCTCGTCTCGTCTCGTCTCGTCTCGTCTCGTCTCGTCTCGTCTCGTCTCGTCTCGTCTCGTCTCGTCTCGTCTCGTCTCGTCTCATCTCATCTCATCTCATCTCATCTCATCTCATCTCATCTCATCTCATCTCATCTCATCTCATCTCATCTCATCTCTTCTCGGTCTCGTCTCGTCTCGTCTCGTCTCGTCTCGTCTCGTCTCGTCTCGTCTCGTCTCGTCTCGTCTCGTCTCGTCTCGTCTCGTCTCGTCTCGTCTCGTCTCGTCTCGTCTCGTCTCGTCTCGTCTCGTCTCGTCTCGTCTCGTCTCGTCTCGTCTCGTCTCGTCTCGTCTCGTCTCGTCTCGTCTCGTCTCGTCTCGTCTCGTCTCGTCTCGTCTCGTCTCGTCTCGTCTCGTCTCGTCTCGTCTCGTCTCGTCTCGTCTCGTCTCGTCTCGTCTCGTCTCGTCTCGTCTCGTCTCGTCTCGTCTCGTCTCGTCTCGTCTCGTCTCGTCTCGTCTCGTCTCGTCTCGTCTCGTCTCGTCTCGTCTCGTCTCGTCTCGTCTCGTCTCGTCTCGTCTCGTCTCGTCTCGTCTCATCTCATCTCATCTCATCTCATCTCATCTCATCTCTTCTCGGTCTCGTCTCGTCTCGTCTCGTCTCGTCTCGTCTCGTCTCGTCTCGTCTCGTCTCGTCTCGTCTCGTCTCGTCTCGTCTCGTCTCGTCTCGTCTCGTCTCGTCTCGTCTCGTCTCGTCTCGTCTCGTCTCGTCTCATCTCGTCTCGTCTCGTCTCGTCTCGTCTCGTCTCGTCTCGTCTCGTCTCGTCTCGTCTCGTCTCGTCTCGTCTCGTCTCGTCTCGTCTCGTCTCGTCTCGTCTCGTCTCGTCTCGTCTCGTCTCGTCTCGTCTCGTCTCGTCTCGTCTCGTCTCGTCTCGTCTCGTCTCGTCTCGTCTCGTCTCGTCTCGTCTCGTCTCGTCTCGTCTCGTCTCGTCTCGTCTCGTCTCGTCTCGTCTCGTCTCGTCTCGTCTCGTCTCGTCTCGTCTCGTCTCGTCTCGTCTCTTCTCGGTCTCGTCATGCGAGACCGAGACTTTTTTCGTTCGTGGCCAGCCCTATTTTTAATTTTTTTCAGAAAAGTGATTTATTTTTCGGGCACTTTGTACTTCCGTAATTCCTATTTACTGGCGAAACCAAACTCACAGCTACCTCACCATAGAAAAATACATTTTATTTTGTGCATATTCTTGCTTTACTATTATTTCGTTAATAGACTACTTGCTATATTTAGTGAGTGGGTATATAGTGTAGTTGGTCCACCAAATTTGCTCACAAGGAGTTGCAAAAGGATTTTGAACGAACTAATCCAACCTGGGAGCTATAAATTTAATTAAGGGAAGGGACTAGAGCAGGTGCTTGAAATCGAGAACCATGCATGCGAGAGTAGAACAGTGTATAACAATCATTATAATCATTCGAAAGAGTAACAGGGTAGGAAGAACCTTTTTGTATTTTAATACCTTTTACTTTATGTTTATGTACTGCGGGGTAAGCTGCCACATAGAAAACTAAGATAGCGGTCGTTATATCCGACTTATGGGCCGGTTATAGCGATCATCAGGAAAACGAATCAGGAAAAACATTCAAATGGATTTTTTGCACTATTTTTATTCGATTTGAAACACAAATGCTAACTAATTGATGAAAAATAACTTGAAAAAATTTTTGATCAAATAAAATTTTCAATTAAACAATTTATTATCTTTTTTTTCTGATGCAAATTAATTTTTCGTGCCAGCTGATCATAATTACTCACGCAATGGAACAAAAAATTCCAATGATTTGAGTTCCGATTTCACTCATTCCACTAACAGAATTGCGGACGAAAAAGTTTTTCGTGTGCATTTCCATCAGGAAAACTTGGTGGTATAGACGGGCCAACTGTCAAATTTTGTTTACTATAAACGACCTTCAGGAAAAAATATTCAATTCCATACTGTTTCAACTTTTCCTAATGCGTTTTCCTGATGGCTATAACTGGTCCCTTAGGCTCCAGTTATAACTTTCATTGAAAATCATCATTTAACCCGTTGACATGAGGTATTCGAGCAAGCTTCAAGCTCGCTTGGCCCCTTTGTATACCTGCGTTGACTTGAAATGAGCTTCAACCAACTCCGAGTAAAATTATTTATTTGTTTTGATAGCTATGTGAATAATGTACTAAAATTCATTAAGTTTTAACTGTTTTCGTGGAAAATAAATATCTTGTTGCCATTCCCTTAAATGTAATCTCAACACCATAACAACTCAACTTCAAATGGGGCTCTCAACTCACGCGACGAAACACCTGGTTCGAAAATCCGACCCCAATCCAACTCGAGCTCTCGATTCTGTTTGTAAACGGGGTAATTGAAACACAAATCAGTGAAACGGTGGAATATTTTTTGACAAGTCGGTTATAGCCATCATAAACATTTCTTTCATTGAAAATTCCATTCCAAAACCAACTTTGAGGTTAGAGTCGATCATTGAACGAAAAACCGACAAACGAGATTAGGAAGAGAAAGGAACACATTTCATTGGAACGAATGTGTTCCACTTTTGGGAACAAAATACCAGCTGTTCATTGAAAACAATTTTCATCATTGAAAAACTAAAAGTGATTTTGTTATAAAATGTTAAAGCAAACCAAACATTTTTTCGAACAAAAAAAAATATATAACTAACAACCTTCATTTTGGTACCAAAACGACACCAGGGGCCTATTTCAGCGCTACTACATCAAGCACAATGTAACATTTTGACTGTTGTATTACATCAGTTTTGTTTTATAGGTACGTTCGATTTTCAGAACGGAGAATCTACTGGAATTACTTGAAAAATGTATGATTCTGTCCATGTCCATGTCATTGGCAAAAAAAAATCCGCGAGGGAAAAATAATGCCGCGAGGCAAAAATAATGCCGTGGGGCAAAAATAATGCCGCGGGGCAAAAATAATGTCGCGGGGCAAAAAAAAAATGCCTCGAGGCACAAATAATGCCGCGGGGCAAAAATAATGCCGCGGGGCAAAAATAAATCCGCGGGGCAAAAAAAATGCCACGAGGCAATAATAGAAATAATAAAAAAAATATTGCCGCGGGGCGAAAAAATTGCCGCGGGGCAAAAAATAATGCCTAGAGGCAAAAATAATGCCGCGGGGCAAAAATAATGCTTTGGGGCAAAAATAATGCCGCGGGGCAAAAATAAAGCCGTGAGGCAAAAATAATGCCGCGGGGTAAAAATAATGCCGCGGGCAAAAATAATGCCGCGAGGCAAAAATAGTGCCGCGTGGCAAAAAAAAAATGCCACGAGGCCGCCGGCAAAAATAGTGACGCGGGACAAAAACAAAAATGCCAAGGGGCAAAAAAAAAATTCCGCGAGGCATAAATAATGGCGCGAGGCAAAAATAATGCCGCGGCGTAAAAATAATGCCGCGGGCCAAAATAATGCTGCGAGGCAAAAATAATGCCGCGTGGCAAAAAAAAAATGCCACGAGGCAAAAATAATGCCGGGGGGCAAAAATAATGCCGCGGGACAAAAACAAAAATGCCAAGGGACAAAAAAAAATTCAGCGAGGCATAAATAATGGCGCGGGGAAAAAATAATGCCGCGGGGCAAAAATAATGCCGCTAGGCAAAAATATTGCCGCGGGGCAAAAACAAAATGCCACGAGGCACAAATATTGCCGCGAGTTAAAAATAATGCTGCGTATTATTTCTAGTAGTAGTATTGTAGTATTTCTACTACATTTATTTATTTTATGCATCTGCTACGTAGCAAGTACGTGAACTACGTAGCAGCTACGTGAAACTTATTCTTTAAAAAGTAGTCATTGTTAAACGTATAACACGTTAAACGTAGATCATTTAAAAAAAAAAAACGTTTTTTTCTACATACATTTTTTTCATTTCATTTTTTCATTATCTACTACAAATTTTTGAAATCTACTTCGTTTTTTTGCCAATTTGCTTCACTTTCTAGGCCTAGCATTGTCATCCCAGCATCCATGGTATTCATGAAGATGTTGTTGTTTTTGTGCATGTAAAATGCTGAAATGCATCCGAATGTGACGTTTGTTTTTTTATTTATTTTTATTTTATTTGATAATTTTAATGAAATAATAAGAAGTGCGCAAAAATAATGTAAAGTATGTAAGGTGTTTGACTAAATTGTTCATATTTAATGTAATTAGACTTCACGGTGTTGTTCATAAGATAAGGATATTTTATCTTTGTATTTTATTTACTTAAATAGTTTGACCTGCTGGGTTTTATTTATAAGGAAAAAACTTAACATTATTTCTTATGGGATTTATGTATATTTCAATATCAGGTCGATTAAATCGTCTATTTTAACCGACTAAGAAGCTAAAATTGAGTATAAATTCACACAACAAAAGATTGAGTTAATTTTTTTCTATCCACAAACTAATAATGCAATTTTATGTGTTTCCCCTGTTGCAGAAAATTCTGTCTGCTAATATGTATTATGTGTCTATCCATGCCTGCTTCCAGATGTTTCTTTTACCATTTATAATATCCTTCCCGCTGCCATATTGATTTTTCTTTCGTAATTGATATCGCAACAGCTTGATGTTTAAGGTGGCAAGTTGAGTAGTAACTTCTATGGAAATCCAACAACAAAAACAACATGTTCTTTCTTACAAACTAATCGACATTTTTGTAACAGGCATGAATGAGGGATCCTCTCCACCGTAAGCTTTCATACATCAAAACGCTGTTGCTTCGTCTGAGAAAAATTTTACTACAAACAATATTTGTTTTTTCTTAGCTTCAATAGCTATCCTCCATCACAAAGGATAAATGAAAAACAGGATACCTAGTGACAAAAAAGGGAATTTGGGGTGTTCACAGATAAACACTTCAAGGGAAAGACATCAAGGAGAAATAATATATTTGAGTTTTTTTTGGAGTAGCTAGGTATATGTCGGCAAGAGTAAAAGATTTTATTTGAAGGGCTTCAAGTAATATCACAATTATTATTCTTTGTCATTTCAATTATCTTTTTGATGATTATTTTATTATAAAATGTTTGTATTATATTATATAATTTGCAGCACATCAGTGCAGCTTATTAACTTATTAACATTACTGTTTTTATTTTTATTTGCTCTAGATAGGGAAAGTATATGTTTCGTTGTCGAGGTTTTTAGCAGCTATGGAAATGATTTTAAAAGTTCAAAAAATAGTCGCAAAAACGCTTCATAAAATTTGTACCTTACAAAGTAAACAATTAACGGAATTTGTAAAATCGCTACCAAAATTGTTTTAAAAAGAAAATTAACATTATAATGATATTTTATGATAGTTAAGGGTTCCAAGTTATGTGTACAAAAATCAGCGCCAACTTAGTTGCCCTGCTTCGACCACATCAATGATGCAAACATTGAGCATTGCACTTAGTTAAAATCATGTTTCTAGCTAAAACTATAAGACTGATTTGGGTCGGATTTTAAAATTTCGTCTTGAAATACTCTGGAGTATTTGATTCCAAATTTTCAACAGTATTGGTCAATTTCTTACCTGTTTCTTTAATGCCTCCAATTTACTCAGTTTTTAATATTTTTTTTTAGTTTATGGTTATATAGCAACAACAATATATCATGGATGAGTTTAAAACTTATGTGGTCACTCCTAGGATCCACCAGTGATAACATAGTTCAAAAAAAATCGCAACGTTTATAAAAATAACAAGCAAAAACAACATACCAATAAATCCGCCATTTTGAAACATGTTTTTCGGGGTGTTTTCATGGACCGATTTGTTGTTCAGTAGTGGTTACTGCTCAAAATTAAATTAAAAATGCTTCTGTTGCAATTTTGCCCAAGTTTACTCTATTTTAATCTTAATTTGCCTGTACTATGATGTACACCCAGCTAGATTCTAAACGGGTTTGCTTCAAATCAAATGGGACGCATTTCAATGGGATTCCCTAGAGAATAAATTATTTTTTTTTCTAAGCTCATCTAGAACTGGGAGCTGCCATACAACGATTTTAGTTTTAGCAAATTTTCTCGCAAATGGCTCTATAACGATTTCGATTAAACTTCGTACATCTAGAGATTTCTAAAACAATCAAAATAGCTTGAACCAAATCAGTTGGCCAACGGTCGGTTGTGCAGAGAGAGGATTTAAGAGAACAAAAAAGGTGCGCAAGATATTTAATGAGTAAAGATTATTCCTTAAATTTTACAACGCTCAACTTTGTTTTTCTTTAAAATTAAAATGAGATTAAATGTATGAGTTTAATTTTTTTATTTGGCGTTGACTTATTTCAGCGCACTTATATTGAAAAAGAAACCTTTTGAAAATGCAATTGGGTTAAACATAAAAAAGGACCTGTCATTGATAAATAATTAAGAGTTTGTTTCTATGCTCTATGGTTTTATGATTTGTGGCTTAGCAACATCCGGGGCGGTGTAATTGTATTTATTTTATGGCGTTAGTGTTTACTAGATATATTTTTTTACCTGTGGGGTTTTGGGAAAATATTAAAAGATCAGTGTTTACGAGTTTAAATAATTTTTTACCTACGAGTTTTTAAGAATGGATGTTTTCTTCAGAGAAAAAAGTTGAAACAACAAATAGTTTTAAGGAATAATTTACATTAATTTATTTTACTGTTAAATAATTATTATAAATTTGTATTTCAAAAATAAATATACAACATTATAATAAAGTATATATAATATAAATAACAATGATATAATTTAAATAATAATTGCACATTCACATATATATTAAATTTTAAGAACTAATGTCGGTTTCATAGTCGGTTGAAGAATCGTCACCTGGATTAATTATAATTGTTTCCGATATTGTGTCCCACGACAGGTCATGAGAAAAGTATTGTTCCTCAGTTCTTATAGCTTTTTCACACACTTTTTTCCAATCTTCAGCCGTTATTTTTTAAAATTCTTCCTCTGCTAATATAAATTCGTAGGTAAAAATTATTAAAACTCGTAAAAAAACACAGGTCAAAAAATATATCAAATAAACACTAACGCCATAAAATAAATATAAACGCATCGCCCCCGGAACTTATCCGTTGCTAAGCCACAAATAATAAAACCATAAAGCATAGAAACAAACAATAATCCCTTTACCATTTATTAAGGAGTCCGAAGTCACAGGTACTTTTTTATGTTTAACCCAATTGCATTTTACAAAAGATTTTATAAAAGATATATTTGTCAATGTGCAATTATTATTTAAATTATATCATTGTGTTACAGTAAAATTTCCGGCAACAAAAACCATTCCTTATAAGTTCTTAAAACCTTCGTCTGACTATGTTGTTTGGTCATAGTCGAACTCTCGATTTCCGTTTTCTCCTCCATCCCAACCCTTCCCATTTTTCGACCCATACTTTTAGTCCGTTGTCCTCATGGAGCTTTTGAGAGTGGCTCAGAGAGGATGACAATTTAGGTACCCAATTCATTCTGATGGATTATTTCACAGAAAAAGTGAAGCCATATCCGTATAGGAAGTAGAAAATTGGAAATTCGGGATCAGCGACCTCTAAAACATAAAAGACGGGTGGGAAAAAAACTTCTGTATTTTTTTCCTGGACAAAACTCCATTTGACTGGACTAAGAATACATTTTAATTTTAGCCGAACTAGAGTAAGATTACATCAACCTTTGATCCAATTATTTAGTAGAACAAACTATGGTGCAAACAGCCCTCTTAACCAATTAATAATATTTTAAATACATTTTATTTTCTTATCTGCTCTTTAAATGACAATTTTAAATGCATTCAATTTAAAACAATGTTTTTTGTACATTAAAATAATATTATTTTAGGATAGATATTAGATATTGTTACTTTAGCATTTAACGATGTAAATATAGTACATTAGGAACATGAAGTAATTTTTTTATCGTATAAACCAACTTTAGCAAAGTCAGACGTGTCAGGTTGTTGTAAATTAAAATGTACCTAATCCTTTTTTTTTTTTTTTAATTATTCACCAACACACTAGCCACATCCGATCCAACTATTTATTCGACGACTTTTTGAGCTTATATCTAGGTAAAACATTTTCATGAATCTGGCAAAATAAATGCAAAAATAATTCAACTCTCCATCACACAACATCCACACCACTCTCAACAAAGCACACAAAAAAAGTCCCTTTCACATACATAACATAAAGCTGGCGATGTACCTTGCAAAAACTCACATAACACCATTTACCGGACGAAGTGAGCATTATTTTCCAATTTGACATGCAAATAAATCTCGAAATTCATACCCCGGCAATAAAGCTTCTCTTTGTCGTTGTTACACACAAAATAGGATTGTAATTTAAATGCGGACGTTATATATCCGTATGCGCCCCTTCCTGTTCGATTTGCTTTATACATCCGGTTGCTTGAAATTCTCCTAAACGTAAAGTAGGTAGATGGCATTCTGAACGATTTAGAAAAGAAGGCGGCATGGACGTAGGGATACGGAAAATTGCTCTAAAAAACGATAGTTTATATTTCGTAGTAGTTGTAAGGAACTTAAAAAAAAAGCTTGAATAATTCATAAATCTTGGCATTGTACGGGTACCTACGTAAGTTAAATGTTATACCAAACTGGCTTTGCTCTTTAGGTTCTTATACACTTAAAATCGTATCCGAACGTATTTTTCTTATACATACATACATATAGAAGAATGGATGCTGCCATGTAACGGAATATGGTAATGGGTTGTTCATTGGGAATAGTCAATTTTGTAAGCATTTGTTCATAAACTCACATCCCATACTAATTTAGGGGCCAGTTATAGCTATCATTGAAAACCATCATTGAAAAAGTTAACTGTTGATTTTGAGACCTTTTGAAAGTATAATCATTGAATATTTTAATGCAGAAATATAGCTTACGACTTCTAAATTATTTCTCCCCCAAAAAAAATTCATTTTGACCCATATCTTCTCCATAACGTAACTTTTAATTTTTTCAATGATCATTGGTAAGGTAGTTCATCATTGAAAAATTAAAAGTTACGTTATGGGGAAGATATGGGTCAAAATTAATTTTTTTTGAAGGAGAAATAATTTTGAAGTCGTAAGCTATATTTCTGCATTCAAATATTCAATGATTAAACTTTCGAAGGGTCTCAAAATCAACAGACAACTTTTTCAATGATGGTTTTCAATGATAGCTATAACTGGCCCCTTAATGTAATAATTGTTTCTTTTAAATTAGCTTGTTAATGTATTTAAGGTAAGTTCTGGAACTTCCGTTTATTTACCATTGAAATCATTCATCCAAGAAAAAGAGCAGGCCAATAGGATTTTAAATTGTGTTGCGGTAGCTATTGAAAAATTGCCCTACATAGCCATATGCCACAAACTTTTCATCAATTCGTATCTGCTTAGACGGCTTTCACACAAGAAAATTGAGTTGCCAGAAACTGGCTAGTTTGCTGGCGAGAAGGGTGTGAGGGGAGATTTGTTGTCATCCTTTTACGCCCTTCTCGCCTACAAACTAAAAATCGCCGGCAACTCAGTTTCCTTGTGTGAAAGGGGTCTTAATATGAATGGGGAAGAGCAACTGATTTTTTGATGACTGGTGTTTGGCAGTGGCGGATCCAGGGGGGGGGGGCTATAGGGGCTAAAGCCCCCCCACACAGCCCATTCCCAAAATAATTTGAAATATAGAAAGCAAGAGTAGAGTTTTATATTCCGTCTAAATATTTTTAAGATATAAAATTTGATGGACAAAATAATGTGGTTGGGGCTGAACTATTTGTATATTTCTTACGGCCTTGGCTGGGCTTAGAGAATTTTGGGGCTTAGTTTTCAAAATTTCAAAAGTCCAAGGCAATTGTGCATACAAAACATTTTTGGACTAAGCAATTACATACAAATTCTCTAGTCAAGGAGCCAAATTCCAAAAGCCTCAGTTTTCTTTGTGCGCACTCAGAAAATCATGCAAAAGCAAATGAATATTTGCAATCCCTCTAGACTCTTGCCAATTATAAACAGTTTTCAAATCTTATCAAAAATGTTGAGTTCAAAACATCCCAACTAACATTTCAGCTTTGGTTCGGCTTAATAGAAGTACTATTAACTTCTATTAAGGCGAACCGAAGCTGAAATGTTAGTGAGGATACCCTTAGCTAATTTAAAAATATACAGCTACATAATGTAGCATTTGTACGTGTGGTTCAAGCATATATGGCTAAAAATTTATAATTTCACATATGCAGCGAATTGATGCGGTGATAAGGGAGAGGAGAAAAAGAAAGAACCCGAATGAATACCATCTAACTTGTATGTGGCTTGTTAAAATGCTAGTTGTCCAAATGCAATTGTAAAATTAGAAAAAACCTTCATTTGAATGGGCACATTCAGGTGACCTCGGTGGTGCAATGCTAGCTAGCTTGGTCTAGGTTCAAATCCAGTTGACGGTAAATTAATTTATAAATTAAAATTGGAACTAAAGACTAAGCACCACTAAAGGAATCTGATGATTGGTGTGGCAGCCATGAAATTGCAATAATTCCAGCCTATATAATACTCGGTGGTAGTTAACACAAGTGGTTGTTGTTCATTCAAAACCTTCAATTAATAATTTTATTAATACAATCACTAGTTAGATATATCTTTTGGTGCGTCTTTATAAATATTTGCTTCTATCTCCGCTACAGCAATTATGAATACGTAATTGTTATTGTACTTTGTATTAAAAACATTTCAAAGCAGGACAGGATCAGATATAAAGGCACAAAAAACACGGATATCATTTAAGGAAAAGTGAGAATGTCAAAATTCGTTGTCTGTTATATATAACTACATAATGTATATCCATATATCTTTTTCACAAACAAAAAAAAATCTTGAACCTTAAAGGTTAGACCGCACTCGCCGGAACTTCACTGCAGCGGAACTACAATTCGCACGAATTCGTATGAATTTGTATGAAGTTCAGTTGCCGCTAAGTGCGATATAGCTCCTAAGATTTAATAAAAAATAATTTTTTGCCGCGTCGTCGTGAAGTGTAGTTCCGCTGAAGTTGAGTACGGTCCTGCCTGCAAACTTAACTGATCTCTATTATATGTTATATAAATTTAAATTGATCTAAGGACAATCAAATTTTATTACTTAAGGTCTCAAACTGGATCTCTAAACTCCAAGCCCCCCCCACAGCCAAATCCTAGATCCGCTACTGTATGTGACCCCTGAAATATTCATTTGTAAAATTAAAATAAAAGAATTGGGAGAAAACTCTAAAAATATGTCTTCATCTTCATGCTCAGGGTTAGCGAAAGCTCATGCGAGCCAGATGGTGGAATTAGTACGGTGCATTTAGATTTCATTATATGTAGTAGCCCGTAGCGTTATGGTAAGTGCGTTCCAATGTCACGCTGGAGGTCTGGGTTCGCTCCCCAGCCTCGTCCTCCTGAAAACTAAAAAGTTTTTTTTCAGGGCTACTGCCTCTTGCGAGGAATTGAGAAATCCTCCAAGAGTATCACTTGTCACGAATAAGTGCCTCTCGTCTAGCCGTTCGGATTTGGCATAAAATTGTAGATCCTTTCCATATGAAAATAATCTTTAGCCCGATTCTTCTTTTTTTATGAGGAATCTGATTTTGTTATCGGCTTATTTTTATATTTTAAAAACTAAAGACACCTTAGAGCCATCTGGTTCTTAGTTTTTGACCAAAAATTAAATACTACCATTGAACATTAGAATTCAAAATAAAACTAACTTACTCGTAAGTATAAAATTAAAAAAAAAAAAGCACGGCTGGAGTGCACGAACTTGTTCTTGTAGTGACAACTAATATTTAGCTACACATTGTAAGCGTACAAAAATGGTTCGATATTATTTTTATATCGTTAACGAAGAAATATTTAAAACAAAATAGAAAATTGAAAATTTTATAAACAAAAACCAAGTGAATTACACGTCTAGGTCACACTTGATCATATGGGGCTTATATGTAAAAGTATTATTATCAAAATATTATTAGTATTATTAAAAAAAAAAAAATATTAAAAAAAAATCCAAAAAGCATGAATTAATGTGTTTAGTTGCTTTAATTCCTAAGTTTTAGTAGTTCCCTTCTTATCTAAAAGGAGTATTTAAGAGAATTTTTAATTTAAAAATTTTCACATAGGGGATTTTTTTAAAAGCGAAATTTCAGTAGTTTAAATTATGGTGATCGTATTTAAAGGTGAGAACTTATTTTCATTGAAGAAAATATTACGCTTCCCCCTTCAAACCGGAACCTGGAACCTGCTGGACAGGGAAATAGACGCTGCTATAGATGGTCTGGAGCAAGCTGTCAGCGATGCATTGGAGGTACAAAAGCGGCCTAGGACGTCAAGAGATAGGTACCAACATCTTCCCGTGTACAAAAAGAACCTTTACGCACACAGACAGCGGCTGAGGAAACGACTCCAAAGGATTCATCAGAGAGAGCTGAACACTACCAACAGCAACTACCGGACAGATTGGAGCGAGTTGCAATGTGTCAACGTCATGTTCCGAAACTCTGTGCAGCATCATAACAACATCCAGTTCCAGAAGAGGCTACAAGCGATCAAGCCAGGACCAGAAGCATTCAAGAACATTAATAAAATCGTTGGAAAACAGGCCCCAATTCCGGAAATTCTAATTCACAACAATATTGAAGTATCATCAACACAGGACAAAGTGGAAATGTTCGCCAAATATTTCGAGGGAAACTTCACATCAAACCCACCTGATGCTCCAGCGTTTCTGAATGAAGTCGAAGCATACATTCAGCAAACCCTGCGGCCAAATCCGGAAAACGTCGTTTTTAGTGAATCCAACCCAGTAAGTGACGCACACATCTCTGCAATATGGAGGAGGTAGCAGATATCATCGGGAATTCAAAGCCAAAAAAGTCGCCGGACCAGACGGAGTCTCAAACTACATCCTGAAGAGGCTGCCACATGCAGTGATAATCCTTTTAACTACCATCATGAACAACTGCATCAATAACTGTTACTTCCCCCACACGTGGAAAACAGCTAAGATCGTGGACATCCCGAAGAAAGGCATTAACAATCGTGTGTCCAATTACAGGCCAATCTCGCTTCTGAACAACATAAGTAAAATACTGGAAGAAGTATTACTTCGGAGACTAAAGAGATTTTGCAGCGAAAACGCCATTATCCCGGATATGCAATTTGGCTTTAGGGAAAAGCACTCCACTTTGCATCGGCTCCTGAAGTTCCAGCATGACATCACCATAGCGCTCAACAACCATCGTGTCACCGTTGTATGCTTTCTGGATGTCGAGAAAGCATTCGACAGCGTATGGATTGAAGCCCTTATCCATAAGCTTCGCGTACTACATTTGCCTCCGTCTTTAATAAAAATTCTTCTTTCTTCCAGAAAATTCTACGTACAAATGGACAACTGCAAATCACAAGTGAGGAACATCAAAGCCGGAGGTGCCCAAGGTTCGAAGCTAGGCCCCTTCCTCTACAGCCTGATGACATCTGATCAACCATTGCCATCTGGATGCCAAAATCTCCTGTATGCTGATGATTCTCTTACGTATGCCACCTCGATATCTCCTCTGATAGCTTTACGACAAGTTGAACACCACGTCAATAGACTCTACGCCTTCTACAAGAAATGGGGCATCAGGATAAACGCCTTTAAATCGGAGCTTGTGTGTTTCAGGAGACCCAGTAGAGGTAGTTGCAGCGCAGCCAAGTGCAGAAGTCTGGCTCTGAAACTTCCGGACGGATCTGCAATAGCAGCCAAAAAGAACTTGAAGTACCTATGCATCCACTTCAACGAGTTGTTAAGGATCAACACGCACTCACGAAACGTCCTCAAAAAGCCAACTGGGCCTTTCACCGACTCCACCCATTGTCGCAGAAACGGACTAAGCCAGAAGACGAATATACTTATGTACAAGCAGCACCTGCGGTCTGTAATCAGCTATTCCCACCTGTCTGGTTCTCCGTCTCGAAGACGGCCATGAAGGAACATCAAATGTTCGAAACAAAATAACTAAGGATTTGTACCGGACTACATTTTGATCGGCAGCGAATGAGACATCACAGCAACGAGCATCTTTACACAGAAGCTAACATCATCCCCCTGGACAGGTACCTACTGCTTCAAGCAAAGAAGCTTGTAGAACTCACTAACAGGCACCCAAATCAACTGATGAGAAGAATGGCCACTCAACAAGAATGGCGACATTCCGAGCCGAGATACCTCAGTACGATGGAAATCCTGGTTGACAACATCATCACGGACAACGAGCCAGCAGTTTCGTTCTACGCTGACACAGGGTGAGCATATCACCGCGACTAAATGCCAACACCCCCCACCAAAACCACAACTTGACAACCGCGACGGAACACCCCGAGGACAGCAAAGTCAGCCGACTTTTAGATTTAATTTTTTGACATGTATTTTATATTTTATAATCATTTAAACTTAAGACAAAGTATAAGATTAGGCCCCCTATGTGCCAATAAATGTACAATATGATCGTACCTAACTAGTTATAATAAGTCAAATTGTAAATATTATTTTGTTCAATAAATATATATATAATTTTTATTCTAGCTGAGAAAAATTTGCAAGCAAAATTAAAAAAAAAAAAAACTTGTTTTCCAAACGGTAAGTGGTAAAGGAATTATTCTTTTAGCAAGTATAGATTTTATACATGAAAGTTGTACATGACACAAAAAAAAAAAAATTGTCAAAAATCTACAACTCGATATATGAAAGATGTTTGAGAAAAATCTGCTATAAATCAGTGTGACGATCTATTGAAATATACATGGTGATGCACCTATAGTGTGACAAAAAACTTGGACGTGTAGGTTTAGAAGAGGTAAGAAAAAAATCCTAAGGGAGAGGGGGTCTTTCCCCCTTGTTTAGGCAGGGGGAATTTCCTAAAGAAATGGGTTCAAGGATTTTAACTGCCTTTTTGGGGCCTCTGTCTCGCTCCACTTAGTAAATGCTCAGTAGCCGGGCAGGCTTCTAGGTTGTCAATCGGTCTGCAATCGGTCACTGCCCAGAACTATCTTAAAATAATTGTCCAAAAATATTGCGTGATTTTTGGGGCACTTTTTCATTTTTGTTAAAATCAAAGTTTGGGCCGTTTTTCATACTGAAATTTCACCCCAAAACTAAACATCAAAAGTGGCCCCCAAAATCATGAAAAATGGCCCCAATTTACAAATTTTAACCTTGGTTTTTGTTGTTTCCCATATATACATTTTTAGGCCATTTTTCATTTTATTTTTGGGGCCGAATTGCATATGTAGCCAAATGGCTCAATCTTCCATTTTAACTTGATTTAATATTGAACACCTAATAAGGTTTTCGAAGATATCGAACGCCCAGTCTCTTTTTTTTAATTATGAGTTTGAGAAATATTTTTTTCAAAAACGATTCATAAAAGGAACTTAATATAAAAATGAAATAAAAGTTCGATTTGGATTAAAAACAAGCTGTAGCTGTAGTATATTATTATAGCTGTTTCCGTTATTTTCAATATTTTTTTTTTAATTTATTTAAGCCATTTTTTGTTTTAATAAAATGCCCCTTCCACCTACAACGTTGGAAATAGACCCCCTCCTATACCTATACCTATTTTCTTGTCCTGACCCATCTAACATGAATATTATGTGAACTACCTTGTATTTTATTTGTAGTGCTACCTTGTGTCCTGTGCTGATCTACTTCAAAAATGCATGCATTTCAACTAGCTAGTTGGGAAATTTATTTTCCACAACAATGATAGTCAAGTCAAACTGACTGATAGAAAGACAGACAAACACTCTTCACACACAGACCGGCCAAAAGAAGAGGGCATGATGTTAGAAAACTTTGTCTGATGACGAAAATAAAACGTTAATCCATGATAGAAATATACTCGGAGTGGATGTCTGAGCAGATTGGCAACAGCATGGGTTGACACGGACGGCGCACTATATAGGAATTCTCAAGACGACACCGCCACCAACAACACACTTTGGCAATAATTGTGCGACATCCAACAACAACAACGACACCCAGCACAGCGATAGCTAAATCCAAAATAGCAGACTTAATCGGAGAGGACTTTTGCATCAGGTGTTCGAAAAGGAAAATTGTAATTTCCTGATGGCTTAAAAGTGACACTTAATTACACTTTCATATAAATGGCTATAAAAGCCCACCTCGAATCCTTCGAGACTTGCTTTACCTACCTTTACCTTATTCCTATTTTATGGGAATGTATAAACATTTATACGCATAGATATACCAACAACCCTTAGGTAGATGGAGGATTCACTTCCTCTGCATGATGCAAGAAATGAGGAAGACATTTTTTGCTCATGTACAATGTTTGGATATATTTATTGTCATTTAAGGAATTCCTAGTGCGAGTATTTATTTTAATGGGAAAAGGGTTGGTTGATACACTTTGAATGAAAAGACTTGTTTTACCTACGTATATTTATAAACAAGCGGTGTGGTTAATAGTGGGTGTGATGCTGAGATGGAGTTTTATAGAGAATGAGCGTGTAGCTTTTTTAAAATTATTATCCTGGTTAAATCGTGTCTTTGGTTGATGCCGCCTTGGTAGAATATTTCAATGCGATATTTGTTATTTTTGTAACTTCAAGACAGGTTTAAGAGGTACCTTAATAGACCTTTAAAGAAAGTCATTCCCTTATCAGTATATGAAAGGTGTGTAGAATTAATTAAAAATTAAATAAATCCTAGGTATATCTCGTATTGTAAATTCACGTTACAAACAACAAAAAAAAACAATTTTTAAGTAAAAGGAGTTAATAAAAACTTGTGCACTCATTTAATATTTTTGCAAAGTCGCAATTCTTGATTTTTTTTTGTAAGCTTCATCTAAAACGTACTCTTCCAGAGGTGGTCATATAAAACCATTTTTTTTTTAATTGACATTTTGACTCGCGAAGGATTTAAGAACCTTTCATTTATCAAAACAGACTATAACTTCAAATTATACATTATACAAGTATCTACACCTCATCCTTAATCCATCATGCGGACTCTTAACTTTATTTTAGCGCAGTAAAAGCCAATTCATTTGGACTGCGAACAACAATTAAACAGAATTAAGTCACGTCAAAACAACATCGAGAGGAATAAAAGTTATCGCAAAACAGCAAGGACACAATGTATAAAACGTAAATCGTTTGCTGATTATTGCGCTTGCAAAATAAAGAACGAACTCGGAATTCAGTACCTTTACAACCTCATTCCTCATAGCCTCTATATACAATATAACCCATTTATTGTTTCATTCGTCATATACAATAAGCTTGTTTTAAAACATTAAGGGTTCAGCGGGCGCAGCAAGGGATAGAATTTACTTTGTTTCGTAGTTTAACAGTAACATTCAGTCCGGATCTACGATTTTTCCGAACCGATGCATAATATTGATATCGGTGCCTCTCCAGTTTTAGAAATAAATAAAAAAAAGTTAATCAACATGGTTGTTTTTATTTTACCGAGAAACAAAATCTTAATAATTGCACTCAATATTATCTGTTGCAGATCTAGGTTCTCGGTTCACTATTCACTATTCACTATTCACTTTTCACTATTCACTATTCACTATTCACAATTCACTTTTCAATATTCACTATTCACTATTCACAATTCACTATTCACTATTCACTATTCATTATTCACTATTTACTATTCACTATTCCCTATTCACTATTCACTTTTCACTAATCACTATTCACTATTCACTATTAACTATTCACTATTCACTATTCACTATTCACTATTCACTATTCACTATTCACTATTCACTATTCACTATTCACTATTCACTATTCACTATTCACTATTCACTATTCGCTATTCACTATTCACTATTCACTATTCACTATTCACTATTCACTATTCACTATTCACTATTCACTATTCACTATTCACTATTCACTATTCACTATTCACTATTCACTATTCACTATTCACTATTCACTATTCACTATTCACTATTCACTATTCACTATTCACTATTCACTATTCACTATTCACTATTCACTATTCACTATTCACTATTCACTATTCACTATTCACTATTCACTATTCACTATTCACTATTCACTATTCACTATTCACTATTCACTATTCACTATTCACTATTCACTATTCACTATTCACTATTCACTATTCACTATTCACTATTCACTATTCACTATTCACTATTCACTATTCACTATTCACTATTCACTACTCACTAATCACTATTCCGTATTCACTATTCACCCGTCCTTTTTTGGCCACCCGTGCTTTGTTTTGTCCACCTGTCCTTTTTCTTGCCACCCGTCATTTTCTTGGCCACCCGTTCCTTTTTTGGCCACCCGTCCTTTTTTTGCCCACCCGCCCTGTTTCAAATTAACCAATTAACCATTTTTCCATCCACGAATGTTGCTTTGCTAATTTCAAAATCATACGTCACGAAGAAGGTATTATTAAAGAATACATTTGTTCAGCAAGTTCTCGGGGCGTTTAGGCAAGGCTTTGACGTCCAAACCAAGATCCAGAATTTAATTCTAGATGTCTAGATGGGTTATCTTAATACCCCAATTTTGAGCATTCTTACATAAATAATCGTGAACATTGGTATACTTAGTCTTAGACATTCCTGAAAGTGAATCACCTACAGTTGCATAAATTAAATTCAATATTGATATGCTCGTGACCCGTACCTATATAGAGGAAACTGTATGCAACAAAACAATGCTACATGCACCAGACATACTGAACAACTTCTGCGAAACATTATTCCGTCATTTTGAAAAAAAAAAAAAAGATATTCAACAACAAAAAAATTCACTTAAGCTAAGTAGAAATATCACGGGAAAAATTGCGAAAAACTTATTTCGAAAATATTGAAAATTCCACTCACGGAGTTTCGACCCACGATACTATAACAGTATCGATTCAGCAATGGAATTTTTAAAACTCCTCGCGTTTGTACACACACACAAACACACAGGGCATTTCCTGTGTCTTGTCTACCTCAAATATTCACCTGCTGGAATATCGTGAATCCATCAAGCAACTCTGGATAACTTCTGCTCTGTCATCGTCCAATATGCATAATACACATCAAGACCTTTACCGCTTGGAAAAGACGATGGTCGTATTTTATGCGTTCAATATTCTATGTATATCGGCTCAAATTCTATATCGCTGAACCTTACCAATGCTTCAGGACGCAAAATTATAGAGGACCAGCCAAAAAATTGTTCTCGCTTCATTGCATCTAGAGACAAAAAAAAATAAAAATCTAAAAAAGGACGAAAAGAAGTAGTTTGGATGGAAATTCAATTTCTAAAACATTACAGCAGCTTGTTCGGGAAACTCTCTTTGAAAGCTCTTTTGACAGGATACACGGTACAACAATTTCCAAACCAAAATTGAACGATGTATCGGGAATGGGTGGAGCTGGAGAGCTGTTGGAGCAGGGGTAGCACGGAAGAGGTACACTGAACGGGCATGCACAGGCACACACCATAGTTGAGAGAATATAAACTCAAATTTGTAAAAGGGTGGAAACTTGAAAGTGTCAAAGTGATTTCTCTAACATTGTATGTCTTTCAACCAAAAGTTCCTTGTGAAAGTCGAAGAACGTGCTGTGGAGTGATGGTTTTAAAAATTAAAGGCCATCTCATCTGTGGGGGAATGATGCGACTTCCTAGGGCGCTCCCACTTAAAGGGCGGCCAACCCTTACCAGCAAGACCGTTGGAAGTAGCAATATCTAGCAACTGATCTCTTATACGTTAAAAAGTTGGTTAAAAAAAAACTATAATAATTTGTTCATACAAGTGGTCACATAATGTAAAACCTTTGGATTCAGATGAGTCGTTTAGGAGTTATAAGTGAATAAGGAGCATTTTTGACATTTTACGTTTCTAGAAATGTCGACACCTATTTGTTTAAAAATTTGGCAAGATTTTTTTTCTTGGGGAAGTGAAGATCTACAAGTTTTGTGCGAAATACTTTTCGATAGCATTTACCTTTATGTGAGGAAAATTGATATTTTCGACATTCAACCTTGAATAACTTTTGGCACCGACACGATCTGGTAATGTACTTTTGCGAAAATTTCTTATACTAAAATAAAGATAATCGCGTTTGAAAATTACCACTTTGATATTTTACAACCGAAATTATATTCATTTAAGGCCGCAAACTTGCCTGAGTCGGTCGTTATTTTTGTGAGAATCACTGAAGACCGGTGTTAAACTTTACACAGTTAAATAGACTCGTACCTTGTACCTTGAGGCAGCCAATTCCATCTTGTTAGATGGTTTGGCACTTTGCCTAGAATTTTTTTTGTCGATTTCGTTTTTTTTTCCTCATTTTTTTCCTTAGATTATTTTTTATTGAATAAGATTGCCAATGAAAGAGAAATAAAAAGCACAAGGAGCAGAATGTACGTACTACAGGGTTGGGCACTTTTCGCACATTTGATGGAACCTTCCTCTTTACCTTACCTTATAGGAAAAAAAGGTTTAAAGTAGGTACACCTTATTCAAAAAATGAGCAAAAAGGATTGCACCATTTACGTAATTAGTTTTATTTTACAGTCTTGTTTTTGTACACACACATTTTTCCAAAGAACGAAATAAAAAAAATGATTTTCTTTGATGTAAAAGATTTTTCCCGATATTTTTGTAACAACTCATAAATGAATTACATAAGTAGATGTACTACATTGAAAAGCATCATTTTTCCCTTTGATACAAAAAAAAAAAAAAAAAAAAAAAAAAATAATAAAAATAGACGAAGAGCTAATATGATGATGTGAAAATTTTGTCAAAAAGATATTTATTCGCAGGTGAATGTATATTATCTTCAAACTATAATTTAGGGGACAATTTCGTTTGTAATATGCGGTTCTTTGAAAGGAACATCAACCGACTCTTAAATGATTAAAGTAAAGGTTAAACTGTGCAACAGTGAACTATTTTTATTTTTTTTTTTTTGATTTATAGCCGATTTTTGAATCATCAGCTTATGTATAACAGACGAATAAATACTATATCAACAGGAACATTTTTTTTATTCGAAGATAATACTATCTGATGTTTAACTGACTATTGAAAAATTGGCTCTTAATGTGGCTTTTAAATCATTGGTTTAAATTTGTATGGGGGTTTAAATGTACTTTAAAAGCAAATATACCATATGCGAATTGGGTCAATACAAATTAATATGTACTTTGGAATCGAAGCAAATAACATACTAGCTGTACACATTTATACGTTAACATTTTTTGTTATAGTTTTATTAAAAAAATTTTTTTTAGTATAGTAACTATGTATATACATTAGGGTGGTCCTTATAAAGTTCATTAACTTATTTTAAATGACGCACCCCCTTCATTTGTTCTAAATATGTAATTTAAACAAAAATTCCTTTAAAATTTTAGCTCATAATATTAAAGGTAACCCGGCCCCCAAGATGTCTTATGTTTTATATGGGAAATCCCATGTATTTTTGTAAGTCCAAATTTGAAAAATCTTAACTTTTGTAGTAATTGATAAAACAAAATTCAATTCTGGAACACATGTATTCACTTTTGTTATATTTTTAAAAATGTATCTGCAACAATAAATTACAACAGTTATTTATTTACTTATAGCCATTTAAACAAAAACATATTTTTTTATTAAATTTTAGTTTTAAAAAATGTTGTAAATTTTTTTTAATACATTTTTTAAACATAACAAAAGTTACTACATCTGTGCAAAAATTCAATTTTCTTCATCAATCACTACTAAAGTTATGAATTTTTAAAATTGGATGTACGAAAATACATGGCATTTCCCATATAATACTTCAGACATCTTGGGGGCAGGGTTTACGTTAATAGAATGAGCTAACTTTTTACAGGAAATTTAATTATTTAGAACAAATTAGGGAGGTGCGTCATTCAAAATAAGACAATTACCTTTATAAGGACCACCCTAATGTACATATCGTTGCCCTTAAAGAAAACCGGAATAACTAAGGTGACCACCTGTACCGAAATGAACGGTGCAGTACCGAAAATTAACGCTGTGTACCGTGTACCAAAATTTTTGTTTGGAATTTTTTTCTCTCCACCCAAATTTACTACTAAAAAGTTACCAATAATGGCATGTTTACATTTTCGAACTTCCTTTTTTAATGGCTGAGTTTACCTGTGTCAAGTTAGCATTACCTACCCTTATTTAAAAAAAAGTACCTACGGCAAAAACTTTTTGGAATTTTGTTCTCCTCACATCTAATTTACTACTAAAAAGCTTCCAATAAGGGCACGTTTACATTTTTGAATTTCCTTTTTTAACGGCTGAGTTCACCAGTGTCAAATTAGCACTACCTACCCTTATTTAAAAAAAAATTCGGGCAAAACATTTTTTGAAATTTTTTTTCTCTCCACAACTATTTTACTACTACAAAGCTGCAAGTAATGGCTTGTTTACATTTTTGAATTTCTGTTTTTAATGGCTGAGTTCACCAGTGTCACGTAAGCACTACCTACCCTTATTTTTTTTTTTTTTAAGTACAGAATCATTTTTGTTGGATTTTTTTTTCTCTCCACAACTAATTTACTACTAAAAAGCTTCAACGAACCTGGTACTTAGATTTGGGAATTCCAGAAAGTGTAGTGTCAAATTGATATCAAGTTAGCAATACATACCATTTTTTTTTTTTTTAAATAGTAGAGCTACATTTTTTTATCCACTACTAATTTACTACAAAAGCTACAATTAACTTAGTCCAGGCAAATTAGGGCAAAATTGATGCATATGTGGATGTAAGATATAGCATCTTAGATTTCTATGGGATTCGATCAGAAAATATGTAAAAAACGAGATTATGAGGTTGCTCCCGCTCAAAAAGGTGTGATATTTGGAAAAATCAAAAGGGCATTTATCACGCCCTGTTATCTGTTCATTTCCTATATAACTTTGGAAACATGCATCTTAGGAAAAGTACATCGAGACAAAATTTGTTTGATATAAAATTCTCCACAAGATGACATTTATATAAAACTTTCTGCTGTTATATTTTTGTTGCTATACAGCGTTGACGTCAGAAAAAAGCTGTAAAAACAGAGTAGTTTTGAAGCGCTAAGCTGAAAGATAAAAAATGGTCCAATTCTACAATAAAGGTGGACTCAGATACAAATTTGTGTACACATACTTGGAACCCTTAACTATCGTTAATTATAGTTATAATAATTATTTTATTTTTTTTAAGTAACTTTTTTTAGCGATTTTAAAAGAGCAAACATCGTATGAAAAAGTAGTAGCCCGTAGCGTAATGGTTAGTGCGTTCGACTGTCACACTGGAGGTCTGGGTTCGCTTCCCAGCCTCGTCCACCTAAAAACTAAAAAAAAAACAAAGAGTTTTTTTTCAGGACTACTGCCTCTTGCGAGGAACTGACAAATCCTTCAAGAGTATCACTTGTCACGAATAAGTGCTTCTCGTCTAGCCGTTCGGATTCGGCATAAAATTGCAGGTCCCTTCCATTCCTGTCGATAGGTTGCGGAATGGTTGCGAGTTGTTAGTCACTAGGCCCTGGTTCTTCACGAGCCGTTGTGCAACCGAATTTTTTTTTTTTTTGTTATTCGTATGAAAAATGTTTGTTTTACCCGCGTGTAAAGCGGGTAATCGTGTTCAAATGTGTTACCAAAGATCTAAATAAATAATAACCATCGTCCTTAAACATTTCAAGTATCTTAAATTACCCAGTCAAAAAATAAAAATCAACAAAATCAATAACTATTCATTAAATTCCGAAAAATATCAAGACAAGTGAAATAAGATCAAGTAAGATGCTTGAGAAACGGATTCTTCGAAGATCAGCAATCGCACGAAATTACCCAATTTTCGCTAAATTACTCTTTAAAAACACCACATACTGAGGGCTTAGATGTTTAATCTGTATGTTATGTCTGTATGACTGGAAGCATTCTACCTACCTGACGATCCAAACTGGCCGTATCTCAAACAAAAACCCTTCACAGGTAATGAGCTCGTTTAATAAGAGGCAGGCAGGTTCGTCAAAGTTAAAACAGCATATTGAAAGAAAAGCCATAGTTTTGAAATCAGATTTTTTTATTAATATTATTTATGTATTTCTAAAAAGTCAGTGTTTTACACTTATATTATGATCGATAACTGTTTCCCCATCCTGTACAGATAAGTCTCTTGGCAACTGATTCTTCTGACCCTACTATGAGTGGTGACGATTTTTGCGCCAAAGATGATTTAAGAACTTTCTTTCCTTGAATATGATCCGCTCCGAAAAAGTGTGGATCTTGATCTAGATCCATCTGATGAAATGTTTTCTTTTCAGAATGTTCTTGCTTAGATTGATTGTTCTGCTTAATATGAGCACATTTTTCTACATGTGCTTGAATTTCCCAAACACTCAAGTGGTGGATGGCTTCTGTCCCCTGAAATCCAAAGATTATCCAATCGTCATCATCGTCTTGGTTATATGATTCTGATGGCATAGGATAGAGAGAATCAAATTGAGCCTGTGATGCGTTGTCCAAGTCCAATAAATGTGAATTTAAGTTCGATGGAATATCTGCATAGCTGGATATCCATCTTGCACTAGGAGTATCCGTATCGTGATAACCCGATGGTTGTATCCAATTACTGCTTGAGTGCTGATTCAAAAAGTTTGATCCATTGTGTACTCTTGACTGCATTGGTTCCTCATGATTGTGTTGGTCTGTGTTTGAAATTATTTTCCAACCATTTTCATGATTTTTATCCCTGTAAGAAATTTCACTGGGATTTCTCCACTCTGATGGACAGTTTTTAGTTTTCCATTGTTTATTGAAAATTGATGGTGTTTTCCTGGAGCTGTTTCTTCTTAACATATTTATTCTATTACTCATATTGTATAGATCTTCTGTTACTGTTGATATGGAGGTAGGAAATTATTTTTTGTATTTTAAAGGTTTTTTGTTTATTGCAAATACTTTACACACAAATTAATTTAATTAATTTTTTCTTCAACTTTAAGGAAGTCTGTTTCGTATGTTGTAATGCGGTTGACTGATCTTACAAATATTTTGCAAGCCTTTATATTCCAAATTGTAAATGTACACTTCATGCAGGTATAAAAGAAGTTTTTGATCTTAATTAGGTAGGGCAATAAAGAAGGGCTAAGATTATTCAAATAATTAATTCGTGTACTTACTTAAGCCATACTCAACGCACAAGTACCTACCTAAGCCCCGGAAAACCCCAATACGGATTACAAGTGAAATAATATCACGTTACAAAAGTTTTAAAAACGGGAACTCCTTCCTGGGATGAGATTATAAACACATTAATTATAATATAAGAGTATACCTATTTGTTTGATTTATTTTATCCAGTGCTATATTTGATAAAGAATTAACATCTCATAATTTTTTTGGTAGAAATTGGATGTACTTTAAAAAAAGAGGACATTTTCCTATAAAAGCTATACAAAAAGAGAACATTAAGGGACAAAATAAAGAACAAAAAAAAACATAACAAAACTAAAAGAAAATATTTTTAAATACAAAATATCAATAACTTACACAAAAAATATTAAAACAAAATATTTACAATTCATGCACTCTGCGCAGTCAAGTGTCCTAATTTATTGCTGAACAAAATAAAACTAAAAAGTAAAATACAAAATAGGCTTAAGTAGGTAAGAAATGTGGTCTGCTCGTTTTGATAAGGGGCTAGAGTTGCCTTAATCATCATTAATATTGTCTTGATATTTTTCTTTTGTACTTTTTTGTTTTTATAACTTTATCGTTTAAAAATTGTACAAAAGTTTTGACACCCTATTCCTTATTTATTATAAAATTAACCTAACAATGAACTTTTAAGTCTATTAATTGACATTGAAATACAAATTATTGGAATAAAACAAAATTGAATTTCATTAAAAAAAATAAGAGAACAAAAATAGATCCCTAAAGAAAAAGATAGTGTAAAATAGATCGGAGTGAAAAAAAAAGATTATGTTCTGTTTTAAAGAGATAAGATGGACACCCTACTAGGTGACGATATTAATATTAGTATTATTAAGGGATATCACGCAATTAAAAATTAACATTATTAGATGTAATTTCGAAGAAAAGTCAACTTGTTAGTTAAAGGTAACATCAACACTAACATCCGTTTAAGAAATTATTTTGTAAGGCGGTGTCAATCGTTGATTGGTTCAAAGAATCGATTCTTTCAATCTTTTCCATTATTTCAATAATTTTATGATTTCGTATAAATAGCCGCTTTTTTGCAACTTCAGATAAAATTTTAGAAAAAAACGACATCTGAACTTGGCAAAGTTATCGAGCCAAAAAAGTGCAGCACTAACACGAAATTCAGAAAACGCCATCACTTACATTTTCAGCTTTTGGATAGGCATGCAGAATAAAAAATAAATATATTCAAATAAAAATAAATCTCGTATAGAAAATTATTCCGTTCATTAAAAATATAAAAATGTGAAAAAACTCTATTTTAAATAACTAAACAGAAAAAACTTTAATTTACAAAACCATAGAAACTATAGATTACAAAATAGTAATTCGAGCTGGCAATACTTTTTCTATCGGAACATAAGCTAAGAACCGAAATTTATCTGGAATTAGCTAAGAACATATATGGACTTCAGTTGTGTGCTGTATTTACGTGAAATTTGATTAGTTCAGATGTCATTTTTTGGTCAAATTCTATCTGGACCTGCAAAAAAACGCAGCTTTAAAAAAAAATTGCTTTCTCAAAAATATAATATATTTCTAATTTTTTCTGTTTGTAACATATTAATCCAGTCAAACTGTCATAATTATTTGGATACAAAAACTAGAGCATATGTTTGATTTTATGATATGTTGTTTGGGTTGGTGTACAGTGTTGAAAAATCCAAGTTATACAACTACCCCCACCACCAAGGGCTACGCCATTTAAACAAAAATGTACCTACTTGACTCATGCTAAATATCTCCGAAACGACCGGTCTGACAAAACGAAAATATACTTTTTTTAGTACCTAATTTAAATTACCTCGTTAGTGGCTTCACCGATTTTGATAATTTTTTTCAAAAAATATTTTTTTTCTTTTATAAACAGATCTTAAAATTGGGTCGCTGATGTTTTTTAAATTTGGTTCAAAATTTTATTTTATTAGGCGTGTACCATCAACTGAGCGCTCAGATATTTTTTAAATGAAACAAAAAATCTCACATGTGCACTGAGATTTTTTGCGGAGATTTCTGATCCAAAAATTTCTGGATTCTCTACTCAATTATTTTTCTCAGTTGAAACAGCTTTTTATTTGACAACCATAAGTTATAATTTTTAAAGGTTGTGCACTGTGCAAATAAGAAAGTGGTTAATAAATACAAAATAAAGACGCAATGTTGGTTTACAGAAAAAAATATCGGTTGTCATATTGACAATCGCTGGTTGTTATCTGAAAATTGTCATATTGATGAACAAAATTGTCAATATGCCAACTTGTTTCTCCTATTTGATGATCGCGATTGTTAATATGAACATTTTAAGTTGTCAATTTTCGATTATCAACACGATGACCGAAATCGTCTATATGATTATATTGATTGTCAATACGATGATAGTTTATATACAGTTGTCATATTGACCATCGTGGTTTTCAATATGAAAACACAGATAAATTGAGAGAACAAAGAAAAACGGTAAATCTTAAGACAAACTAATTCCATTGTAAAAGTTTTTATATTAACAACTCTAATTGTCAATATAATGATAACATCATTTTGAGCACAAATAAAGCGGTTAAACAAAATGAGGAGCGTTTTTTCAAAACTCAACAAACGCCAAAAATCCGAAAATGAGATATGGGTATATTGTGTCTTTCCCAGACGCACAAGATAGTAAAATAAAAAATTTAAAAATTTGAACGGAAAAAATAAAAAAAAATACTTGAAATCTGAGCGTTTTTGCAAAACTCAACAAAACATACTTAATTTTTTCAAAACTCAACAAAATACTTTGAGTTTTTGCAAAACTGAACAAAAGTTTACCGGAGTAAGTGCGTAGTTATAGCTATCATTGAAAACCATCATCGAAAATATTAATTGTCAATTTGGAGAGGTTTCGAAGAAAAAATAAATGATTATATACAGAAATATAGCTTACGACTTCAAAATTATTTCTCTTCCAAAAAAAATTCATTTTGACCCATATCTTCCCCAGATCTTAACTTTTTATTTTTTCAATGATCATGAGTAAGGTAGTTCATAATTGAAAAATTAAAAGTAATTTTATGAGAAAAGTTGTGCAAAATTGAATTTTGTTTTACCTAGAAATAATTATTTAGTCAATTAGCTTTACTTTGGCATCAAAATAATCATTCATTTTTTCTTCAAAATCTCTCAAAATTGACAATTAATATTTTCAATGATGGTTTCCAATGATAGCTATAACTGGGCCCTAAAGTGCCAGTTATAGCTATCATTGAAAACCATCATTGAAAAAGTTAACTGTTGATTTTGAGACCTTTCGAAAGTATAATCATTGAATATTATAATGCAGAAATATAGCTTACGACTTCAAAATTATTTCTCCTCCAAAAAAAAATTCATTTTGACCCATATCTTCCCCACTTCGTAACTTTTAATTTTTTTCAATGATCATTGGTAAGGTAGTTGGTAAAAATCATTTTATGAGAAAAGTTGTGCAAAATTGAATTTTGTTTTACCTAGAAATAAATATTGAGTAAATTAGCTTTACTTTGGCATCAAAATAATCACCTATTTTTTCTTCAAAATCTCTGAAAATTGACAATTAATATTTTCAATGATGGTTTTCAATGATAGCTATAACTGGCCCCTAAGGGCCCAGTTATAGCTATCAAATGATAATTGTGATGCCAAAGTCGAGCTTATTGACTTAATAATTATTTCTAGGTAAAACGAAATTCAATTTGACACAACTTTTCTCATAAAATGACTTTTAATTTTTCAATGATGAACTACCTTACCAATTATCATTGAAAAAATTAAGTTACGTTGTTGGCGAGATATGGGTCAAAATGAATTTTTTTTGAAGGAGAAATAATTTGAAGTCATAAGCTATCTTTCTGCATTAAAATTCTCAAAATCAACAATTAACTTTTTCAATGATAGCTATAAATGGCCCCTAAAAATAACGCTGTGCTCTAATTGGTTGAACTAATAGAAAAATGCATAGTTGTATAGGTTATTGAAAACACCGTTTGTGCATTACCATAATATAGGGTAAAGGGTAGCCTGCAAACAAGAACCCTTTACCCACAACATGTCCTTATTTTGATCTGTTTATATAATCTATATAAGCATGTAACACGTTTTATGTACATGGGTTTTTTTTTAATTCTACAGAAACTAGAACTAGAAAAGGTTGTGACCAACATTGTGTTCATGTTTTGTACTACCTGGATCATACATGTTGGTTCAGACCCTCCTGTCCTACTACCTGCATCATACATGTTGGTTTCCAGAACAACATTGCGTTAGTATGTATGCATGTATGCCGTTGGCTACCTATTTTTTGTATGAATGATCTCACAGTCCGTAATATAAATATGCGTGATGTTCGAATAAGATTATTCAAAAAGATTTGAGCTGTGCTTTTGATCATTAAAGTTTTAATAAGAAAGTGAGTTTAAGTGAATTGAAAAATGCAAGCAGATAGTGAGTTTAAAACACCGGTTGTCCCTTTTTTTCTTAGCACAGTGTACAGTTCGTTTTTCAACGTGTTTAAATGTTTAGTGTTCTCAGACCATTTCAAAAATAAAGGAACAAAAAAAGATGAGGATATATTCCTACTGAAACATAATGAAAATAAGTTATCCATCTAGAGTGCGAAATAATCCTAACATACAAAGAAAGAAGGCACATGCAACGACAGTAAAATATTTTTTCAGGACCACACACAAAATACTAGTTCCTGTTTGCAACCAACTTTTTAAAAATATTTTGGGAGTTTCTCAAGCCAGATTATCCGACATAGCATGGACAAGAAAAATGAAACAGGCTTAAAACTGGATATCTTAAGACTGAGACAAGGCATCAAATTTATTTAAACGCAATTACAAAGGCTGGTATTTCTTCTAAAAATAAAGGCCTAAACGAAGTTCCTATCATAAGTACTTACGGCGCAATTACCTGTAACATGGATCACGGTACCCCAAAGTAAGACTTTTCTTAAATTCGCGATTACTGTAGAACAATTTTGTTCTTAGAATAAACCCCAGAATCATACCCTAAAATACTATTGACGAATTAAGGGACACCCTGTATAGGTGCATTGGTACTTCGAGTAATAAAACCCAACTCGATGCATTAACTCATAGTTTATCCCGAAAATAACATTTTCATAAGCATTTATTTTTATTTTATGTGTCGTTCGCAACACTAAAATCCTAGTCAAGAGGAAGACCAAGAACGAATGTCCTTGCAAAAGTTCTCAAATTCTCAATTTCTTCTTAAATCCTTAACCTGAACTTGGACATAAATAAAAAACAAAATTAAAATAAAAATGAAAATAAAAATAAAAATAAAAACAAAAAAAGAAACACACTAGGGGCAGAAGCTGTCTGATAAAATTCCAATGATATAAAGTTCTTGCTGGGGGAATTAACTTGCACAAAACCTCCGTGGGAGCATCTTTCGTCTTCATTTGGGTCGAGTGTGTTTTGAACACCTCGTTGGGAATTTTAGCATCAAGAATAGGTATACTCTTCAAGAATAAGAATTCAGGTAGAAGATGTGTGTTTTGAAGAAACTTAACTTTTGCTATTGTTTCTTTCCCAACTTTGCCTCTCTATTACCTACACTCGTATGTGCAGTGTATGTCGGTCGGTTGCAAAAGTTCTGCTTCTTTTTCGGATATAACATAGATAGATGATGTGCTGCTCCCAGCGGAAGAACCTACACATATCCTTGAATTCATGTAGATATCCAGGTGAAACTATTGAATGTCGTCCTTGCTTTTTTTTTTGTGGGGCAAGATAATTGAGAACGAGCATAAGAAAACACAGGGAAAAATTTATTGGTATTAGAAAAGTTTTTCGATTCTTGAGAAGAAAAAAGGGTTCATCTTCTTGTTTTTTTCTTGTGTTTATATTGTTGTTCTCTAAAGTTTGCCTTGGCTTGATAAAAACAACGAATATTCAATTTGACTTAAAGAACAGTTAAGAATGAATTTATCGCATGTGTATATGGTATGTGAATGTGAAAAGTTAAACTTTACTGTGTTTATTGTGTTTTTTTTTTACAGTGAAACTTAATTTTAAGTCTTTTTTTAAGTTATTTGGTGTTTGTGTTTTATCATTTTTTTTTGTTGGTATTAGAAGTTCAAAATTGCCTTAAAAAACACATTGGGGGATATTCATAGTCATTTTAGACCTGGGTCTAAGTTAAACATAGCTTTAGTTGAATTTTCGGACGTTGATTTTATTTTTTTAAGGTTATCATTTCAAAATATTTGAAGCTATTTGTGTAGTATACCAAGTTAATTATCTTATAAATATATAAAACCAACAATTTGTAATTAAAATCGGTTTGTATTCATTGAGCCAAAATTGTCTTAAACTGTAGTTTAGTTAAACCTGGGTCTATATGCGACTATGTGTATATCCCATTATCATCAAATGAATATGTTCAGATAAAAAATTGGGGGTTGAACCCCCAAAACCCCCCCTGCGTTGGCGCCTAGCCATAACGGATCTTGATACGGGTGTAAGTTTTAGCTGTCAACCCGCAATAGGAGCCCACAGCAGCTTTCCCATAAAACTAAGAATAATCCGGCTAAATGATCATTTCATATACCAGTTGTTAAGTGCAGGTAAAACAGGACATACATGCGGATAAAATTCTTAAATTTTTGAAACTTGGTGGGAACCTTCTATTTACGATAAGAATAAGGAATTAAAAGATTCCATAAAAGTATCTGTTTTCCACGGGTGTTTTTTGGAAAGGGAGACATTTTTATCAAAATATTAAATTTGGCATTGTATGATATGTGCCCGAAGTACCACGTGAAGATCATTCTTGGTGACTTCAAGGCAAGATTCGGAAAAGATGGCGTCTTTGGTTCGATAGTCGGAGGACACAGCCTTCACGACGAAGCTTCCGGCAACGGACACAGAATAGCAGACTTTGCGGCGGGACGAAATGCCATTATCTCAACCACTGTTTCCCACTCCTCAATATAAACAAGGGGACTTGGCGGTCGCGTGATCAACGAACCGTCAGCCATATTGACAACGTTGCGATAGACGCTAGACTTGCTTCCAGTATCTTGGACGTCCGAACGTTTCGAGGGGCCTACCTGGTTGTAGCTAGACTACGTATGCGGATATCCATGATGTGACAACGCAGAGCAGATGCTGAGAAAAGGTAGGATGTCGAGAAGCTTAAATCGCAAGAGACCGCCAGAACTTTTACAGACCACGTAACTCTTAATCTCTCAGGAGGTCCGCCACTAGCATCAAGTGCAGAGGACCAGTGGAAACACTGTCGACAAGCCATCAGAAGTGCCGCCTCTGGTGTGCAGGGTTTTACTAGGCGACCACCAACGAAACCCGTGGTTCGATGAATAGTGCCGGCTAGCGCATGCAGCTAAGGACGAGGCCTACCAGGCAATGCTGCAGACTCGAACAAGAGGTGCTGAGAGAGTAGCTCGGGAGCTCTACGGGCTGAAAAGAAAAGAGGAACGCCGATTTCTCAGAAGGAAAAAAAGAGCACGAGAAGCGGGTGGCCTATTGAGGGTTTTAGTGGCAGGGCAGATATTCGTAAATTTTATCAGAGGGTGAAACGATCCACCCAAGGATACAAATTTAGAACGGAAGCCTGCTGCGATGAGAGTGGGAATATGGTAGTTGATACACAGCCAGTGCTGAGGATCTGAAAAGGACACTTCTCTAGACTGTTTAGCGGCGAAGACAGCCAAGATTCCGCTAGTAGGCAGAACACTCCATTCAACTTGGACAATGATGGCCAACAGTTGCGTTCACCCGACCTAACCTAAGTGCGGATGGCGATATCGAAACTTAAGTCGTACAAGGCTGCTGGTGCGGATTGCTCACCAGCCGAACTATTTAAATCAGCGGGAGATAAATTGGTTAGGAGCATACACCAGCTCATCTGCTAAATTTGATCGGATGAAAGTAAGCCCGATGAATGGAACCTCGGTATAGTGTGCCCCATCCATAAAAAGGGAGATGTTCTGAAATGCACCAACTACAGAGGAATTAGTCTCCTAAAGTCGCTTATAAAATCTTGTTGGCTATCGTGTGTGACCGCTTAAAACCTTTTGTCAACAATTTAATCGGCCACTATCATTGTGGTTTTAGGCCACGTCAACCGTCGATCAAATGTTCACACTCCAACAGATTTAAGGAAGAACCCAGGAATTCCAAATCAATATAGACCACCTCTTTATCGATTTTAAAAGGAAAGGGACAAATTATACCGAACCACACGGAAAGAATTGGAAAATCACTTATTGCGAAATTTTATGATGAAATTTACTAAACTTTTTTTTGAAGTAAATAAAGGCGCTTTTATTAAAAAATGATTGAAAACTTTGTAATTTACCCCTCAAATCTTCGTAAAGAGCAAAATTTTATAATTCGATATTTTTTGTTATCAAAAGTCATAATTCGAGCTTGTTGACTTGAAAGTAAATTACAAGTTTTTGAATCGCCGTCTACTACTTCAGGGGAATAATTTAATTTGACAACTTATTAATCTTGTTGATTTTCATTTTCTCAATGCGCAAACCAACAAAATGTAAGTAGGTACGACATAAATATTGACCACACACGATCGCAATAATGTTCGCTGAGTTGCTAAACACTCTCTGAAAACACAGCTAATATATTTTGTTTTCCAAATGCTAGTTTAAGCCTAGTACGCTGCTGATGCGAAACGAAAAGTTCCTCTGGTCTCCAATAAGACAGCGAAATGCTTACGAAGACACAGCGGAATCATATTCATGGAGAGTTTCACGAATTGCAAATAAATAATATTAAATTAAATTTAACAAAGAATATCAAACAAAGCCATGCTGAAATGAAAGAAACAATAAATAAAAACACGAACGAACCCAAATGTCATTTTTCCGCACACAATTAACGGTCCGGTCAATTAATTCTGTGCGAAAAGAGAGTCAAGAGTTGTCAAAACAATCTGGTATAATCATCAATTTCGCTGGTCGAACAGCGTACTGCACAACGAAAAGCTCAACTAAATTTTTCGTTTATGATTTCGTCTTGTCAATTTTGTATGGGATTTTCGTTTCGCATCAGCAGCGTACTAGGCTTTACCTACATCAATTCCCAAAGGGTTATGTATGTTTGTAATACAATTAGTCTTAAAATTAAAAGTAAAATTATGTAAATTAAAATCAAATATGCAAGTATAACCTTTGATGAAAAAGTAAGCTTAAAACAAATTACAAAAAATTATTTACTTTAGTTAAAACACACTTCACTAAATTGACACGCAAAAATATAAACACAGTATGTATTCATTAAAATTTGTATTTTATCCAAGACTAAAATAAATCTTAACCCCTAAAGAAGCCGGAAAATAACCGGAGAAACGATCAATACTATTACACAATAAATAACATCATTTCAACTCAGAATCAATTGGAATTTTGTTTTATTTAAACAGTTAAATAATTAACGTATCTATAATTCTAGAAAATTGTTCCAAACGAATCTATCGACCCAAAATTAACATGTTAATAGGACAGTGACAACCTTAAATATATGTGAGTATGTTAGGTATGTACTAACTAAATTAACTATACCTTTGGCAGCAAAATACCTCGAATCCTTTTTAAGGGTAAAATAAAAATGGTTTTCCCTTATAATAATACTGATTCCTGTTCGAGTTTTCTGTTTATTTCATTAAGACAAAACATTTTCGACTCAATAACTTACCGAAAATGTCAATTCTTCAATTTATAGCCATTTTGATTTCAAACATTGGACTCCATTTACATATAATAAATTTCATTTCACCATTTGACTGAGTAGGCAAATATTTGTTTTTTTCTTAACCTTTTATAAAGGACAATTTTAAAAATTTCTAAAAGCATTTTTACATCCTTTTTCAAATATGTTGGTGTTCTTGGGAGATCCAGTTTGAGACATCAAGTATCCATTTTAATTTGTTTGTCCTGAAATTAATTTTATAATAATTCATAACAAATAATAAATTTGTATCTAGTTAAGTTTAAGGTTTTTCCTTTGTATGTATATGAAAACTATAGTTTTATCATGGAGTCGTGTTTACTTACGCTGGATTTCGACGGCTTGTGGCGCATGTGTTTGCAACATGTTTTATGATTTTGACAGCGTAGACATTAATGTTTAGAAAGATTAACGCTGGATTTACATTTTAAAAAATAGGGATGCAAAATTAAAATTTACATTATTTGTTGGGTAGAGTGAGAACACCAAAATGCAGAAGATCTTCGTACATGCAGATTATAGGAAGTGCCATAATGCAGATATGAAGACGAACATGTTCATCTCCTTTCACTCGCTCGGATTTTTGGCAGACATCTGTCCAGCTCTACTTTTCTTCATATTTGCAGACGAAGATACATGTAAATCCAGCATAAGTCTAGTCATATTGTAAGGGATTAAGAGAGTTAGATCTCGACTTTCAAATTTGTTTCCTTAGAAAAAAGTGTTGAGAGAAGTTGGTGGATTTTGACACTACGTGACTCAGTAGTCGTCGATGTTAATGATATTAATTACTATAGTTTTCATAAACAAAGGTTTTTCTGTAAAACAAATATAAAAAGTTATATAATCAAAAACGTATTTTGACATTCCCACTTTTCCATTTACAATAGCCGTGTTATTTGTGCATTTATATCAGCTTCTAAGTACAATAACATCTGTCGTATTTAACATTTAAAATATTTTTAAGCGGAGATAGAATATAAAAGATGTATTTGTAGAATTCTATTATCTTAAGTTATTATGTACTTTCAACCATAAACCACAAGAAGAAACATCAGTCTGTCAGTAAGTTCCCACTCCAGTCTAGAAGAATCGCGAATATTCACATGCACCTGCATGATTTTCCTAGTGTACAGAGAAAAATCTGATTTTGATTTGTTGTTCCCAAATTCTCCTGTGGTTTAGCCCCAATAGCGTTTTTTTTCTCGCAAAATTAGCTTAAGTTCTTAAGGTAAATTGTTGTTTCATATAATTGTTACCCCTCCCCGTTTTTTAAATTATCTCTTCAAGCTTTCGCCCAAAGTTGGACTTGACAGTCCCTAGAGTCGAGCCCCAAAGCTTTGTGGAATAAGGTAAGTCTTAAGGGAATTATTTGCCTAACCCCGACCATGTTTTTTGTCGAATTTTTGCCAAGTCCTCGTGTGAACTGATTTTTTTTTTTGTCCCAATTTTCTGTCGTTGTTAATTATTTGTAGCCCAACCTTGTTTTTTTTTTGTACAATTCCCTTCAGGCTTTAGCCCCAACCTAATTCCTTTAGGGTAGATTCGCTGCCAGACCGATGCACAGTGTGAAATTTTCAGATTCTATTGGAACTTAAGTCTAAATTCAAATAATATTTTTTTTTAACTTGTTTTTTTTTTTCGTGGAAATGATTTAAATATATCAGATTAATTTAAATTTAATAATTCATTTTAATTTTATCTTAACTAAAATAAATAAGCTAAAGCATAGTTATTTATTTAAAAATACATTTTTGAAAATAATTTGAAATTCAGTCTGTTTGAAACTGTTTCTTCAGAAAGATCATGACATTTAATTCTTGAAAACATTGATCTTAACGAAAGCAGTGCATCTGATGACTTTAGAAAATTTTCGTTACTTGGAGTTTGGTGCTAAGCTTCAAAAACACTCAACTTATTAATTTTTCTGTAAAATAAATCACACCAAAAACATAAATGTTAAAAAAGGAGCCAAGTTCTTCTATATAGAAAAACCTTTCCGTAACAAGTCAGCATCAGTAAAAAGTAGTAAGATCTAAAAGTACGCCAAGTTCTAAGTTTATTAATGTTAAATATTAAATATTTTAGGTAGAGTAATATGGAAGAACCTCAAAATGATCGGATAAATCTGTTATTTAATGAAAACTGACTTAAATTGAGTTGAGTTACTTAATAATAAAAGCTTGCCAAGTAAACTAACTCAATTTTCGTCAGTAATCATTAAATAACAGATTTATCTGATTATTTTGAGGTTCTTCCATATTACTCTACCTAAAATATTTAATATTTAACATTAATAAACTTACAATCAGAAGTGCTCCAAGTAACTTATAGATATTCTATTAAAATGGGCGGGTACCACGCCTTTTTTTCCTTTGTATACACCACAAGGCCTGCCGTTGTGCGAAATTAGAAGATTGTACGATGTCGGGAAGTGATCCATAGTTTGCTATTTTTGCAGTCTTATATCTCGGGAACCACTGATGTTAACGAATTGAAATTTGGTGAGTTGTCTAAACCTGGTGAGTTTAGCAAGTGCTGCGAGTTTGAAGTTTCTGACTTTAATGGTACTGAAGTTAGAGGGGGTCAAAAATCGCCTGAGTTTGATCCTGTAAAAAGGGTGTAGTGCCCAGAACTTGGCTGGGCACTACCGTGCCCCTTGATATATTTGTATGGGAGCTGCAAAAGGTTGCAAGAACTTATTTTTGATTCTAATTATTATAAACTACACAGAACCGAAATATGAAAAAATTAGAGCGGGTACACGCAGGTAAACTTAAAAACCTTTGTCTCAAAGTAAAAAAAGACGTTTTTTAATACCCTAGCGAAAATTAATTAAAAAAATAAAAATAAATAAATCCAATTAATAAAACTTACTTAAGCAGGTACCAATAACTTCAGAGATAAAAAATATCGAATAATTTTACCGTTCACAAAACACATGTTGTACAATGCCTTTAATTTTTTTTTCACACGGTGTTTGGCTTTGACAGCTAACTATAACAAATATAATGGAAACGTGAAGTTTTTACTACCTGAAATGAATATGATAAGAAATGATAAAAATCGGTTTTGTACTCGACAGCTCAACTTTTTTTCTTGATTTCAGTTCCGCTGGATTGTGAAAATTTAACACTGTGCGATGGTTTCTAGTCAGTATAGGTACAAGGCCTTAAAGACTGTTCACATGAAAGCGAACAACGACCGACGAATGAATGAACAAATGGGATTTAAAACATTAATACACCTAAATTCTTTACAAAATCTAGACAAAATGGTGGAAATATAATTGAGAATTATTTTAAGATACTAATATTTTCATTTTAATTGCTACAACAAGAGAATTTTAAGAAACCAATTTGTTCGTCGCGAATAGCCGCAGTTCGTTACGACCAATTTATTTTCTCAAATTTCTCATACTTAAGCAAATAAAAAATCAGATTTTATAATTTAAAATTAATCTTAAACCGAATTCTATCATTTTGACTAGATTTTGTGTAATATAAAGGTTTATTAATTTATTAATTCCCATTTGTGTGTTCATTCGTCGGTCGTTGGTCGCTCTCATGTGAATGGTCCTTTAGTGATGTAAATTTGGAGCGTTTAAAAGCTGTTTTGGAGGGATTATTACTGTTGTTGCATTTTGAAAGTGCATTTTACATGTAGTTTGCACTGATACGAATGACATGGCTACAAAGTTTGGAACGGTTTATAATACTTTGAGTAAATGTTCACTAGCTTTCGGACTATTATGTAGATGATTGCCTTGAGAGGCTTGGATAAAATTTAAAAAAAAAATGGCTTTTGAAAAAATAAAGAAAATTATGTCCTCTTCGGATAAAGTTTTATTTTATGATTTATTAAATTTTTTCAGCTAGAAGCATTTTAAGTCCTCCACACGATTATTACCCACCAGCAACAAGAAAGCAGAACACTACACTGAATAAAATAAAGTTATAGCTTATAGGTGGAATCAATCACCACTGTTCTATAAATTCCCCTTGAAAATAAAACAATATTGCCCGGGAGATTTGTTATATCGAAAGTAAAATGCACTTCACGCCAAATAAATTTATATTTTCCCTATTTTAGAATTTTAGAATGCATGCTTTGTTTTGCGAAACAACGTTTTGTATGCTCAAATATTATAATTAATTAACTCCTTATGAATACAACAATGAAAATCAGAAAATCTATAACAATCGAAATTCGCATCCCACCGCGAACAGACGTGTCGGGAGTTGAAACATTTACCGCGCCCAATACCCCAACAAACAAATTAAAAAAAAAAAATTAATAAACCAACCAACCTGTTTCCATATAAGTACATACCACCTTTTTCAAAGTGCTGAATCAAAATAATAATTAATAAATCCCCGCCAATCGACCGTACGGAAAAAAAAATCAATAGCCTAATAATAAAATCAATAGAAAAAGAAAAAATAAATTGAAAAAAAAGTGCCAGTGTCAGTGCCAGTCAGGTGCGAACGCAGGAAAAAATTAAGTGGGGGGGGGGTTCAAAAATTTGGGGAGGGGGGGGTTAACTGATAACTCAAAAATGAAGAGTGAAATTGTATGGCGAGGAAGTTAAATTCATACATTTCGGGGGGGGGGGGGTTGAACCCCCAAAACCCCCCAGCGTTCGCGCCTGGTGCCAGTGCTTGTGCTTGTGTACAAAACCAACAACAAAAGTGCACCATGCCCAAGAAGCTGATGCTGTTGCACAAAATCAAAATCAGCAAGCGGTAAATTTTCCTTATCTCTCCTTCCCTCATCATTCACATTGCTTTCGGCTTAGGGGCCAGTTATAGCTATCATTGAAAACCATCATTGAAAATATTAATTGTCAATTTTGAGAGATTTTGAAGAAAAAATAGGTGATTATTTTGATGCCAAACTAAAGCTAATTTACTCAATATGTATTTCTAGGTAAAACAAAACTCAATTTTGCACAACTTTTCTCATAAAATGATTTTTAATTTTTCAATGATGAACTACCTTACCAATGATCATTGAAAAAATTAAAAGTTACGAATTGGGGAAGATATGGGTCAAAATGAATTTTTGTTGGAGGAGAAATAATTTTGAAGTCGTAAGCTATATTTCTGCATTAAAATATTCAATGTTTAAACTTTCGAAGGTCCTCAAAATCAACAGCTAACTTTTTCAATGATGGTTTGCAATGATAGCTATAACTGGCCCCTAAATCATTCCATGCAATGTGTGGCTCATCTCATATAATGTATGTAATTGATTGAGTCGAAGTAAATAAGACAAATTGCTGGTATTGGTTTTGGGTTTCCAGGGACGGATCAATATTAACTATTAAGGCATAACACTGATAGTTTTGTATTGTGAAGTTTTATTGGGGCCCAAACTCAATATTAGCATAGATAACTGTCTGATTTGGTTTTTTATGTTTGGTTTTCGTAATTAGGGTCGTGAATTTAGGGTCGATATCAGCAACATTCGGGGGCTGAGAAAGAATTTCTGTGCTGTGTACGTACATACTGTAAAAAACAGGCCAGCAGTCTTGGCACTAAGTGAAACGCAGGTAGGTGAAAATTCTGATTACTCCGAATTTAGCCTACCTGGTTATAGCTTAGTGCCTTTATTTTTCCTACACCATGGTCTCGCAATATATGTACGTAATGATGTGGCTTATCAGCTTCAACCACAATATGGCCCTTGTTTAAATACAAAATTTTACTTCATATGGTTAAAATTCACCGTCAATAAGCACATCATACATACATGTTTCATTTATCGTAGCCCAAGTTTGGATAGTAATTCGACTTCTAACGAATTCGATGCGGTGTCCGATTCAATCCTGAGAATTGTTTCCCATTATCCGCACAGTGAAATCGTTGTTACGGGTGATTTCAATGTACACAATTCTTCGTGGCTACGCTATTCTGGTCAGACAACACCCGAAGGAAGGTATGTCGAGATGTTTGCTGAGTTAAACCACCTGACTCAGCTTGTTGACGAGCCTACTCGGATTCCTGACGTTGGCAGGTCAAACCGCCAACACCCTAGACTTGTTCCTTACCTCTGACCCTAATAAATACACTATTAGTGTATTATCACCTCTAGGCACATCAGACCATTGTGTCATATCTGCGAATTTCTCGTGCCACCAAATCACAGTAAAAGAAAAAATTCCAAAGAGAACCGTTTGGCAATACGAGGAAGCCAACTCGGACGGTCTCAATAATTTCTTCAACAGCTTTAACTGGTCACTATGCTTCCTCGATAGTCATGTTGACGCCAGTGCAGATATGATTACAAACTTGATTCTTTGTGGAATGAGAAATTTTATCTCGAATAGGGTGAAATCTATCAAACCCAAAAAAAAACTCATGGTTTGATTCGAGCTGTAAAGAGGTTATTAGGGTTAGAGAAGTAAGCTGCCGATGTTATAAAGCCAACCCTACTGAGGAAAAACAGATAAATTTTCAACAAGCTAGAAAGACCTGTAACGTTCATATTCGAAGAACCAAATTTTTACATGATTAAAAATTACGGCAAAAAATACTACGATGTCCCAAAGGTAGTAAAAATGTTTGGTCATTTGTAAAAAACATACGAAACACCACCTCGTCCTCGGTTCCAACACTCGTCTTTAACGATACTCCTTTTGTCAGCTCAATCGATAAAGCCAATTTCCTTGCAGCACAGTTTGCTGTTTATTCGACGCTGCCAGAAAGTGTTATGACTCCTCCTGTACTTGAGAGCGTAAATGATTTTATGGGACAAATCTTCTTTCGCACTCGTGCAGTTGCTAGAGTTCTAAAAGATCTCGATGTAAACAAATCCGCTGGCCCGGATAGTATCCCTCCCATTGTTCTGAAGTGGTGTTCTTCGACGCTGGCAAAACCACTGCGTAAGCTTTTCCATCTGTCCTACTCTACAAGTCTCTTTCCGAGTGGATGGAAGACAGCATTTGTCGAGCCTGTCAGTAAAAAAGGCGTATCTTCCTCACCCTCTAAATATCGACTAATTGCACTTACCTACCTTCTTTCCAAGGTCATGGAAACGCTGATTAATTTCCAGCTCTAGAAATATCTCGAGGAACGAAAGCTTCTTAATGACCGGCAGTACGGCTTTCGTAGCAATAGGTCCACTGGTGATCTGATGGTATATCTCACCGAACAGTGCAACAAATCTTTACTTCGTTTTGGAGAAAGTAAGATTATTGCACTTGATATTTCAAAAGCGTTTGATAGAGTTTGGCTTCAAGCTCTCTTATCGAAAATGCGCGCATTTGGTTTCGATGAATCTCTTCTTCGTTGGATTAAAAATTACCTTTCGGACCGTTCAATACCAGTCGTATTGGACGGTTTCAAGTCTGAAATCCACAAAATAAATGCTGGTGTGCCCCAGGGCTTTTTTTTGTCTCCGACTCTCTTCCTTATTTTTATAAATGATCTTTTGTCTGAAACTTCTAATCCATTAAACTGTTTTGCTGACGATAGTACCCTCAGCTTCTCATATTCGTTTATAGATTCTCATCCATGGCATTCGGATGTGGACCTTGAACGGCAGCGTATGATAAGCTCATTAAATTCAGATCTCGACAGCATTGTCCAATGGGGAATCAAAAACCGCGTAGAATTTAATGCTTCTAAAATTCAATGCTGTCTCCTGTCGTTAAAGCGAAACCCACCCCCAATGCCGCTATCCATGGACGGTACTTGCATCGAAGAAACCGAACAGCTCTCAGTTCTCGGTATGTGTGTCACAGATCACCTTTTGTGGAATGACCACATATTTGATGTCGCCAAAAACGCTGCTAAGTGTTTAGGTTTTCTCCGTAGGTGCAAGAAGTTTTTCTCCCCTTCTGATCTGGCTATGATCTACAAAGCCTTTATTCGTCCTTAACTTGAGTACAATTCTCATGTTTGGGCAGGAGCTCCAAAACCTCACCTGAGTTTGGTGGACAGAATTCAAAAGAGAGCTTTAAAAATGATAGGTGAAAGATCTATAACGGAAACAATTACATCTCTCGAAAACCGACGTAATGTTTCGTGTCTTTGTCTATTTTATCGTTATTATTATAATGTGTTCTAGTGAAATAGCCAGTTGCATTCCTCCCCTTAAAAAATTCAAGCGTAATACTCGCGCTTCTAGGAATGCTCACCAGTTTACCCTTGAGCCCAACTTCGGACGTAAGTTATATACAGATATTCTTTCTTCAGGCGCACCACACGAATGTGGAATGTTTTACCCGACTCGACTTTCCCCTCTCATTTCGATGTGCAAACATTCAAAACCAATGTGCATCGGTATCTCCTTCTAAATCCTCTCCTACTTACCTAATCGCTCGTGCTGTGTTAAAAACATTTTAAGGGTAGCCATAAACCCCTTTCGCGCGCGTGGAATCTAAAAAAAAAAAATATATTATTTTTTTTTTACAATTATAGGTACATAGTACATACTGACAAATATTTTATACCCAGTGTATATTTTTTTGAGTGCAGCTGCTACGCCTTTCACACTTTAATGGTGCATGACTTTTTGGAGGGATTCCAAAATGTGTTTTCACACCTCATGGGGTCGATATCTAAAGCACCCACTGAAGAGTCAATTCAATGCTAAACTTGGTGTGCCGATAAGTATTATGAATCATTGATTTTTTTACATATCGGAATTGTTATTGTCTGAGTTTAAAAAATAACTGTTGTTCCTTCATATATTTATCTATGAACTTTTTGGTGTTGCTTATGATAGGGGCCTTTGAAAGTTGATTTGTTTTGTTTTTTTTTATTGAAATTTTTTTATTATTCATTGTATTGAATCCATTCAATTTGCCCTTCATATAAAAAATAATTTTTGATTTATTCTGAAAATAACATGAAGTGGCTCCTCCAAAGTTGTTCACCTGGTGTTGCCACGATTTATAAGTCTCTACCAGTTAGAGTTGTAATCGATTAATGATGCGAAGAAAAGTTGATGTGTGAATAATTTGTTCGTATTTTCCTTTAAAATGATCGATTGAAAAGGAATAATAATTGTTCAGTCCTTAAATGTGAATACAAAATCTTAATAGCTTTGTTGTTAGCACAGAGCAAACCATTTGAAAAAGTTATTTCTGGATCGTTTCACATTTAAAAGCACATAAGAAGCCTATGATCTATGACAGTATAAGCAATCAACCTTTTGTTTTAAAAAACAATTTCCTAGTTAAATATTCGATATTTAAGTATTGTGATATATTAAGATTTTGTACCTTTTAAGAAAAGTTCTGCGAGGAAAACGTTGAATTTAATATACACGTTTTAAATGATTTGTTTTGACCAATATCTGGGTTAACAAAAATTAATACAAAAACAAATTATTTGATAGTAAAAAAAAAATAAAAACATAAAAATAATAAAAATATTTAATATTTTGAAAAATGGAAATAAATTATTTCTAATTTGTTTTCATTATTTTTTTTAATGCAGTTTAAAAAAAAAACTTATTACTTAATGATAATTAATAAAAAAAAACTGCTGAACATCGGGAGAGAAAAAATAAGGGAAAAATATATAATATTAAAGTATTTATTAATTTAAAAAATCTAAATAAACTATAATTTAAATTTTTTAATACATTTTTAAATGCAGTTTTTTTAAGGACCAATAAATCAATCAGTATTTCAAAAAAAATCAGAATAACTGTTATAGTTCTAGAGAAAAAAAAAAAATAAAATGTGAAGAGTGTAAAATGTCCATACAAATTGGTATGTATTTATTTAGGTTTAGGTTTAGTTTATTTCATCAAACAGATAACAATCTTTATAGACTAGATACTAAATATAAATATAAAATATAGTAAAATTGTTGGGGGAAATATATATATGTACTACTTTAATTAAATTAATATTATTATAGTTAACATTATTTATTTATAATTTATAATTGATAATTAATAGAAAAAAAATTTATTGGGAAGTTAAAGTTTTAATATTACTTAACACGTATTTTTTAAATGTATCTCTCGGAACATCGAGATTAAAATCAATCCTATTGCAAATTAAATTCACTTCTCTTATGCAACGCGTTATGGGTTCATTGCGGCCATAGTTTGTACGATGAAACTGCTCATAAAAATAAAACCCATAGCGTGTAGTTCTGGAAGGTATATTTACACAGTTAAGTAATGTAAGTAAAGGATGGCAATTGATATGATTTGTTACGATGTCTCTTATAAACATAACCGAAAAATACGCCCGACGATCAGAAAGAGATTCCATACCAAACAATAAACATCTGCTACAGTAAGAAGGCCTTGCAATCCTCCAATTAAGCTTATAAAATGCATATCTTGTAAAATGCTTCTGAACCCGTTCAATTCTGTCAATGGATTTATTATAGTAAGGATTCCATACAATGCTACAGTATTCAAGAACTGACCTGACCAGAGAATTGTACAGAGATCTTAGAGAATATGAATCCGAGAATTCTTTTGTGTTTCTTTTCAGAAAACCAAGCATTTGATTTGCTTTGTTTATCATAAAATCATAATGTGGTAAAAAGGAAAGGTTTGTATCTAAGATTACTCCTAGTTCTTTCTTCCTAGTTACACGCTCTAGATTTGTTTGGTTTACAATATAGTCAAACACTTTGGGATTAGAATTTCGGTAAAACGACAAAACTTGACATTTAGAAACATTTAACAAGAGGTGATTTTGCTTGCACCAATTATTTAGCTTCATCAAATCTTCCAAGAGAAGAAAACAGTCGGTTTGACAAGAAATCTTCCGGTAAAGTTTGAGGTCGTCTGCGAAAAGAAGGCAGTTTGAGTTTTGAAAAATATGCGGTATATCGTTTATAAATAATAAGAATAATAAAGGACCCAAATGGCTTCCTTGCGGAACACCAGATGGGACCGAAATATGTTTTGAGAACGAGCAATCAATCTTACTACTTGAACTCTACAAGCTAAATATGATTGAAGCCATTTTAATAGGGAAGAGTGGATACCTAGACAATTTAGTTTGTTTAATACGATTTGATGGTTGACTCTTTGCAAAATCTGTAAAAATAACATCAGTTTGCAATCCTTTTGCCATATTAGTAATGATGTTATTGCTTATTAATGCTAAGTTTGTTGCCGTTGATTTCCCTGCAACAAATCCATGTTGAGCAACTGAAATATGATTCTGGAATAGAAGAGTTAACCTATTGCAAACTAATTTTTCAAATATTTTTGGAATACAAGAAATTTTACAAATGGGCCTATAATTTGTTATATGGGAAAAGTATGACCTTAGAGGCACGTGTTAATGACCTCGGAAAATATTTTGTTGGTAAATTTTTTTTCTTTCGGCATAAACTTTCGATCGACGGGGTGTGCTATCCAAAAAAAAATGAGTTTAGGTAGTTAGTTTGGTTTGTAAGCCTTAATAAGAGCAACCGAAAATCAAGTAGCATCACAGTAACCTTTTCAAGGCAGTAAAATTCAAAACTCAGTTATTTATTTAGAAGGTACATGGCTCATCTTAAACTACCACATGAACTGACTGACACAGTGACGAATAAATTTCAAAATTGTTTGTAAATAAAGTTTTCAGAGAATTATCTTATAGTTTTTATTATAATAGAAGAATCTATGACAATTATGTGTGAAACAAAATATCTGCCAAATGCTCTCCACGGCTTCGGTGGCATACCTCTATCCGATGGTCCACATTTTCAATGACTCTGAGACATAATTAAGGTTCCATGCCGTTAATGTGCCGAATTATCTCATCCTTTAGCTCCTGAATTGTTCTTGGCTTTTTAACGTACACTTGTTCTTTTTTGTAGCCCGTAGCCTAATGGTTAGTGCGTTCAACTGTCACGCTGGAGGTCTGGGTTAGCTTCCCAACTTCGTCCACCTAAAAAAAAACTAAAAAGTTTTTTTCAGGGCTACTGCCTCTTGCGAGGAATTGACAAATCCTCCAAGAGTATCACTTGTCATGAATAAGTGCTTCTCGTCTAGCCGTTCGGATTCGGCATACAATTGTAGGTCCCTTCCATTCCTGTCGATAGGCGCACACAGGAATGGTTGCGAGTTGTTAGTCACTAGGCCCTGGTTCTTCATGAGCCGTTGTGCCACCCGATTTATTTTTATTTGTTCTTTTAAATATCCCCAAAGAAAGAAGTCCAACGGTGTCAAATCACATGATCGTGGCGGCCAATTAACATTGCCACGACGACGTAAGATAACACGGCCATTGAATTTCTCGCGCAAAAGAGCCATTGTTGCGTTGGCTGTGTGGCATGTGGCATCAGCATCCTGTTGGAAGCAAATAACTTCCAGGTCCATATCCTCAATTTCTGGCCAAAATAGGTCCATTATCATCTCGCGATAGCGAGCACCATTCACGGTAACTGCTTGGCCGACCTCATTTTCGAAGAAGTACGGTCCGATGACGCGGCCAGCCCATAAACCGCACCAAACAGTTGGCATCGGCTCTTCAACAATCACTCGTGGATTCCCATTTGCCCAAATGCAGCAATTCTGCTATACTCTGTCCAATGAATATGTGCAGTACAGGGAAGATAGGACGTTTGTATCTCACTCTAACGGCTAAGGAATCCCATTAAGTTGTGTGAAAGAAATATTTGTCAAGGGTTTCTGTACTGCATACTATAAAAATGCAAAAAGCTCAGAAGGGCTGCCATCTATGCTTTATTATTTAGTTTAAAACAAAGAAATTCATTTTACAAAAATTATTAATTGAATTCTTAAAATGAAAATCCCAAAATCTAGAAACACAAATGATTATATCTCGGATATGAAAATTACGAAATTCAAAATCTTAAATGTGAAAATTTGGATAATGTCAAGATTTTCAGTTCAGAGTTTTTATATGTTAACTGAAATAAATTGATCTTTTCTTTTTCCACACCACCAACCGGTAAGATAAAAGGCGCGTTTTGTTAAGGGTATTTCCAATAGGCCTATAATACCTTTAGAAAAAAAAAAAACAAAAACAAATTCATTCTTCCAATAAACAAAATATACATATACATAGGTAAATGAGGAACTTAGTTTCAATGTACCCACATATAAATCACACAGCACCATATCACATCATTTCACTTGACGACTAGTAACTGCTGTTGCTTTCGTCATTTAAACTTATTTGAGCATTAAATTTTTTCGTTTCACAACCAGAAATCAACACGATTATAAGTAAACGCACTATATTAATACTTTACATCAATACAAATTATGTGCCAAACCGCACGCGCTCGAAAATCCACTCAAATAAACCCTTTTTTCTTATTTCAATTAGCCAAATACTTTTTTAATGGCTTTTAATTTTCTTCCGAACTACCAAGAAAAAACTAAACCTATGAAACAAAAAAAAAACCAAACGGTAACAATTTTGTCTTCAAGTATGTATCCTTAAAAGCGTAGAAAAAGCTTCCATTCTGAAAGCTCCCTTATAAAATCCAAAGAAAAATATGTATTTGTAAGCATTACCATTGCCACGGTAACTCTGATTTGATGTGCTTATTTTTGCACACACAAAGAGGATTGTTAACCAGTGTTGCCGTTTTGACCTGTTTCATGTCAAATTTGACAAGATTTCATCGCTGTTGACATGAAATGAAATACAAATGTTGTCAAAAGTGTTTTGACTTTTTTTTTGACTTTATTTAATAATTCAATATGCAACTTAGCTTTTTGTTTAAATATTTTAAAATACATTTCAACTTCAGTGTAGGCCGAGTGTATTGTGTTATACTATGAACTGCAATCAATGAAGTTACCTTTGAATATATATATAATATGGAGTACAGCCTTCCAACAACTATTCCCAAATCCTAATCATATGCTGTCATTCTGGTTTAGCTACAAGCCTACAAGCTGCACTTTATGTACCTTAACTTAAGTACCTATGTACTTAATAATTTATGAAATATTATTTATTTTAATTAACTCGTTGAATTGAAGTTGAAATACTTTCCCCCTTATTTATAAAGAATAAATAGTTATTTCAGCTCCCGTGTTTAGGAAAACTACATCATGGAATAAAAATGTTCCGGGCTCAAATGGAGCACTAACTTAATGCCTTTGGTTTGAGTCCAGAAAATTTGTATTCCATGGTGTAGTTTTTCTAAACAAAAAAGAACAATTTTTCTTTATAAATAAGGGTTTTGTTTATAATTAATAAAATTTATTTTTGTTATCATTAATATTTGGTATTTTGATATTTGACTTTTTTTTTTGGCTAGAAACAACATTTTCAAAAATTTGACTTTATTTTTTGACTTGATTTGGAAGAGACAAATAAAGCCAACAAGTCAGATTTGACTTTATTTGGAATTTCGACTTGGCAACACTGTTGTTAACAAGGATACGATCAGTACGGCTCGAGCCGTTCGAAAGGCATGTCATAGTGGGGTGTACGCTTGATAATACGAGAAAATGCACATACAGACAGTGGTTGTTTAAGGGGATTTGAATTCTTTTTATATGCAGCAGGCACCCTTTGGCAAAGGAAAGCTCTCCCATAAGGCCTGTACTGCACATATTCATTGGACAGAGTATAGTTAACGAATCTACTGAGGTGAAAGTGTGCCTCGTCACTGAAGATGAATTTCTTAGTTAAGTCACCATTAACTTCTGTCTTTTCAACCAACCATTCGGCGTTTTGACGACGATGATTAAAATGTTCAGTAGGCTTCAGCTATTGATTCAATTGAACCTTGTTAGCGTGTAAATTCAAATCTTTATTCAAAATTCGCATCAGTGATGTTCGTGGGACGTCAGATGCTCAATTGTTGGGCACGACGACGAGTCGAGGTTGACGGCTCTTCTGCTACACTATCGCGAACAACAGCAATGTTTTCCGAAGAACGAACTGTGCGAGCATACACACTACACAGGTGTTTTCACATTTCCTGCAGACCCGGTTTGCTGAAATTTGCACGCAATTCTAACGATTGTGGACACATTTGGTCGATTATGCTGACCAAATAAAATCACGAAGTGCACGAAATGCATTTTGATTTGAACGCCCATTTTCGTAAAGGGCTTCAACTTGACGTTAAGGTGTGCCTCACAATAAACATCGTGCATTATGGTTGGACCACATTTAAGTTGTTAGATACAAGAGCAAAATCGTGCGTTTTATTTTTTTCTGTTTTACTAAATAGCAAATCATGCAAATCGCTCGTCTACATTGGTGTAGCGTTAACGATTAATGATGCAACATTGCAACTTCTACTTTTCCTACTTTGATTCTGTAATCAATACTTTACAGGTCCACGACATCAAACATGCCTCTTAAAATTATTTGAAGTCCTTAAATTCATACCAAACACAAACCCTCGCAATTCAAAACTCAGCAAACAAAACTCTCTTACTGCTGTAGTGCTGTATAGGAAGTCGAGAATCACAATAGTCCTTGTCCCGGGTAGTATAGTGTGTCACAAAGTTCCCAATATATAGCTTTATTCACGTACTCGGAAACGGATTCCAGGGATGTAGTGCTGCTGAATGACTAAAAACTGCGAATCCATCTGCTAACAAACCATCAACACCCATCACACAAAAAAACCCTTAAAAACACTCACACATTCAGCCATTTAAAAGAAGCGAGTCCCCACGGTGGATCCGGAATCCGGGCCGAAATGGATATTATTTATCAAACCAAAACTGACACTCGGTCACAGTAATTTTTCATACAAATAAAATCATTCTGACAACTCACATCATGCTGGATGCAGCTGAATTATTTCGTCTAAGCTCCACCAGTTCTCGTGTTCCACTCAGTGCTACGTGGTTCTTTCATTTGTTTTTTTTTTTTTTTTTTGTTAAAGGGGTTTGTCACTGGATGACAGCACGCTTACTGCAGCAGTGCAGTAGCAACTAGCAAACGCCCCAAAAGTAGCAAAAATATGAGCGACTAATGTCGAGCTGGAACTTGGTTCGAAAGGGATACTTCCTCGCTGCTCGGTCTGTTCTGTATCCTGCTATATAACTCCCCGAAGAATAAATAATCGTGCTACTTTTGCTTCCTGGCGTAGTGGATTTGTGGTCGCTTTGGAAGAGTGAGATTGCAGATTCAGTTCTGGGTTAAAATAAGGCAGGAGCTTTGTTCAGAATGTAGTTGGAACACACACACGGGCACGGCAACGGATCGGATGGAAGAAAGGATGGGTGTAGTTGGAGATTTGTGTTGGTTGCTCAGTTGGCATTTGTATAAATGCACTTTTTGAAACTTTGACAGTTTAGTCCTGCGGTTAAAATAAGAGCAAGCGAAATCTTTTTTTTTGGACAGCAAAAGTTATGTATATAGGTTGTTCATCGGTTGATGATGCATGTGGGATTTTTGGATCTTTTATGTCAAAAGCTGACTATGTTTCTATGGAAGAATTGACCAAACTCTTGCCTGTTATATTTTTTTATAAGATTCATCCTAGGTGCAGTGTAGCCATTCATACAGGTCGTGATGATTTATTAATTCATAGTTTGCAATGTAGAAACGTAGGGCTGTATAAAAGGCTATTCTGAGCTGCTTGTCCCGGTGAATGTTCGTTGTTATATTTGTTATTTTCCTTATAAGTGGAAGGAGAAAATATAAAGTGAATAAACATTGATTGAAGATAGGAATAAGAATTGTAAAGATCTAAAATAATGTCAGAATAGGGTATCGAAAAATATACCTAATTGTTCTGTGAGCAGAAATATTTTCTTACATCTATTATGGCCGGGCCGGACAGAAACTGTATGACAACAAGTCAAACGGAGCCAACTTTAAAAGAATTATTGTTTCAACTTGCTAAGTGAAATATGTATGTAGGTACTTTTGGGTGAATTAACAAATCAATACCTTAGCATTTATGATATTTAACCTACACACAACATGTTAAAGACTGTTTTCATTCATTAACAATACAACATTTCATATTAAACACACGGCGAACAGCAAATCCCTAATGAAGTAATTCAAATCCAAGTCATGAGTACCTATTAAGTAGATACATAGGAGGCCAAGACCCCAATATTATATTCTAATTGCATATGTATGCATGTATATTTGTTTATCTGTATAACCTACAGGTACCTAAAGTCTTAGATCATTTGTAATCGGGAAACACCAAACGTGAGTTATTAACCAAACATCACCATCACCGACGACGCCGACGGTAAATCTTAACTCAGATCGCCACGAGTGACGGGTAAACTGCACATAATAGGGTAAGTGTAACAGTACCCGGCCACCTTAACGCATTTTCTTACTTTGGTGTCCTATACAAAATCAGTCTGACAATATAGAATGTTCAAACTTTTATTTTTTTATCATTGATAATTTGTTTATGAAATAAAAAATATATGATAGTAGAGTCAATGAAGGAATTTTGCTTGCAAAAAATAGTGCTCTCTGGATTATGGTAGGTTTTACCCCCAGGTATAACATACCCAAAGTCCCCAGCCCAGGCCCGCGAGATAAACTCAGGAGTGGGGGTTAAATGTACCCCTTTTTAGATTTCCGTGAATATTTCCACAACCTAGCATGTTAGCGGAAAAGCTTTACTACTTAATTAGAGACAATTTAATTATCTATAAAAATATATATTCACATTTTTTCTAGGGTCAAAAATAAAGAAGATGCGGGCGGTAGAAAAGTCAACAAATCTGAAAAACCTGTTATTGTCTTAAATATTGAACGTTTTCGGTTTTTCATTCACTGTTGTTTACGATTGTATATAGCAACAAACGCCCATAGGGAGAGGGGAGAAAGGCCCCTCCCGCCTTCAAGAGATTGTTTCACTTAATACAAGCAAAAACTTACACACTAAATTAAAGATTAACATTAAAAACTTACACTAACTTAAGATTATGGCTAGGAGGGGTGCGAGGAACGGTAAAGGGAGGTTTTGAGGTTGTCTTTGGTTAGATGGAAGTCGAATAGGTTGTGCACGCTGTTAGAGGTACGTAGCATACGGTTTATAGGCTCGTTGCTACCGTAATTGGTTCGGTGAAACTTGATTTGGAACAGAGGTATGGATCGGAGATTATTGGAATTTGTTTGCAGGGAGATTTTTTGAAGAAGAGCTGGACAATCGATATTGCCAGCTAAGAGCTGATGGGTGAAGACAATATCAGCCACTCGGCGGCGAAATTCAAGGGAGTCCATATTAATTAACTTTAGACGATGTTGGTAGGGAGGCAGGTTATGTGCATCAGACCAGGGAAGGCCGCGGAGGGCAAAACGAAGTAATCTACGTTGAACAGCTTCAATTACGTGAGAGTGATTAAGGTAATAAGGTGACCAGACTTGACTTGCATATTCGAGGAGTGGCCTAACAAATGTGGTATAGAGAGATTTAGTGACATAAGGGTCGGAGAATTCCTTTGACCATCGTTTCACAAAGCCCAGTGCGGGGTTAGCTCTCTTGATGGATTTATCAATGTGCGAACGAAAATTCAATTCTCTATCGCAGATAATTTCTAGATCGCACAGTGAATCAACCGAGGGGACTGGCACATTGTCGATAAAATACGTCCCAGGAGGGAGTGGAAAGCGCTTACGGGAGATGGTGATAGCTTGACATTTGTTAACATTTAGCTCAAGAAAGTTTTTAAGGCCCAAGGTTGAAAATCGGTTAAGGTCATTTTGTAGTAGAATAGAGTCGGCAGGGGATGTTATGCACCTAAAGATTTTCTTATCATCGGCGTAAACTGATATAAAAGAGTCTTTTATTATACAGTCGACGTCGTTGATAGTCAAGATGAAAATGAGTGGGCCAAGGTGGCTTCCCTGCGGGACGCCAGACGTTGCAAGGATGGGATCAGATTCAAAGGATCTAAAGATTACTTTATACTGCCGATCTTTTAAGTATGACTGAACCCATGAAAGGAAGATGGGTTGAAATCCTAGGGCATTCAACTTGAAAAGGATCAAAGAATGGGAAATTTTGTCAAAGGCTTTGCTAAGATCGGTTGCAATTACATCAACCTCATTACCGTTTTCAAGAAAGCATAAGTTTCCTGAAACAAATTCTAACAAGTTAGTAGTAGTAGACCTGCCCTCGACGAAACCGTGTTGGTTTGGGGAGACTATATGCTTGCAGTGGAACAGCATTGTATCATAGACGATACTTTCAAAAAGCTTAGGGATGCATGATAACTTAGCAATAGGGCGGTAGTTGGAAATTTCTTTCTTGGGTCCTTTTTTATGTATAGGGATTATAAAAGAGTTTTTCCAAAGAGCAGGAAAACCTCATCATGTTTCATCATGTCGTGAAGCAAAAAAAGGAGTTATAATTTCCTTTGTTCTCTATATATCCGAAACTATTCGAAAAAGTTGATGTATACTTTATTAGACAAAATTTAAATAGCAAGAGTTGTTTTCATATGGCGCCAAAAAATCATAACGTTTTTTTTAAAGGAACACAATACAAAATTTATTTGCCATAGAGGGGGGTGCTTTCTCCCCCCCCCCCTTTAGAGTGAAGGGGCATTTTTTTTAAATAATATTAAAAAACAACGGCAACACTTACAACGAAAGAATTTCCTTTTTTGAAAGCCAGAACTCCGTGCTTTTATTTTATTTTCAAACAAAGTTATTGATGTCCATAGTTTTTGTAAAAATTTCTTTCTAACTCAAAATTAAGAAAAAAAAATAGTTGCAAATTTCGTTTTTTCATTTAAATTTAAAGAAAAAATGCAGAATTGGCTGAGAATTTAACTGAAAACTAAATGGTTCTATGTCTTCTAGTTTTTGAGAGAATTGAAAGTTACGACGACAATTTTTTTGATTATTTTTTTTATAATTTTTGTTATTATAATTCTTTGAATAATTTCATTGAACCTGCGAAGGTACAGTGATAGTGGTAGAGAGGACCCTAAGGTATAATATACTCAAAGTCCCCAGCCAAGGGCCGCAAGCCTTAGACAGGAGAGGGGGTAAGGGTCCCCTTTTGTAGTTTTTCTTCCATATTTCGGAAACTAAGCATAATAGAGGCAAAGTCAATATGACAAAGTGAAAGAAAATTAAATTCCCTTCCAAAAAAAGTTATGTTCATAGTATTTAGTATTTCATAGTATTTTTCTGTAGTCGTCACTAAAATTGAATATTATACATAATTTTTTGTTGGTTTTATTATTATTTATAGTATTGCTTTTAATAAAAACGTTCAACAAAAACTCGATTCACTCTCAATACCAGTTAAAATAATGTTTAAACTTTACTCTTTCCAATTGCAATCCAAGACTGTAAATCTCACATAAAATCTCACGGTAAACCTACACAAGTTCTAATTTTTTTCCTGACAAATTTATGAGGCCCTGATTAGCCAAATTTTACCAAAAGTTTAAATAAGTCTGAAATAATTTAAATATTTTATTTTGATATGCAAAACGTCTTTGGAATTCTTATTATTGGGCATTAACTGAAAAGTGGCCGGATACTAGTGTGTGGCCGGGTACTGGTGCACCTACCCTACATCCTAAAACTGAAATAACCCACAATCGAGCTTTAACTCCCTTCAGCCATATAATTTACCTACCTAGGTAAATTGTACAGAACCTCCAGACCCGAGAGAGTATAGATATTGATTTACATTAAACGGGATGCTAAATTAGATTTATGTTCGCCATCATGGGGAAGTGCATACATACACACATACATACAAATACAGATATATATTTAATTCATAAAATCGCTTGAAGCCTTTTAAATTCTGGATGGAAAAATTGGGATTAGCAATGAAAATGGCTAAGAAAACAACAGTGATAAGCAGAATTGTAGCATAACAGCGTTTGCGTTGAGGGAAAAAGGATTTCCTCAAACATTTAATTTGTCGCTAAAATATCCATGATAATATTTCAAGGTTGTCTTCTCTATCTATCACATTCTATCTATCTAGGTATTCAAAACGGCATTTTATTTGGAATTTGTGCTGTTTTACATTTTTGTAAAACCAGTTTCACAGTGGGAGTTTAAACTCCGCTTTTGGTTTCGAGTAAAGCGGGGCAAGTGTGCGCACTTAAGACTTTGAAGCCAGATTCCAAGCGAATTAAAAAAGATATATTAAAAAGCTCAACTGAACTTTGAAGGTGCATGTTTTGGTTTCTAATTGACAAACCATAATTTATTATAAAATTAATTACCTTTTTATCTAAAAGCCATAATAAGTCAGAATCCGCACACTTGCCCCTATGTAGAGGTAAGTGTGCGCATGCTATGGGGTAAGTATGCGCAGGTTGTTTCTATCAATTTTTTCAAATTCTTAATCCACTTATATACCTATTAAATTTAATAATTCAAAAATTATATTTTACAGACAAAACAAAAAAACAACAAAAAAAAATTAAACTTCAATAGAAAATGTATTTCTTACAAAAAAAAGTACATTAAATACCTACATACATACAAAAAATAAAAATTAATAAATTATGAAACGAAAAACGTAACATTTAACACAAATAAGGTTAATAAGTTTTTGTTTTCGTTAAAATTAAAATAAATAATATTTCACATACAAAAACATTTACTAAACATATCTATACTTGAAGTTTTTTTTTAAAAAGTAAGAATAAATATATAAAAACAAAACACACAAAAAGAAAATATTTGTTTCAACACATTCAGGGGCGTAGCTACTGCGGTATCAGCCGTATCAACCGAGATAAGTTTGTAAGAAACTGAAATACATTAAAGAAAAAAATAATAAAGCAAAAATATCTTTTTTTTAGCTTGGCGGGTAGTTTTTGCTACACCCTATACAAAAAATTTGTTTTCTTTCTTTTGTTCATACAGGTACCTACCTACTTAGGGCCAGTTTGTTCACAGCTGATTACCTGTAATCCATGATAAGTGGAGCTAGGAAATCCTCAAATGTTTTTGTTGATCAAATTTTGTTTAAAAAATTCAAAGTATGAGTTGCTAATCGTGGATTTCACGAATCAGCCAATTTTGATTGATTAGCGTTAGTTAATTAAAGCCTATGAAAGTCACATACTAAATTTAACCCACTGTGAACAAACCTTAGGCAAGTGAAAATTTTCTGCATGAAAATCTCATATGTTACACGAATCTACACACCAACAAAAAAAATGTGCTTTTTTTCGATGCACTGCACCAGTCATTGATGCTGCAAAACACATGCTAGAAGTGTCAATTTTGTTTGACAATTTGGAAAAAATATATACTTTTTTTTGGCAATAGCATAAAACGGTGGCCAATGTTACGAATTCATTGTATTGGTCTCTTTTTTTTCTTCTTTATTCGAAATCATTAACCCTGTGTCCAAAGCCTTACAGTATAAAGACAATTATTTACAAAAAACAAGTATTTTACTAAGTAATCTTTTAAATAGACTTAGTTAGAGAACTACGAAATCAAAAATCATTCTTAAGTTTGCTGATCGAGTCCAGAGATTTAGGAATAGAGTCGGGGGTAACAACTATTTTTAAAAATAAAAGAAGGAAAATAACGAAACGATTTTTTTACGAATTAACAGAAGATGAAAGAATATCAGAACCGGATTCTTACTTCAAAGTCAATGCTTACTATTGCTGCTTAAATATATATTGATTTCTCAAACTAAACAAAGATTTCAGAGCCTCTATGATCTAAGTAATTTATTTGTAGTTTTCAACCAGAAAAACTTTTATCCTTTTCAAATGAAAAAATTGAAAAGGAAGCAGGAAAACTGGTTGCTAAATACGGACCTGTGAGTTGATCTTTTTGAACAACTAATTGCTTTAAAATCCTGTTTGAAATCAGTCAACTAAGGAACTCACAGAGTTAGGTATTGCTAATTAAATACAATAGCCTTGCATCCGGTTTCCCGGAAGTAATAACGGCATGCCTTTTATTTTTGATACGCTTTCGGTAACGACAGCAACGGCTAAGAGAACATTTTCTAAACTAAAATAATAACAAAAATTATTTAAGAACTTCTATGGGACAAAAGAACGGTTGTGGGACTTAGCGATCATGTCCATAGAAGTTGAAAAGCTTGAAAAATTAAAATCATCGTCAGAAATGGATGATTTAATTGATAAATTTGCGGAAACAAGGGCAAGAAAAGTTGTTATTTGGGTTTTGTTTTACTATTATTTTAAGTTTTATAGCACCTACATTTATGTAGGTACCAATTTTAAGACCATATGTAAATAATAAAAAATATAAATCGGGTGGAACAACGGCTTATGAAGAACCAGGGCCTAGTGAATAACAACTCGCAACCATTCCTGTGTGCGCCTATCGACAGGAATGGAAGGGACCTACAATTTTATGCCGAATCCGAACGGCACTTCGGCACCGAGAAGCACTTATTCGTGATAAGTGATACTCTTGGAGGATTTGTCAATTCTTCGCAAGAGGCAGTAGCCCTGAAAAAAACTTTTTAGTTTTTAGGTGGACGAGGCTGGGAAGCGAACCCAGACCTCCAGCGTGACAGTTGAATGCACTAACCAATACGGTACGGGCTACTACTAAGACCATATGTATGTACCATGAAATATGTCGGGTTTGTTATTGGGGCGTATTCATAGTCATTTTAGAGTTGGGTCTAAGGTGTCAGTTATAGCTATCATTGGAAACCATTATTTAAAAAGTTAGCTGTTAATTTTTAGACCCTTCGAAAGTTTAATCATTGAATATTTTAATGCAGAAATATAGCTTACGACTTCAAAAATATTTCTCATTCATTTCGATCCATAGAGAAACTTTCCCATAGAGTAACTTTTAATTTTTTCAATGATCTGGTAGGTAGTTCATCATTGAAAAATTAAAAGTCATTTTATGAGAAAAGTTGTGCTAAATTGAATTTTGTTTCACCTAGAAATAATTATTAAGTCAATTAGCTTTACATTAGCATCAAAATAATCATATATTTATTCTTCAAATATCTCAAAATTGACAATTAATACTTTAAATGATGGTTTTCAATGATAGCTATAACTGGCATATATTTTATGCGCCACACTGCAACGCAACACACGAAACAAATATGGTTCTACGCATATGAAATACATACATTTTAGCGATAGCGACACACGACTCCACAACACAACACACGACACAGATGTGGATCAGGCTTTAAACATAGGTTTAGTTGAATTATCGGACGTTGAATCAATTTTTTAAGTATATCATTTCAAAATATTTGAAGCTATTTGTGTAGTATACCAAAGTAATTATCTTATAAAAATATAAAACCAACAATTGCTAATTAAAATCGGTCTGTATTCATTGGGCCTAAATTGTCTTAAACTGTAGTTTAGTTAAACCTGTGTATATCTGCGACTATGAATGCCCCATTGTGTGTTTTTGTTTCTATAGTAAAAATTGTTTATTCTTTAATTTGTAATTTTGTAAGGGGACCCCCAACTAATTCCTGATACGGGGCCCCTCGAGCGCTAGCTACGCCATTGAACATATTATAGTAACAAAAGGTCACCAACATCAAAAGATAAAAACAAAAGAAATAACTCAAAAGGAACGAACTTAAAAAAGAACTTATTTCCCTACTTGAAATAGTTTAAAAAAAAAATCTCTGCAAATAAATTAATAAAAAACTTAACAGTAAACACAAATAGAACTTCAGTTTAAAAAAAACTCAGACTTCGAATCTATATAAGGACGAATTCTAAAATAAATTGCAGATAATGAGGTTTAATTTATCTTCAGTCCAATGTAAGACTCACATAAAGAAGGCTTTTAGTCACAACATAAATCGCACAAGAATAATAGGTACCCCTTTTTCTTAGGAAGTGCGGTCTTCATGCCACCTGATTGATTGAAGTATTGGATCCATTCTTCCATGGGTGATTCCTCATACTTTCCCGAGCCCATCAGAAGACAAAAGAAGTCCATCTCTTTCTCAGAAGCCTTATCTTTTAATTGTTTAGTCAAGCCGGAAAGTGCAGGTATTAGTAGTACTAAGAATGAGTGGTTTTTTATGGCAGATTCGCTTATACACCCAAAAAAATCTCGGATGTAAATTTCACAACAAGTGGCAATCAAATTTACAACTAACTGTTTATTTGTATATTCAACAGAATTTGTGATCAAATTCACAATTAATTGTTGGTTTAATAGATTTGCTATCATTTTTACAACAAAATTGTGATAATGATCGCAATTTCTTGTTGTAGAATTCACAACGTGTTGTCAATTTTGGTTGTCAATTCTACATTATTATGAAAATCTAACGAAAGTACAAATATATGCGAAAATTACAACGGAATTTTTTGAATTAACAACAGGGCAGTCAAATCGACAGCTAAAAATCAACAATCTTTATATTGAATGCACAAAGAGTTCTGCCTTCAACATCCACATTTGTTGAATTTACAACAATGCAATCAAATCGACAGCCAAAAATCTCAAATCTACAAAAAGTTGTGCTTTCAACATCCAATTTTGTTAAATTCACAACATTGCAATCAAATCTGCAACCATCTGTTGAAAACAAAGCGAATTGTCCCGTTATCAACTCGTTCGATTCGCAGTTCAACCGGTCGGTCATCGAGTCAATTAGTTTCATGGATAAGAAAGGTCAAAGTGAAATTAATCCATCCACAAGTAATTCGTCATCGCCTTCTTTTCTTTTGAATTTGGAAGTTTTTGAGATTATAAGCAATTTTAATTTAACTAAAAGTGTGGTGCCGTTTTTAGAAGGTAAATTATGTTAAGTTTCGTATTTGTTGTGTACCTAACTATATTATATTAGGCAGTCAAGGGAATTTTTTTGTATTCAAAAAACGTGGCCGCTCAAAATGTATGTATATTAAAATATCTCAAAAAAGAAGGATTGCTTTAGCTGATTTTTGAAACAGGAGAAAAAGATAAAAAATTAGCCTAGTTTTGTAAGAAAAATTCTTTCTCGAGGTCCTAAACGCCATTTATTCTTTAACCTCGTTAAATTGCTAACATACAACTTTCATAATTGTAAAGGTCGCCGGTTTTCAAAAAGAAGCTTACTCCTGCTCAGGTCGGAACACTTATCAAACATTTTTCCGGATAGTGAACTTGGGGTGCAGTTGGAATTTGAAGAAGAATTGCTCAAGTGAAAAAAAATAGAAGTAGATAATCAATAATAATTTTATTTCTGATAAAGGTCCCACATTCACCATCGCAGATGAAAACATTGTGTTCTTGAGATGATTCTAAATAGTAAAATGTATCAGATATGAATTTGGGGTTTGTTTCAATTAAATTGCTAAATCTGTGTCAAATTAAAATCGATTCCAAAAGTTTCTTATTTTCTTAGACCAAGTCGAAAAAAACATTTAGAATCGGTTGTAGATCGGCAAAATCAAATTAATTAAAATGAAACGGAGCACAAAAACATGAACAAAAATTATAACCGAAAACGGTGCGAAATGAGAAAATTAACTCCTTAGTTTTTTGACTTAGTATCTCAAGAAGCCATGGTTTTTATCTTTGAACTTACTTTGTTAATTTCATTAAAAACTATGAAATTATTTGTTTTAGTTTTTCAAACTGCAGCACTGTCACCAGCAAGATGAGCACCTCGGACTGGGTTAAAAATAATAGATCGCTAAGATTAACTAACACAAAGCACAGAAGGCACGTCACGAGCATCTTGCTCATCGTCAGACATAATTGTATGTATTAAATTAAATATTATCATTCATGAGAATAAAGAAGTATTTTTTGTTTGTTGTGACTGAATACAAAATTTTGTATTTTAACTTTCATTATCGTTGCTATGTAATAAATCTAATTTTAAGTTTTATTTTAATAAAAATAATTTATGTTGTCATTAAATCATTTATTTAAATAAAAAGAAATATTAATTATTGAATTTGTACGTTTTTGTTTGTTATTTTGGTACAGAAATTTTACAAATAACACTGTTCTTTAAGGTTTTAGAATAATAAACAAAACTTTACATTATAAAGATTTTTGGTGTGGTGAACTCGAATCGAAGGTTAATTTTGTAGGGTACTGTAATGAGGGCAAATGGTTGTAGTTTTGATATAGCGAATATTTCAATTTGACTGCAAAAAATTGTGAAAATCACAACCAAATTTGTATTTTCTACAAATTGTGTTGTAGATTCTGCAGCAAATGTTGTTGTTTTCTTATCCGATTTTTTTTGGGTGTAGGGGAGATCCGCTATGAAACGGACGTTTTACTTTGAAGTAATATTACATACTGTAGTTAAAAACTTAGGAACTCGTGAACTGTCATTAATGAATTCGGAGATAATATTGTACAATTATTCATACACCATATTTTATGAAAATTAAGTTTTTTATAAGAAATATTATGTTTTCTTATACCTTACTTATGTCCTTTTCATAACAGCATAAGCATTGAATAGAACAATGGGTGTCTTGAAACGGACTTGGAGCCAATGGCATACTTTGAGCCATGTTAATATCCAATGTTTCACAAATTGTTTGCTATTACGCAATAACTTTTATTTAAGTTGTCACATTTAAGTTGTCACATAGTACTAGACAAGGGTTTTCATCAGAGGTCTTTACATATTTGATGAAGTGTATGGCCTTGCGAAAACACTCTTCAGTTATCCAACCACTTGGGTTGGCTAGACCCAATGACCCTTTTGGACCACCTTGCAACATAAATTCCTTGAAATGGACTCTAGGAAACTAAAATACAGAGGAACGGTACCACCAGAAGCATTAATGAATCCAAGCATTGTGACTAACTGTCCGCTCTCTGCCGATGTCACCTGTCCCACTTGTTTACACCCTCGGGCTCCAACTACTTTTGGCGGGTTGGCCACTGTTGAACATCCAGTTTTATCAAGGTTCAAAATCATATGTGGTTCAATTTTCTTTTTATTTAATATGTTTGCAAGATTTTCGTAAAACTTACTAACATTTTCTTGGTTAAAAGATGTCGCCCTGGATAGAGTAGTATTTTTAGGTTTGCGTACTGATAATGATGGATTTCTTTTCATGAACCCACGAAACCAATCCTTTGTGGCCTTTTGTTGCTCAATCCACTTTTCGGGTGCTACATGATTGGCAGCTGCAAATTGGTAAGCAAACTCTTTTACCTGGGTTGTAGTTAGTCCATAGCACATCTTCGAAGATCTTTTCAAATAATCAGCTAGTTGTTCCACTTGTTCATGGGTGAAAATTCTTCTATTTCAAATATTTGGATCATGAGTAAACGTAGTTGAAGACCCTTTAGATTTCTTAACAATATCCGCCAAATTGACTGTCTTTTTTTTAGTACTTCTTCCACAGCAGACTCTATTGCAGCTTTTTCTGGACAAATCCTGTTCTTTGGCGGCATCTGATGGTTAGGAATACATCAAACCAGTTTTAAGAAATAATAAGAAAAGGAAATAATAAGAAAATGCAGGAGTAATGAATCGGACAGCCACTGGCGCATTGAATCGGCCGTCCGTATCACCGCGACGGCACCTGTCCGATGCAAATAATTAAGTTTTGATACGACTATAACTCACCGCTCCGTATCTTTTTGACAAATTTTCACAACAAATAAAACCACCACAATTGTAGCTTAATCTAATATTGAATTTTTAATCACTTTGCAAATATACGATTTTTTTTACAAAATTACTGCGCTTCAAGCACGTGCGAAAAAGTAAACGAAATAATGAATGCCGGAGTCTGTCGTTATTGTGGGTTTAGCTATGGTCATCAGTGCTGCCAACAACCAAGACGCATGAATATTTTCGTTCAGAAGTTTTTAAGATATATATGATGTCCGTTTCATAACCCATCCGTTTCATAGCGTATTCCCCCTACCCGCTTGTTTTGCGGCCCAACGATTTCTTAAGCCCAGTCTGATTAGATTAAGATTTTGAGCTTGATCAAAGTGAGTTTGTGTTACAAGATTTTTTCAGGATTTTGTCTACCATCTACTACTAACATCAATAAATATTATTATCTTAATTTCTATGTGTCTGTGAAACTTTATTCTGGGGTGTGTGCGGCTGCGCACATTTAAGTTATAGTATCAATGCTAATTTGTATATGTTCTTTGGGTCACTGTTAAACAATAATTTCGAACTATTCGAGCAATCCATACAAATTTTTGAACTGTCAAAAAATCTTTTATTCTATTATTAATTGGTATTCTGCAGTTCGAATTCTGTTATGAAATCTGTTATAAACCATAACAGAATAAAAGACAGATTTGTTTGACTTTTATCATAAAAGATTTCAATACATGAAGTAAAAACTTTTATTTCTTTAATGAATTTTTCTTCAAAAGAGACAGAACAAAATAATATTAAAATGCATAATTACAAACACAAATAAGTAATTTCAAACTAAATTATTTTTATACACGAAAGCACAGAACACAGTTAATGGATGAAACGTAAAAAGTAGTCGCTATATCTTGCCGGTCGGCACGGAGTGCCACAGCTGGAGAAGAACGAAGAAAACATCGCTATCGAGGAGGAGCTTTCTTGGGTCTTGTCTAATGGACGCTGGCTCAGCTCTGCGCGCCTTCGGTTGGGGTTCTTTGTACGCGTTTCTAGGAACAGGAGCATTCTGTTATGGCGTTTGGAAGCTCTGGACTGCCGAGGCGGACTAAAGCCGATGCGCCAAAGAGTCGAACCGAATTTGATGGATTAGCCGATTTAATGAAATACCTAGCTGCCTGGGGCTAACAATACAACACTTTTTTAACTTTAACCTATCAAAAAATAACTTTTTAAATTGTATACATTAAATTCACGAACTGTTGTAGACAGTAGCGGATCTAGGATTTGGCTGTGGGGGGGGGGCTTGGAGTTTGGAGATCCAGTTTGTACATATGAAGTTATATAACAGAAAACGAATTTCTACGTTAACACTTTCTTTCTTTAATAATAGCCATGTTTTTGTGCCTTTATATCCGCTCCTATCGCGCCTTAAAATGTTTTCAATATAAAGTAAAATAACAAGAATTTGGAATTGATAGCAGAGCTAGAAGCAGAGCTAAGCAAAACATGTCAGTATAACTTATTTTACAACTTAAATTTTTAGCCACGTTAAAAATTCGTTTATTTATATTGCTTTATAATAATTGATTAGGTAGTAGGTACCTACCCAAATTATGAAAGTGTTTGTTTAAATAAGCTGAAGGTATGCTTTGAACTTAACATTTTTGATAAAATTTAAAAACTGTTTGTAATTGGCTATTTCAGACAAATTATATTTAAGTGGTCTTACTGGTAAAAGCTCATATGTGCTTTGACAGTGTCAGTCCTCTGAGATCTCATTTTCCTGAACTAGTCAAACAACGAGTAGAGTACTTAATAATAATAATATTTTGCGGATCGCAAAATTAAATATTAAAACTTCAAGTCTTAAGTCGGGCATAAGAAACAGCTGCTCTAAAAAATAACCTTCACGGCCCAATTCATCAAGTGTGAATGCATTTTCGTGTAGGCTGCAAACCTATACTTTTTATTCCAGCTCACTGTAGAGTCTAAAGGGATGGTAAATATTCATGTCCACCTGCAAGATTTTTTTTTTCATCTGAGTTTCTCACCCATTTTGAATTTGGCTCCTTGACTACAGAATTTGCATTTAATTGCTAGTCCAAAATTATTTGTGTACAATTGCCTTGTAGTAACCCTTAGCGTAATGGTTAGTGCGTTCGACTGTCACGCTGGAGGTCTGGGATCGCTTCCCAGCCTCGTCCACCTAAAAAATAAAAAGTTTTTTTTCAGGGCTACTGCCTCTTGCGAGGAATTGACAAATCCTCTAAGAGTATCACTTGTCACGAATAAGTGCTTCTCGTCTAGCCGTTCGGATTTGGCATAAAATTGTAGGTCCCTTCCATTCCTGTCGAAAGGCGCACACAGGAATGGTTGCAAGTTGTTAGTCACTAGGCCCTGGTTCTTCATGAGCCGTTGTGCCACCCGATTTATTTTTTTGTTTGTACAATTGCCTTGGACCTTTGAAATTTTGAAAACTAAGCCCAAAATTCTCTAACCCCAGCCAAGGCCGTAAGAAACAATTACTGTCGTATTAAACATTCACACTAAGCCATACGCCCCGTTGTTCTTCAATTGTTTTAGCATCAATTGCGTTTCTTTCGTCAAATTAGCTTAGTTTTTAGTGTAAAAAGTTTTTGAATTTGACATGTTAATGTTAAGCCCCGACCACGTTTTTTGTAATTATATTTTCTAGCTTTAGTCCCAACTTCGGACTGAGAGTCCCTAAACTTAAGCCCTCTGGAATAAGGTTATTTCTTAGGGGGTTATTTGTTTAACCCTGACAACGTTTTTTGTCCAATATTCTCAGACAATATTAACCCCAAGCTGTTTTTTCTTTTCAGTTTTCTGGGTTTTGTTTTTAGGGAAAATTGTCGTTACGTGAAGCATGTCCATTATTCTTAGCCCCCAATTGTTTTTTGTCGAATTCGCTTCAGGCTTTAGCTAAGAGCTTAGAAAAAAATTACAGCATGTAATTTGTTCAGCCCCAACCACATTATTTTGTCCATCAAATTGCACACCTCAACAATATTTTAGACGAAAATAAAACTCTACACGTGTAAAGTTTTGTTTTCTATATTTCAAATTATTTTAGTAATCGGCTGTGGGGGAAGCTTTAGCCCCTATAGCCACACGCCTGGATCCGCCACTGGTTGTAGACAAATAAAATAGAACAATAATAAATTTATCTACGCGAAACAAAACACGAGCATTTCACGGGTTAATTTTATTTTGGTCACTCGTCAGTGTCGATTTTTTTTGTTTACTACAGCTGGTTTTAGGTCTGTTCGTATAAATGTTTCTTTTTCGAAGTTCCATAACAGACTTTTATAAAAGATCGAACTCTTGAATACCAATTATAAGAATCTTTTATGGTGGAGATCTGTTATGCATCATAACAGAAAATTCATAACAGAATAAGAGATATGGCAGAATAGGCCTAATTATTCCAATCAGCCAGGCATCTGCAGTACAGTGGGCTTTACGTTATCTTAAAACTGTCAAAAAAATCGTTCTTCGATATAAATAATTTGACTTTTCGCGTATTTAAGGAATTTAAGCTGGATCAGGCTGATGAGTACGCCTGTGCAGATGTCTCGCTAATAAAGCATTATTTTTAAATAGTTGCCCAAGGAACGGATTAAAATTACCTTTGACATTTTAACGTAAAAAAATGAGTTAGGCTGACGTTAGGCCCCACTCAATGTCTGACTCTCGCCGAAAAAAAGTTAATGGCATCATCAAAAAAATTAGCTTGGAAAGGACTAAAGGTCTGATGTAATAATGTAAATTAGGGTGGAGCGTTCTCAGGAGTTCTGCCTAATCACTGCCTGCAACCCATGCGTAATGGTTTTCTGAACTCATCCTCATTATTTATTTTGAGTCAACCTTAAGAAAAAAAAAATCGGGAAGCAATTGGTCGTTTTTCAGGAAAATGTATACTTTATTATGTATTAACAAAATATTTTGAATTCGGCCCCAGATCAGCGAATAGTTGGCACGAATTAATACATAGCGAATTCTTGTAGAGGGAACATAATACCATTATTTTACACCATGGGGGTACGGGTCTGTCTCCTGATGGAATGCATCATACACTAATATAAGAACTATTGACCATAACTTTAAAAGTGATCTGTATTTTTTTACGGTTTTTGAGATAAATACATATACATACATACCTTTTTTCATAAGTGTTGTATAATAGCCCAGTCAAATTAGACATTGACCCGGACAAAATTTTTTACAGGTATATTTGTTAGTGGAAATGTCCAGAACAGTGTCCTTAATCAACTGTTAAAAGTCCCAAGCAATCCGCGTTGACGTGAGACCACAATCTTGAAAAAATGCAGCCAACTTGCACTCTTTGTTTGTGGCTATATTCTGGAACTTCTTGCCTTAAAAAGACTATTCAAATATCGATTGGACAAGCTAAGATTGACAATATCAGGGAATTAAATACAATTTAGTTATACCAGGTATTGCATGGCTACTGTTTTAAATTAAATGAATTTAACAGAGTAAATTGCAGTGCAAATTCGAAAAAAAATACGCTTTGAACTTTTTCTTAATTGTGCAGTTAAATATTACAGACTCCAAATCAAAAGGATATAATTTGCGTATGGAGCCTTAAATAAATTTCCAATAATCGGTACTCGGGAAAAATTAATTGCCGTTGTGCATCAGAAAATCGAAAAACTAAAATTAAATCTTAAAAACAATTTTAGCAAAGAGAAAATCCAATGGCCCAAATCAAGATTTTTAGCCAAGATATCAGATTAAAAATAATGAGTTCTATAAAACAAGAACTTTAAAATTCTTTCAGCGGCTTCGGTTGAGCTCCTCAATATCTGGAGACATAAAAGGGAACACTTACTTACTTTACTTTTGATGGCGCTCACAGCCCAGGATGGGCTTCGGCCTCAACTAACAAGCCCCTCCAGCCAGCTCTGTCCCTAGCTAGCCGCTTCCAGTTGCGCACACCGAGTGCTTTGATGTCGTCACTCACTTGATTGCGCCACCTGTTACGGGTTCTTCCTCTGCTGCGTACCCCATCGGGGTTGGATTCGAAGACTCGTCGGGCAGGTGCGTTGCTGTCCATACGCTCCACGTGCCCCAGCCATCTCAGCCGCTGTATTTTCAGCTTTTTGACCAGGTCAACGTCGCTGTATAGCCCGTGACCGAAAGTCACACGAAGAATCTTCCTCTCAAAGCATCCTAGCAGATTTTTATCCGAATCTTTCAGCGTCCATGCTTCTGACCCATAAAGCAGGACCGGGATGATTAGGGTTTTGTATAAAGTCTCCTTGGTTCTCTGAGAGAGGGCCTTGCTACTTAAATGCCTTCTTAGACCGAAGAAACAGCGGTTGGCAAGAGTAATTCTTCGCTTGATCTCTGCACTGATGTCATTCTGCGATGTAATAGTGGAGCCCAGGTAGACAAAGTCCTTGACAACTTCGAAGTTATATCTGTCCATCGTGATATTTTGCCCGAGTCGACGATATTGAAATTCCTCTCTCGATGACAGCATATACTTCGTCTTGTCCTCATTAACCGCCAATCCCATTCTAGCCGCCTCCGATTCAATGCTCGCAAATGCCCCTGCCACAGCTCGCTTCGTTCTGACGACAATGTCTATGTCATCCGCATATGCAAGCAATTGAACGGACTTTTGATAGATTGTACCGCTGGTGTTGACATTTGCGTTGCGTACAATGGCTTCAAGAACGATGTTGAATAGGTTGCATGATAACGGGTCGCCTTGCCTCAATCCTTTCTCAACATCAAAGGAATCGGTGGTGTTCTTACCAATTTTGACGGAGCAGCGAGATTTCTCCATCGTCATCCTGCACAAGCGGACGAGTTTGGCAGGGATGCCGAGACTCGACATGGCTCTGTACAATTCGTCCCTTTTCACGCTATCATACGCGACTTTAAAATCGATAAAAAGGTGGTGTGTATCGATCTGGAATTCCCGGGATTTTTCTAAAATCTGTCGGAGTGTGAACATTTGATCGACGGTTGACTTGCCTGGCCTAAAACCGCACTGATAAGGGCCGATCAGATCGTTGACAAAAGGTTTTAAGCGGTCACACAGGATGGCCGACAAGATTTTATAAGTGACGTTTAGGAGACTAATTCCTCTGTAGTTAGTACATTTCAGAACATCGCCCTTTTTATGGATGGGGCACACTATACCGAGGTTCCATTCATCGGGCATACTTTCCTGCGACCAAATTTTGCAGATGAGCTGGTGTATGCTCCTAGCCAATTCATCTCCCGCTGATTTAAATAGTTCGGCTTGTAAGCCATCCGCACCTGCAGCCTTGTACGACTTAAGTTTGGATATCGCCAGCCGCACTTCAGTTAGGTCGGGTGGACGGAACTCTTGGCCATCATCGTACAAGTTGAATGGAGCGTTCTGCCTATTAGCGGCATCTTGGCTGTCTTCGCCATTAAGCAGTCTAGAGAAGTGTTCTTTCCAGATCCTCAGCACTGACTGTGTGTCTACTACCATATTCCCACTCTCATCTCGGCAGGCTTCCGTTCTAGCCTTGAATCCTTGGGTGGATCGCTTCACCCTCTGATAAAATTTTCGAACATCTACCCTACCGCTACAACCCTCAATAGACTCTACCGCCCGCTTCTCGTGCTCTCTCTTTTTCCTCCTGAGAAGTCGGCGTTCCTCTTTTCGTTTCAGCCCGTAGAGTTCCCGGGCCACTCTCTCAGCAGCTCTTGTTCGAGTCTGCAGCATTGCCTGGTAGGCCTCGTCCTTAGCTGCATGCGCTAGCCGGCACTCTTCATCGAACCAGGGATTTCGTTGTATTCGCCTAGTGAAACCCTGCACACCAGAGGCGGCACTTCTGATGGCTTGTTGACAGTGTTTTCACTGGTCCTCTGCACTTGATGCTAGTGGCGGACCTCCTGAGAGATTAAGAGTTACGTGGTCTGCAAAAGTTCTGGCAGTCTCTTGCGATTTAAGCTTCTCGATATCGAATCTTTTCACAGCATCTGCTCTGCGTTGTCGCGTCATGGATATCCGCATACGTAGTCTAGCTACCACCAGGTAGTGATCCGAGTCAATGTTGGCCCCTCGGAACGTTCGGACGTTCAAGATACTGGAAGCATGTCTCGCGTCTATCGCAACGTGGTCGATTTGGTTGACGGTTACTTGATCACGCGACCGCCAAGTCCCCTTGTGTATATTGAGGTGTGGGAAGTAGGTGCTTGAGATGATGACATTTCGCCCCGCCGCAAAGTCTGCCAGCCTGTGTCCGTTGCCGGAAGTTTCGTCGTGTAGGCTGTGTCCTACGACTATCGAACCAAAGATGCCCTCCTTTCACTAAAACACTTAATTTGCGCAAACATGTATTACAATCATTACCTTCGTATTAAACAATATCTTCGCTGTCGTTTTCGTCGATGTCTTCTGGTCAATTAAAACAACCATGACCGGACGGCGCAATAACCACAGATTTCCATGCAGCTAAGACCACTTTGTTGGCAAACACAGCTACGCTCACATTAACATTCGCAGTTGCATGATATAATTTTAAGAATATCCTCTGGAGCAGGATCAGCTATTAAGAGTCTATTCTTTTAACGCTCATCCCCACAGCATGTCCATTACGTTTGAATGATCTTTCTGGGACAAAAATATACCCCAGGTATAGCCAAAAGCCGACAAATATAAATGATGGTAGTCCTTTATAAATGACAGTTTAACCACAAAAGGGATTTTTTGGGAACATACACATATGATTATTGGTACTGGTGTGAACATGTCCTCTTAATTTCAGCTTTTTAGTAAACATTTACGGGAATTTCTTAATTTTTTCGAATTTGCACTGCAATTTACTCTGTTAAATTCATTTAATTCTTAACAGTAGCGTAGAATAAAATACCTGTAACTAATTTGTATTTAATTCCCTGATTAAGTCAATCTAAGCTTGTCCAATTGACATTTGAATGGTCTGTTTAAGGCAACAGGTTCCAGAGATATAGCCACAAACAAAGAGTTCAAGATGGCTGCATTTTTTTCCCAGATTGTGGTCGTGCGTCAACGCGGATTGCTTGGGACTTTTAACAGTTGATTAAGGACACTCTTGTGAACATTTCCACTAAAAAAATAAACCAGTACAAAATTTTGTCCGGGTTAGCGTTTTTTTTCTTTGTCAAATTTGACTGGGCTATAATGGAATGGCAGGTGAAGTTATTTTTCGAGTTAAACATTATCTTCACCCTCAAAAAAACACTCTGGACATATGACATTTGCTTTTTTGCACAATAATAAATTTAATATTTTTAGCAAACTTCAAGAGAGTCAGAATTTGTTCATGGATGTTTTATGGTAAAAATCACGCACTTTCAATCCCTCCTCAAAAAAAAAACGCCCTTTCATCACAGGTATTTTTGGGGATTCTTGGTAAACATTCCAAATAAAACATTTATTCCAAATTTCATTAATATCCCATTAATTTATAATGGTTTGAATTTAAATTGTGATTTAGAATTAAAATTGAAGAAATTTAATTCCATTTTTACTTTTCTTATTACATTTCCAACAGTTTTTCAGAAATTCAAACAAAAAATATTACAAACAAATTAATCGAAATTTGAAATCTTATTTTTATTCATTTTCTTTTTTCTTATATTCTTAATAAACGAAATAGAACACAAAAACGTTGAAACTTTCCCAGAGCATATTTTTATATTCAATAATCAAATGATAACTTCTGAAAATTCGCCATATCTATGTTAGCTAAGGGGCTAAGGCCTATTTAAATTTGTATAAATCCTTTTAATTGTCACAGCAAATCATCATTACAGCTTTGCCATAAACCCGCTTAATAACATTATCCTCTTTTTTTCTGGAACAAAACCCTAATAAGTTGACCTTTTTGACGACAAGTTTTACCATCTTGTAGCTAAATTTTAATTAACATAAACCACTTTTCTTGATTAACCCCCGAAAAACTTCCAGCTAAAGTCACAACACACAGTTAAAGGATTCAACTTCAAATAATAAACTTTAGATGTATGTATAAGGTACAACAATGTGGATAAACCGGGTCATATTTTTTGGTTCATAATACAAAACGTAATAATTCCATATAATATTTTGCAACCCTTGATGTTGTGGCGGAAAACTTAGCGGGTTTTCATTCTCAGAATTTTGTTAACAAGAATTTATATAGAGTAGTAAACTTATGATGCTATTATTCAAATCAGAATTTCGCTTGTAGTTCTAGGTTGAATAAATATAATTTCCATGGTTCTTCATAAAATGTTTTTTGTTGTATAAGATTAAAAGAAATAAAACTATAAAAACCAACATAATATTGACTGATTGGTTTATTTTTATTAAAGTGATGTACATTGTACATTTGCATGTACGGAAATAGATAGGCAACTGGCCTACAATAATATTTTTAAAAAGAATATGGGGCATATTCATAGTCACAGATAGACCCAGGTTTAACTAAACTACAGTTTAAGACAATTTTGGCTCAATGAATACAAACCGATTTCAATTGCAGATTGTTGGTTTTATATTTTTATAAGATAATTAACTTGGTATACTACACAAATAGCTTAAAATATTTTGAAATTATAGACTTAAAAAAATAGAATCAACGTCCGAAAATTCAACAAAACCTATGTTTAGCTTAGACCCAGGTCTAAAATGACTACGAATACGCCCCTATGAGTTTTGCATAACATAGTGGTGTTTCTCGCGGATAAAGGATCAAAAAATCTTAATCTTATGTGCTGATGCTGAGTGTCAAACTCAAAAAACTTAATAACAGTCATTATAGTCAGATACTTTCCCTTAAAACTTCTGCACACAAAAAATCTTATTTTGGGAAATATGAATTGAAAATTAATAGGAAAAAAAAAATATTTAAAAATCGATACAGTAAGCACTAAAGAAAAAAACAAACTGATTGTTTTCTTAAGGTAACGATACTTTTGACATTTATCGATAGCTCCAATAAAAAATCATTTTAGTCGAAATAAATGACTAGCTTCTTTTATTTCAGTACGTATGGACATATTCAGATGTTTTTTTTTTTTTACTAAGCTCTCACAGGATTCAAGAAGAGAAGTTCAAAATGACAGGGAAATAAAGTGCCAGGTAAAGCATTCTACATTCGGGTGGTGTAGCTAAAAAAAACAACCTCTATATATGTATACTTAATAACAGTAGGTACATATGAACATAATATAAAATTTGGCTCAAGGTAAACTGATGTGCATTCATGAAGTACAACTTTTAAGGTTGAATTGTTTAAAGGAAGGGATGCAAAAATAATAATGAAATAAAGGGTTTTCAACAGGGACGCTACAAAAGTAGACAGCAAACGACGCCATATTTCTTGCCGTTCTTTTGACATTTCTCTTTAATAAGGTTTTCCATTAAATGATGGAAAGAATTACGAGCCGACAACGAGTCGAAATTATTAACATTTACCACCGAAATTTGGAGTCAGTGGCCTCAACGTTAAGAGCGCTACGTCCAATTTATGGTCGTCATAATCGTCCTAGCAGATCAACAATTGAGGGTCTAGTGGAAAAATTTGAATCCACAAGCACATTGCAAAATGTTCCCGTGCCAGTTAGACAAAGAAGTGCCCGTAGTGGCGAGAATATTGATGCCACTGAGGCTTCAGTTGCAGAAAGCCCAAATGTGTCTCTCACACGTCGTTTTCAAGCGTTGGGCATCTCTGTGACGTCGTTGTGGCGAAATTTGCGAAAAAATCTTGGCCTACATCCTTACAAGATTAAATTGACGCAAGAACTGAAGCCGCTTAACTACCAGAAGCGTCGTATGTACGTAAATTGGGCTGAGCAACAACTTGAAAATGATACGGATTATCATCGAAAAATCATCTTCAGCGATGAGGCTCATTTCTGGCTGAATGGCTTCGTCCATAAACAAAATATGCGGTATTGGTCAGGCAGCAATCCACACGTACTCCAAAAATCATCATGGCATCCCGAAAAAATTACGGTTTGGTGTGGTGTATGGGCCGGCGGCGTCGTTGGGCCGTACTTCTTCCGTGATGATCAAGACCGGCACGTTACTGTGAATGGGGATCGCTACCGTTCAATGATAACCGAATATTTTTGGCCACAATTGGATGATATGGGCTTGGAGGACATGTGGTTCCAACAGGATGGCGCCACAAGTCGCTTGGCCGCCTCGGTCGTGCGATTTGACGCCGTTAGACTATTTCTTGTGGGGCTATGTCAAGTCTATGGTCTATGCCAACAAGCCTGCGACGATTGATGAACTTCGTACGAATATCGAACGTGAAATTGCAGCAGTATCGGCCGATTTATGCTTGAAAACCGTCGAAAATTGGGTTCAGCGTCTGGACTTCTGCAAGCGTGCCCGTGGTGGCCATACAAAAGAAATCGAGTTCCATACATAATGGCATCAAACGTACTTTCACAGGAATAAAGAATTTCATTGATATCCAAAACCATTTTTGTTTTATTTAAAAAAACGCTTAACGCTCTTATTGAAAAACCCAATATATGAAACATTGCAGCGGTGTTTAAGAGATGCAAATGCTCTCTGAGAGATGAGAATACTCGAGTTTTGGACGAAAAAAGGCAAGATCAGAAAGGGAGACAACTTTCTGCAGCATTTTTGGTGAAGTCAAATTTGTGATAGTTCCGCAGAAGGTTTTCTGTTATACACATGATACACATACCAAGGACTGCAAGCTTTTTGGTTTCATCAATGCGCAAGTGCCGCTCATGAATAGTATAGCCTAAGGGATGAATTTCGTTGAGTTTACAGTAATGCATTGAGTTTGTGAAGCATTCAATTCTTATACGTGGTTTTTGATTGACCATTGGAGATCAGAATTTGATGAGCTTATCAAACGCTGCCATTAAATTTTCTCATTTGAAAGACATGGGTACTTGCTTACGACGGTGGCGCTACAGTCCGTTGTGGACTAGGGACACAACAAACAAGCCTGCTCCAGCCAGTCCCTATCTGGCTGCTTTCAGTTTCACACGCCAAGTTGTTTGAGGTCCTCTTCTACTTGCCTGCGCCAGCGGTTTCGCGGTCCTTATTTACAGCGCCGGCCGTCCATCAGGTATATATTCAAAGACTTTTCGGGCCGGAGCATTGGTGCCCATCCGCTCTAATAGACCCAGCCACCATATTCGTTTACTTTTTACTTGTTTTGACTAGGTCGATGTCACTGTACCGCTCGTATAGTTCGTTGTTGTATCTTCTTCACCATCCTCCGTCTATGCATATGGAGACCGAAGATCACTCAAGAAATTGTCTCTCAAATATACCGTACTCATTCGCCGCTAATTATGATTATGCCTCTACACCAAACAGCAGTACTGGAATGATGAGTGTTTTATACAGATTCAGAACACTTCGGTTGTTCGAGACAGGGTTTTGCTGACTCAAATGTCTTCTAAGTCCAAAGAAGCAACGATTGACAGGAGGTCCTTCGTTTGATCTCAGAGCTGGATATATTTGTCTGAGTTGATAGCTGAGTCCAGGTAGACAAATTCCTTAGCTACCTCAAAGTTATATCTATCTTTGTTGACGTTAAGTGCATCTAGAGAAGAAGAGATTCATTGATACCAAATGCGAGCTTGATGCAAAACACGCTTTTGAAATATCAAGTGACATAATCTTACTTTCTCCAAGTCGATGTAGAGATCACCAGTGGACTTTCATTAAAAATGGACAAATTCTTAAAGTACTGCTAAAGTACCTACTGAACTTTTTTAATAGAATTTTGAGTCTTTATTTTTGTCACTTCTATTGGTATTGAAACCATCGATGAGTTCGGAAGTTATAAACTATGGATAGACTTTCGATGTTTAAGTAACATTCTTGTGAGTAGGTCGGTGACAATCAGTCGAAATGGCTGCGGACTGCAAAACAACTTTGCCGCGAATTGCATAACCGAAAAATCAAATTTGATTTAAATCTCGAGATCAATGATTTTTATCATGGTCCTATTGAGTAGAGAATTAAGTAACTTACCACCTGTATGAATGGAAATAATATTTAATTCTTAGATGAAGTCCAACAAAACAACTGCTTTGGATTTTTTGCTTAAAACTTATTTTTCCCATCGCTAGTCTTCTAATTATATCCCTAAAAACTATATTGTCTGCACTTTTGTTTTGTCTCAAACAATACACAGAACTGATGTATTGATAAACTTTCTAGAAGCATCATCATAACAGAGACAGCTAGACATAAAGTTCAACAAGAAATCTACAAACTTTTAATTAGTTTTGAAGCGTCTTGAATTCAAATCAATGTTACGAGTAGATACAAAATTATAGTTTTCTCTGTAACCCCTGCTATACATATAACTTGCTGTAACAAAAGCAAACATATAAGTTTACTTCCCTTAAAATGGGGGGTGGGGGGTCTATGTGTACCTAACGCTTGATTGCCAAGATTTCCCACACCCGTTTAGACTTAAGAGCCTCACATTCATACTCAACGCCTAATCCACATTTAATTACACTTAAATTATTCCCATCAACATCCCAAAATGTTGTTTTGTTTATGTTTTTGAAATCATCTGCCACTAGGTGGTACCTTGTTGTTTGATTGTGAACTTGTCACGTTTACCAGTGATTTTGTAAGCTTTAAATTTTGTTCAATTTCAATCTATGTAGATAGGGCGAGAGAACTTCCGCTGTTTTCGCAGCTGAGATAATTCAAATTTCGTTTCAATTAATTGCAACTTATATATGGCCTAAAAGCTCCATAAGAACTGGAGTATTAAATGTGCACTCGAAACGATTTCTACTGATTTATCCTTTAAGCGACATGACATACAGGTGAATTTACGAACAAACACGAAAATGATCTCAGTTTAATTAGTTTCTCGTTAAAATAAAAACTGCACACAAATAGTCACAATTTAGCTTAAAAAGCAAAGGAAATGAAAACTAAAATCAGGTGAACTGAAATAAATTGTAGAACTACAAATGCATAGGCATATACATGGCATGGATTCAATACAACCACAGGTTTCTATATGCTAATCAATGCCTGTCCATTCGTAGATAATGTTAGATTCTGGGTGTGTTTTGTGTGTGATAATGGTGAGTGCCGCCAGGAGGCGATGCACAAAATACAAATCCTGTACATTATTCAAAATAATCCCTTGTTTGCTAAGAGGTTGGCATCCAGGGCATGGATGTACATTGGAATGCAGACATTCTAATTAATTTCACCCTCTGACGACTGAAAAGCTATTCGGTTAGTTTCGACACAGGATTTTGTGCATTGCCAGTTATGTTCATTTTCAAGCTGCAATTAGATCTAATTCCATTTAATTAACTGACAAATATAAGAAGCTGATGTACAACCTTCTTAAAAATGTATTTAATATGCATTTAATTTTGACTTAATATTCATATTCAATCATTAATAAATGAAGGAATAAGTGAATAATAAGTGAAGGAACTATAACGGAAACATTCTCATGTCTTGAGCACCGTGGAAATATTTCATGCCTTTCGTTAGTTTACCGTTATTTCCCCCCCCCCCTTAAACAATTTTACCCTTGAGCCCAACTTCGGACGTACTGTTAATTACAGTGGGCGACCTGCATCGTGCCTGATCGGGAAACTATTGATTGCTCAGAACTTGGTCTGGGCCAGTAGCGCAACAATCAGTCACGATGAAGTGATTGTTTTACCTCCTCGTGGTGGTCCCCGGGCAACTATTTATGTATCCCAATATACATAAATAGGCTAAAATTACAAGTGCGAAAAGGCCTAGCTTTCTAGGATAGGTTACGGAGGTTAGCATTCTCCGTAACTGAAATCAACCCGCTACCGAAACCAACACTACGCCTCGGATAATTAATGATAACTCGTTGACGACTTTTGGCTATTGTACCCGGACAAAGATTGGTTTCTGGAATGTGAAGACGCTTCTTGACAATGGAAAAGAAGGTCCTCAGAATGCCAGATTCCTGCAACTAGAGAAGGAATTCATGCGGTATAGGATGGACATCTTAGGGATAAGTGAAGTTAGATGGCTGGGTTCGGGGAAGTTCAAGTCACCAACCCGTAACACTGTACTATTCTATTCCGGAAAAACACCTGGAAGCGCTCGGGAATCTGGCGTTGGATTGCTGCTTTCCAAAACAGCTCTCAAAAGCCTAATTTCCTGGGAGCCTTTAGGTGACAGGATCCTGAAAGCCAGGTTCCGGACTAGAGTACGTCGCGTCACCATCATACAGTGTTACGCCCCAACTTTGCTCTCTTCTGACGAGGAGAAGGAGGCCTTTTATAACCGGCTGAGTGCTGCTTATGATAGCGTTCCACGAGGTGATATAGTTATGGTGATGGGAGACTTAAATGCCAAGGTTGGCAATGACAACACTGGGCTAAGGCATGTCATGGGAAAACATGGTGTTGGTAACCGAAACGACAATGGCGAACGATTTGTCGATTTCTGCAACGCCAACGGCCTTGTTATTGGAGGGACCATGTTCGAGCATAAGACGTGCCACAAAGTCAGTTGGGTGTCGACTGCCAGACAAGCAACTTCCAACCAAATTGACCACTTCGCGATCAGCCGGCGTTTTAGAAGCAGTCTCCAGGACGTCCGTAACAGAAGAGGTGCTGACATGGGAATGGCCCGGGACCACCATCTGATGGTTGCTACCGTAAGATTGCGTACAGCTGCAGTTCGGAGATCCCAAGGAAACACTCGAATGCCCAAGTTTAATACAGATAGACTAAAGGATCCTGCAGTGCGCCAACAACTAGGGGACCACCTTTCACAAGGATTGAACGCAATCAGCAGCACGGAAACCACATCCATCGAAAATCATTGGTGTGCTGTGAAAAATGTGTTCATATCCGGTGCTGAAAGTATAGTCGGCCGGGCGCAAGGAAGAAATAGTACTTGGCTTTCCGACGAAACTTGGGCAAGGATCGAAGAAAGGAAACACCTTAAAGCTCGCATCGCAGCTACCCCAGCAGCAGGGAGAAACGAGCTTGAGTCTACGTACCGCATGAAGATGAGGGAAGTTCACCGTAGTGTGCGACGTGATAAGCGTAACTACATCAACGCACTGGCTACAGAAGCAGAAAAAGCCGCTAGTAGGTGTGACAGTAGGACCGTCTACAGAATTACCAAAGAGCTCACTGGTGTCCAGAGCTCTAAACAACACCTGGTTAAAGACACAAACGGATCCCTGCTAATTTCGGATGAGGACCAGCTCATAAGGTGGAGGGAACACTTTTCTGCGGTTTTAAACCGCGTTTTCGCAAGTGAAGTGAACCCTATTCCCACTGAGCTACCCGAAGTAACAATTTCCCGAATACGCACCGTACCCCCCAGTAAAGAAGAAATTATTACCGCCATCAAAGCACTGAAGAACAACAAAGCGGTTGGACTTGACGGTATTCCTGCAGAGCTCTTAGGAGCAGCCCCAACGACATCGAGCGAGCTACTGCACCCACTTATTAAGAGAGCTTGGGAAGCTGAGAGCTTTCCTGAAGAGTGGAAAAAAGGAATGATTGTCAAGCTCCCAAAGAAAGGAGATCTCACACAGTGCGAAAACTGGAGAGGAATATGCGTTCTGCCTGCAGTAGCCAAGATAATAGCAAGGATAATATTGGACCGAATTAAAGACCACCTCGAAGACACACTCGACGCCGAGCAAGCAGGTTTCCGCACTGGATCTTCCTGTGTTGATCACATCAACACCTTGAGGATCATCATCGAACAGTGCGTTGAATATCGATCACCACTTCACCTGCTGTTCATCGATTTTGAAAAGGCGTTCGACAGTGTCAATAGAGAATTTATTTGGCTTGCTTTGCACAGGAGGGGCATCCCAGATAAATTGATTGCTATTATCAAGGCTACATATGATGGATCCAGGTGTCACGTTTTGCACAAAGGTAGGCTGTCAGAGGAGTTTGAAATCCAAAGTGGAGTTAGGCAAGGCTGTATACTGTCACCAATACTGTTCCTGTTGGTGATAAGTGACGTACTGCGCGCAGCTTTGTCAAATGGAAATGGAGGAATTCAGTGGACTCTGCAATCTCACCTCAAACATCTGGACTACGCGGACGACGTATGCTTACTCTCTCATAGGATCATGGATCTCCATCAAATGACAACAAGGGTGGAGAGAGAAGCAGAAATCGTAGGGCTTAAGATCAACTCGGCAAAAACTAAAAGGATCAGCCTTGGAACTTCCTCATCAATCCAAGTAAATATTTCTGGACAACCGGTAGAGATGGTAGAGGATTTCCAATATCTTGGGAGTATTATCTCTACGGGTGGCGGAACTGAACTGGACGTAAACAGCCGAATCAGAAAAGCAAAGGCTGCGTTCGGAATGCTGTCCAAAATATGGAGAAACAACTCTTTTAGCTTAAAGACCAAGCTACGACTGTTCCGCTCCAATGTTGAATCCGTTCTGCTTTACGGTTGCAGCACTTGGAAAGTCACTGAAATTATCACTAGAAAGCTGCAAACCTTCGTTAATAGATGTCTACGAAACATCTTGAGGATTTTCTGGCCCAACCGTATCTCCAATGCCGAACTTCATGCGAGAACGGGTAAGGAGCCCATAGACTCCATTATACGTAGAAGAAAGTGGCAGTGGATTGGCCATACGCTTCGAAAAGGCGATCGGTGCATTGCATCTCAAGCAATGCAGTGGAACCCGCTCACACAGGAGGGAAGACAAGTGGGCCGGCCTAGAAGTACATGGCGAAGAACGGTCGAATAGGAATCGGCACGACTGGGGAAAAGTTGGAGAGAGCTGAAATATATTTCAAGAAATCGTACACGATGGCGCGTAGGTGTAGTGGAGGCCCTATGTCCCGTAAGGGAAACATCACGGACGTAATAGGTCCGAGGACCTAAGTAAGTAAGTAAGTTTCTTTAGTCGCACTACACAAATGTGGAATGTGCTACCCAGCCAAATTTTCCCCACCCATTGTGATTTACAGACATTCAAAACCAATGTGTATTGGTACCTCCTTTTAAATCCCCTCCAACCTACCTAATCGCTCGTGCTGTGTATAATATTTTAAGGGTAGTCACAACCCCTTTAGCGCGCGCTATATATAAAACAAATCAATAAACTAATTTTTGAGGAATACTTCGTGCTTTTTTTAAGCTTACAAATTTAATAGGGCCTGTCCAAAATAACGATTTTGACTTTTATGGAGTTTTCTCAAAAACGACTAAAATGATTTTGATTAAACTTCGTACAAATTACTTAATACTATTTTTCTCACATTTTGTTTAAAAACAAAACTATTTTGTGAGTTATAACGGCACAAAGTTAAAAAAAATGAAGGATAAATTACGGATAGAGCTTCAATATTTAAAACCCTACCTCTTATTAATATCTTTTTCAATATTCTCTTGAAGAAATGTTTTCAATTCAAAGGTTTTGTATTTCAAAAGGAATAAGTGTAAGCCTAGCAAGCTGCAACCTAAAAACCCTATACCCCGATGGAATACCTGTAATCATCGAGAAGAATAAGGATTTTCCGGACCTTCTGCAGTTAATACCGCCAATACATCACAACTTTTAGACTGATCTTATAAATAACAATTCTAATGCAAGTACCACAAACGATTTAATGGATCCTTAAGCTTTTCAAAGTGAATACAAATGTTAAATCTCAACTTGATTAACAAAAAACTTAATTAAAAAATAAAATAAAAAGGAATAAAAACAAAAACTTATTTTATTTACAAATCTTTGGCCTATCTTTACCGATTTTTAGTTTTTTTTTTACATCTTTCATCTGTGCAATTGTGGCCTTTCTGACTTTAAAATCAATTATAACGGTATTTTAAAGGATGATGGATACAAAATCAAAACCCTGTTATGTTTTGGGCATATTGCAAAAAGAAAATCAAAGCTATGATTCTTTGTTTTATAACAACAATGGTTTGAAAATTTCCTGTTTCTAATTTTTGCTCTACTGAAAATAATGAAAAATGCAGTTAGGCCACTATTGCTCTCACGGCCCCAATTATATGTAGATCAACCAAAAGCTGGTGGTAGCGGCACATCTAATGATGGGAATACTGCCAGAAAGTTTTTTAAAAATAGTGATATTTCTGCAGAAATAACAGGTCTGGCCAAGAGTCTAATCGATAGATGTGCTAGATTATTTCAGTTCTATTTTTTCCCCTAATGTCCTACTCCAAGCCTGGCTTCTGTCGCGTCAGTCCTTTCGTTGCTATGTAGAATAAATTCTTGTTACAGTAAAATATTCAAAAATGTATCATAACCTTAGGGAGACGTGACAAACATTTTGTTTTCCGCATTATCGGGGATCTAACCCATTTGGCTTTCTTTTTAACCATTCTCAAAACTTTTTTTTCCGTTCTAAATACTTACCCACCATGCTAAAGTTTTTCCTTTATATGACGAAGGTGTCCTTGTTTGAATAAACCTTGACTATACATAAACAAAAATAAAGGGAATGTGAATGTGTGCTTTTTCGCTGACGCTTTTATTTATTTCACAGTGTGTCGTATCGTACCTACCTACCTCGTGACGTTTTAACGGATTCCGTGGAATATTAAAGACGGATTATGCGGATGAATTTCTATTTGCTCCCTCTCTAACCTACGTCAAACCCATAATAACTTCCGCTGTGTTAGCCTTTTTTGTCCGATAGCTTAAAACCCTTTTAGGGTTATCTGATTTTTCGTATGCATGTCTATAGGATGGTGTTATCAATTTGTCTGCTGGCACATGAATGGTGTGAAGTGAATACAATTGATCCAGACATAGCCAGTATTTGGTTAGCTTAGTAGAAATTATGTTTACATTTTACAAATAGAAACATTTTTGGAGTAATGTATGTAGTTGAATCTCTAGTCGTTATTTTTTATATTTTCTTTATGGATGTTCCTGCCAAATTGAATTTATATATTAGGCTTTTTCAACTTACAAGCTTAAATAGTATAGGTAAGTAGCTATATAGCCCTATTTCCTTGCAAAAGAACAGGTACACTTTTTTGTTGGGAGCCTTTCTTCCTTTTATAGTGATTGGAAATGGAAACCTTTTTTTGTTAACAAGGTTAATTGGAACCAGTTTAATAGCTAAACTACAAGGTTTCGACACAATGCATTCAAAAAAAAACGTATAAGGTTTTTATTTTAACTCCTTTCATCTAATAGACAAAAATGTTTTAGAAATAAGTTTTTTAAATTCCTTTGAATTATAACATTTTCTTTTTTCTGACTACCCATTCTTGGAGAACTTATAAGAGAATCTAGTCCTTCATACCATGTAATACTTTTTGTTGCGAAACAGCGACAAGTTTCGGGTACAGATAAAGTCATGACTGCCAATCCCGTTTCTCTTTGACATATGAAAAAAAAAAAAAGAATTCAAATACCTTGTCAAGTAACAACAAAATTAAAGTACCTACGTTAACTCATGTATTCGCTAAAATTTAGCAGCCATCATCAATACGGCCGGGGATGATGGTGATTCGGAAAAAGTACAAAAATTAAAGTAGCCTTCAGGGACGAATTATTACGCTCATTGTAAGGCTCCTTTCAAAATGATGTGTTCATCAGTTTCCGCAGTAGTTCGCATGGTCCGAGTTTGCAAAATTACTTTCCATTTAAATTCAGCACTGAATCGAAACGGCATGGTATGGCAGTTAGTATGCCTGATGGGTCTGCTTAATATATCGGTGTTTTTATGTGGAAACTGAGAAGAGCAAAGGACTGACTACCTACACTATACTTGCACATTTTGCTTACATAAAAAGATTAATGCATTCAGTAATTTGTATATATGTAAAGCTTAATGGTGCATCCATTTATCATTATGTAGAGTTCGATAAATAATTGATTTCATCATGTGGGCACGAAGATTCGTATATATTTAATGTTTATTGTATATCTTAAGCTACCTGGATTGATATTGATATTGATATTTCAAAAAACCTTAAATGTCGAGAAAGGTTATTTTTCAGATATAACTCCTTAACGGATCAAATTTTTGAAAACATCTGAATACAAAGATTAATAATCACAATATTTTCTTCAAAAAAGATTGTGAAAGCTTTTCCATACGAGATAATTCGCAAGATATTGCTACTTCAACCCGGTTTTTCACAAATATCTTTTAAACTGTAAGCTTAATCGAAAAATTATATTAGCAAAGGTGTTTTCTCGTGATAACACTTGTAGACTTGCATTTAGGCTGCATAGCTTTCGCTCCGTCAAATTTACATTGAAGGTTTTTGAATGAACAACAAACACTTGTGTTGGCTACCACCAAGTGTTACTATAGACTGGAATTATTGCAATTTAATGGCTAGCACACCAATTATCAGATTCCTTTAGTGGTGCTTAGTCTATAGTTACAATTTTAATTTATAAATTAGTTTTGCCGTCAAATGGATTGGTCTAGGTTCAAATCCAGTTGACGGCAAAAATAAATTATAAATTAAAATTGGAACTATAGATATAGACTAAGCACCACTAAAGGAGTCTGATGATTGGTGTGGCAGCCCTGAATTTGCAATAAGTCCAGCCTATAGTAATACTTGGTGGTAGCCAACACAAGTGGTTGTTGTTCATTCAAAAACCTTATATAAACAAACTTTATACATTATAAACCTTATATAAGCATGCATTAACAGCTTTTTTCCAGAAGCTATAATTTTTATGATATCATTATTTAAATAAAAATCATCAAAAGTCGAAAATACCGGTTTTTGGCTCTTTGCTCTTAAATGACGATTTTTTCGGAAAATATTTTATACCTACTTATTTTGTAGATTTTAATATTCCCTAGAGGAAATGTTATCACACTTCTTTACGTATAACACTTCAGTTGCAAGATATTGCGAATACAAAAATGGTCAACTTTCGAAAATTTTTGAAAAAAAAAGAAAAAGATTTTGTTGCTAATTACATTATAAATATTATATGAATAAGAATACATACATAGAAACATAAAAATGATAACGGTAACGTGAATATGTACAAAATAAGTTCTTTGCAACATTTAAGTAGACGAAACTATTGGCCTTCTTCATCGAGACGAGGAAAATTTATCGTTTTTGTTGCTTTTATTTTCACACCACCTTTGAGGTAGAATGCAGGGCGCGTCTTTTTTGGTGTCCCCTATAGGCCTAGTTCATGGGTTGTGACTTTTGTCAAAATTTTACTTAAAATTCATTTTTTTCTTCGTTTTCATTAGCATATTCTTCTTTTTCTGCTACTTCATTAGTTTCTTCTTCTGTAAGCAAACTATAAGACAGCATTATTATGGGGTCTGTTTCACTGTCGATTTCAAAATTGGAGCCTTACTTCAAGTCTTTATTCTTGGTTCTCGAGATACACTATGTGACCTGCTAACTTCACGACTTAGCAGGGCACTCCAATACAAACACTATTTGGTGAACTGCAAAATCGGGAATAGAAATGCAAAAAAGAACTGCAGATTACTGCGTTGGTCCCGTTACTCTAGGTGAAAGTTGCCCTGCCAACTTCACAGACGTCAAGATGATTCAGTTCAGTCCCTTCAGCCCCTCCTCCTTCGGCACGTTACTCGTTACTAAATCTTTTTGAAATGCCCAGCCATTAGAACCAACTTGTTTTCATATGGTTCAACACCTGGATCGCTACTATTTCTGTTATAAGTTTTACGTAACAATAAATCAATTTCTTAAAGATTGAACAACACATTAATTAAATAGTCAAGAAGAAAGAACTATGTATGCAAATGCAGGAAGTATGTTTACATAATTAATAGTAAGCATTACGTTCTACTTTTCCACTCCCTTTATTGAAAAAATTAGAGCACAAAAGCGCTTTTAAAAATTCAAATTATAAATATAAAATATCACAGCAAATATTTCTTCATCCATCATCAAGAATAAATTTCTTACAACTTAGTCCCTTTACACAAAGGTAAGTAAGTGCCTTTTACCACTTCAATAAGTAACATCTTTTCAATGGTTTATTAAATTTCCTGTCAAACGTTTTGTGTCAAAACAACTTTCTATTCCATTGAATACTCTCAAAACAAATTGAAATAAGTATCTCCTGGATTGATGTCTTTGCCGTCATTAACAAATGAAACAAATAACATAGCAAATTGTTAAAAGACACATTTCATGATGATTTAAGTTAACTCATTTATACTTTTAAATAAACGTTTGTGCAAAAACAAAAACAACAAAAGAACTAGATATACCTACATACGTACAAAACTGAGCAAAACGATTCTCTTGAGATTCTGGTTCTGGCAACTGGCACTTTTACGGGAACTGAAACTGGCACCGGCACTTTGCTTCTCCCATTCGCTATTCGCTTCCGTTTCCTGCACTTAAATACTTGGCATCTTTTACTCTCCCCCAATCCTGACCATCATCACTTCACGTTGCGTCGCGTCGGTCGTCCCACACAATATCTACTGTTCTATGTATTACGGGGAAACAGCTAAACGAACATTACAAATACCTATATTTATTTAAATATGATTTGCAGAGTGGCAAAGTAACACAACAAGGCAGCAATGTCAAGAAGGAAGTAAGAAGGACGACTTTCTTTGTGACTTTCGAGTGTAGGCGAAATCGGGATTGGGGCGACGAAACCACCGTTCTTCTTAAAACCCTCCATAAATTTAATTAAAATCATTTTTGTTGTACAGCCGGTAGCACAGGTTACTATTACTTTTTAAAATGCAGGGTGGGCCAAATAAAAGTTTCTTTAAATGCAATATGCAAAATGCAATATAATAAAAAAATTAATTTTTTTCTGATTAATTATTACAACGTCGTTCAAGTGGCTGCCTTCGCAGTAGCGCATTTTGTATATCCAATTTTCTAAGCCCTTTCGATGGTTTCGGGCTTCATCCTTGTCTTCACTTTCAGTAAAAAAAAAAGGTCGGCAACGCCCACCGTTCTCCGCAACGTTGTTCCCAGCCTAAAATCTTTCCAATGATACCACCGTTCCACAATCCGCACCAAACTGTCACTCAGTGGATGCATTGGCTTCTCATCAATCAAGTGCGGGTTTTCTGATCCCCAGATGCGCCAATTTAGCTAACATTGCAGCCGGATGCTTCATTTAAAAAAACACACTGTTTGGCGTACACAGCACTCACTTCGGAAATAAGTTACCAATATTTCCCAACGTTCATTTCGAGCGGAAAACAGCTGTCAGTGTCAAAATAACCTGTGATTCAAAAATAAACCACTAGATGGCCCACCCTTTATATGAAGAACCTTCTCAAGAGCATTAATACTTCTGTTGAAAGTAAAGGTAATTTGGTAAGGGAAAAACGGCTGTCAGCCCCTCTCAAACAAAAACCTTGACACGATAGCTCTCACTTTATTAACAATCCTCTTAAAAACATCAACAAAAAATGCCTTAAATAAATGACTGCTCAAAAACAATTTTTCCATTTTATTAAATGTCATATCAATTTGAATCCATTAGGAGGTTGTTGATGTTTGAATGTAAATTGTTGTTTCTTGATTAACTTAAAACATTTGAAGAATAGGTAAGAGTCGTCATCAAAGATGGAAGAAAAATTATTCGACTTTTATGAAATTTCACTTGAGGTTGATAATCAAATAAAAGATACAAATTTGTAAAGCTGATGGAATGCGCGTTTTCAAAAAAGGTAAAGGCCCAACCATAATAGGCATAAGCAAACATGAGCTCAGCTAATGTCAAAAAGCTAATGAAAATTTGCTTATGTTTGCAAAATTACCCCGTATATCTATAATGGCCTAGTTCGCGCATACGCAAAAATTAAAAAAATACCTCTCCGCTTTCGTCCCACATTCGATATTCAGCTTTGTGTTTTGTTCCGCTTTTTTAAATACATATGGAAATGCGGCAACGATACAACAAAAACTGCACATACTCGTGCACAACTCGTGAACTGATTCATAAAACAGCTGTGGCTTTGTGTTTTTTTTTTCTGCATTTGTTAGGTATGCGCTGAGCGAATGGGATCGCTCCTGCTCATGTTCGGTAAGGTGAACGAAGCTGAGAAAAATTGAATGAAACGCAGCTGGACTCCATTATAGGCGTTTTTCTTTTTTTAGCTCAGAAAAGAGTTCTGAACAGCGCTGCCGAAAGTGGCACTTTAGTGCCAAATTGGCACTTTCAAATAAGTTTGGCACTTTGGCACCCATTGGCACTCAAAAGTGCACCCGTTGGCACTCAAAGTTTAAAATTTGGCACTCTTTTTTTTTTAATGAAAATATAAAAAAAAAATTCATTAAAAAACATTAAGAATTAAATTTTCTTATACAATTTACAAACATTCCTACACTTGTTGCTCTTTTTTGTAAGCCCAACAAAAATCTACTACAGTGAACATTGTGTTGGATGCCTAGGATGGCTAGCGAAAGATTTTTGTATGCCGCTGTCACTGTTGGATGCCTAAAAAATTAATGAAAGACTTGTGTATGCCATTGTCACTACTTCTATTAAATTCCATCCATCAACTTTGAATGTTGCATGACGCATCAAGTAGAACAGAAACTTAAAATTAAAAAAGAATTGAATTGAATTTCAAAACGAAATGAGTAAATCACGAATACATAATTTTGAGGTGCTTCGATATTACACTACTTAAAAATATTTAATATTTAACATTAACAAACTAAGAACTTGACCCACTTTAGATCTCACTACTTTGAGCGGCGGTGTAATTTCATTTCTTTTTGCAACGATTTTTTTTTTATCAGGAAAAGTGGGTGGAATAAAAGGCCACTGAAAGCCTCATAAGAAAAATTAAGTATTTAATGTGAAGATGCCTCGCCCCTGCATGAAAAATTTTATAATTTCAATTTTTTCTTTGTATATCTACACCTGAAAACCAACCGCTCTATAAAATTTCATAACTGCACCAAGCAGAAGTGCTCTCTATTAAATTATATATTAATTCCTCGAAAATAGGTGGTTGCCACACCCACTGAATGTAAAATCTCAAATTTTTACTTTTCACCTTTCTTGCATGGCAAATCGTATCGCTCTTCCAATTTTCATCATTTTACGACGGTCAAAAGTGCTCCACATAATTGATATAAATTCTGAGAATATGGGTGGGTGCCACTCCCCTCAATGGCTAATTTCAAACTTTCCAATATCTCCTTTGTATTGATCACATGATCTACCAGTCAAACAAATTTCATCAGTGTACGACAGTCAGAGGTGCTCCATATTATTGATATCAATTCTGTGAAAATGGGCAGGTACCACGCCCCCTGAATCAAAAACCATACATTTTCGATTCGTTTCTTTGTTCGCACCACAAGGCCTACCATTGTTTGAATTTAAATGAGTCTACGATTTTCGGAAGTGTTCCATAATTTTGATGAGCAGTTAGTGAGTCCAGTAAGTCAGTTACGGTTTTTACGATTTTTGCAGTCTTGTATGCCGTTTTCACTGGGCCAAATGAGGTAATTTTGTTGCAAATTTCGAAATGAGGTAATTTCCTCATTTGCACGAAACTAGGTTGGAAATTACATAGGTGCATCCAGCGGTTATCAGTTTCAAAAGCTCTTAAAAGCTTTTGCATGAAAATAGCAATGCACTATAATCAACAAACAGAAAGAGAAAACAACAAAAATAAACGGCTAACTGTCATTCCAAATTCAAAATGAAATGAGATGTCAAATGAAATTAGCAAACTTGATAATGAAAACACTTTTTTGTCAAATTTCAAAATAACCTCATTTCGGCTCTAATGAAAACGTAGTATTATATATCAGGAACCACTTATGCTAAAAAATTTAAACTTGTGAGTTGCCTGAACCTGATAAGCTTAGCAAATACTGCGAATTTTAAGTTTCTGACTTTATTGGTACATAAGTTAAGGAAGAAATAGCCTGACGTTGATCCTGTAAAAAGGGTGTAGTGCAGGACTTGCCTGGGTACTACCGTGCCTTTGATACCTATGATATGATATCATATATCTTATATAAAATATGCAAATGAATTTTGCTATTGTTTTTTCTTTTATTTAATAATTTTATGTTGTTAATAGATAAATATGTAGACAAAGAATATTTATTGTTTTTGTTTGAATATGCGTTTCTTTTTACTTTGCCACTCTGTGGCACTTTTTGGCACTTAAAAAAAATAATTGGTGGCACTAAGATTTTTTTTCAGCGGCCACGCTGGTTCTGAACCGAGTCCGAGCATATCGAGCATGCTCTGAACATCCCCGAACAAAGCGGGTTCTGGTTCTGAGCGCTCAGAATTATTTTTGAAAGACACCTGAACACTAAGCTGTCACTTTTGTTTTTTGCAATTTTACCTATCAAATGCTTGTGTTCAGCATTCAACTCGGTCTGCTCAGTTATTTTATTCTGAGCTCATAGAGCGCGCTCTGAACAAGCTCAGAACATGTTCATAACGAAAAAAGAAACACAAATTTGAAGCTCTGAACGTTCAGAGGTAAAAAAGAAACACAATATTTGTTTGACAGTTCAGGCTCTGCTCTGAACCAAAAAAGAAAAACGCCTTATGTTTACTCAAATGAGAGTGGTTGCTTTCCAGTGTTGCCGAAAGTACTTCCATAGGAGTATTGTACTACTTTCAACACCTCCGTTCTCCCGTACTGAAACACCATAATTGCAGACCATTTGTTTCAGTTAAGCGGAGTTTACAGTTAACCAAACTTCACATAACTGAAATTTGTTTCAAATAAGCGGAGTTTTGTCAAAACAAATTAAATTTCTTTTAGCATGAAAATCAAAAAAAAGAATGTACATAGATATGAAACAATTCAAACAACAAAGGTATTTACATTTTAAATCGCAAAACGAACATGAATATAACACATTTAAAAAAACCAACAAATCGTATTTTCTCGAACCATGTAATCATGAACGTTCGTGCTTGTCAAAAAGACGAAAGACGAAATAAATGAAAAAAACGAACCGTATAATCAGGCTCTTATTGTTACTTGAGGTTGTGGTTCGGTGGTTTTGTTTTTTTGTTTGAACTCCGTGAATTTTTATGTTTTCTTTAGTAAAATGAAAAGGTTTGTTAAATTAATGCTTGAAATATTGTTATTCTTTATAAGAACAATTCAAAGTAAACTTGCGTTACACTACTTTTGTTATTAGAGTTAATTATTTATTTATTTATGTTTTGTTTTTTTTTTTACTGAATTAATTTTTTGATGATTTTTTTTTTTTTAAATAAAGTTTAAAAAAAATGTGTTCACACATTTATTTTTGAAGACTAAAAAATGTCTGTACTACTATTCTTTTCAAAATACTCCCCTTTTTTATTGCAGTACTACCTTCTTATATTTTTCACCGGCAACACTGTTGCTTTCCCACATTTGCTTATGCGCGCGCGTGCATAAGCTAGCTCAAGCCTAGCGCTTTCCTATGTTAGTGGGACCTTAAGACTGGTTAAATAAACATCAAAAATTAAAAAACTATTAAACCGAGATAGGTAGTTTATTTATTGCTTCTTCTTCATTTAATTGCGGCGGCGATTGTCATTATCTCGAGGGGTACCACACCTATCCCACTCAACTGCTTTACCTAAGGTTCCACTTGTGGGGTTCGGCGCGTTGACCTCAGAAAACATCGACAGGCCTCCCGGTTTTTGATTGTTCCATGTTTGAGGCCCACTAAATGTATAGATAGTGTTGGAACGTCTTGTGCTACTGCCTTTTGAACTGGGTTCTCATGGCACCTTCTTTGTACATGACAGCACCAGCTGAGTTGGCATTGCTGTATTTTGTCCAAGATGGTATTTTTGACGTGTAGGCTTCCTCGGATTCTCTTGCTTCTTATTCGATCACGCTTTGTCACTCCTGCTGTCATGCGAAGCATCTTCATTTCAGCTGCCGTCAATTTAGTCTCATATACTTCTTGAACATTGTCCAACACTGTGAACCGTTTGTAAGCGTAGATATATATAGATAGTGTTGGAACGTCTTGTGCTATTGCCTTTTGAACTGGGTTCTTATGGCACCTTCTTTGTACATGACAGTACCAGCTGAGTTGGCATTGCTGTATTTTGTCCAAGATGGTATTTTTGACGTGTAGGCTTCCTCGGATTCTCTTGCTTCTTATTCGATCACGCTTTGTCACTCCTGCTGTCATGCGAAGCATCTTCATTTCAGCTGCCGTCAATTTAGTCTCATATACTTCTTGTACATTGTCCAACACTGTGAACCGTTTGTTAGCGTCGGACAAACAACTGCCGGCCGTGTAGAGCGTTCCTTTCAGCTTAGGGGGCATTTTTCTATCACAGAAGATGGCAGAGTTTTCCCGCCACTTCATCCACCCTACACTTACGCGATGTTTGATGTCGTCATCACAAGATCCTTCACTATTGATCATTGATCCAAGTTATTTAAACTTTTCGCACTTGGGAAGGACTGTTCCATTCAAATACATGTCCGAAATAGGCCTGTGTGGATCAGAAAATCGACAGCATAGGTATTCGGTCTTTTTCGCGCTAATGCAGTATCCATTTCCTCCAGAACATCTACCCATTCATCAAGTGCTCATTGCAAGGACACAGGACTTTCACTTGGCTCCATCGTCAGCAAAGAATTACTGACTCACTTTAGGGTCAGTCACCTTATCCTCAAGCAGAAAGTCAAGGACAGTAACAAAGAGCAAAGGAATCAAGACGCTTCCCTGGTGCACACATACTCTAATTGGAAACTCTTCGGTGATTCCTGTGGGGCATCTTACCTTTGTTTTAACTTGCTCGTACATGTTCATGACCATCCGCACGTAGACCTTAGATCCGTATTAGATCTCGTGGTTGTCTGTCGAATGCTTTTTCAAAATCAACCAATACAATATGCAAATCTCTCGAGGAATCCGGATATTTTTTTTCCATTCTGATTCTTATACTCTGGATTGCATCTGTGGTTGGTTTACCCGAAATAAACCCGCACTGGTCGTCAGATAGCCGTATTATTTTTCGTAGGCGGCCATCCAATATCCGCTCAACGATCTTCATGGTGTGTGACACTGATTAGGCAGTCAGTCGCCAAAGATAAGTTTGGAGATGAGAACCATGAGCCATCTAGACGCGATGTCTCCCATCTTTTTCCAGAACTCAGAGGGTATCTCGTCTGACCCAATCGCGTTTCCCTTTTTGGAGTTTAAGTTTATTTATTTCTTAATTCTTAAATTATGCTGATACGTTAATAATTTACATATGTATGTTCTACTTTGTCCTAAGCGTTAACCATCTTACCTCGAGGCCACACGTTAATAGCCGCGTTTTATTATCCACCAAGATCCATATGGATCATGCTGTGATAATAAAACGATCCAGATCCCACAAAAAATGGGATTGATTTTTTGACGTTTTCAAATTGACATGTAAACAAAAAATAAAAATGGAAGAGTAGTTCAAGTAAGTGTTTTATTATCTTTTATCGGGATCTGGATCTGGATCTTGTTTTTTTTTCAGTGTTGACAACATTTACGAATCAAAACGGTCACCTGGTGTTGAGAATTAAAACTAATTCTTGGATCTTGAAATAGATCCAGATAGAAAGCAGGATCCCAAATTGTTTTGTATAACGTGTAAAAGTTAATCGAGATCCAGATCCTGATAAAAGATAATAAAACACAGCTCATATGCAGAACAAAATGAAAATAAAAACAGGAAGTTGCTTTCTTGTTTCATGACTGTCAAAGAATACAGCCCCGGATCTACGATTTTTCCGAACCGGGGCAATAACCTTAATTCAGCACCCCTCAATCTTTTGAGATAGATGATACAAACAAAAAAAAACAATAGGTGTACTTTACTTTAACGATAAAAGGTTAGAAAAATTATATAATTCAGTATCGCTAAATGTCACTTTCAAGTTATTCTTTTTACCTGCCAGAAGAATTTTTTTTGCCCATAAGGGTGGGTCAAAAGTCCACAGATAATCAGGGGGGTTTATCCGTAGTAACGCTTAAGACATCTAGCATATATTTTAGTACAAAAAATAATATGGAAATATTACACTATTACTATAACATATTCTAGCTTATGGCAATTTGACGCTTTTAAAAAGTGTCTCAGAACATATAGCCAAAAGTCGCAAACAAATTTGGTCATATGAGACATTGAAAAACGACAAGTGGCCATATTTTGAAGAACAAAAACTGTCCTTAAAGCTTGTATTCTGTGGCCTCTTGGAGTCACCCTATGAAGAGAATTCCGAAGTGACAGCAGACTTCAGATTGACATCTAAACATCTGTCAGACGACACGTGCTACAGAAGTAAAACGGAGTTCATTATTTGAATAGTTACGAGAAAGACAAGAACTCTAATCATTAATAAAGCCTAAATAATTAATTACTCGAAGTATAACTCTTTTAATTATTCTCTTTTTATTTTGGTACACAGCATATACATGTAATTGAAAGAAGTAATTTTTCTTCAAAAAAAAAAGTTAAGATTATAATTTTTAGCAGCTCCATTGCTTTTCAAAAAAGGAAAAATAATAAGATCTATTCCGAACTTTATCTTTGAATTATATCACCACCTATTATGAATAAAATAGTCATTTAAAACAATGTGCAAAACTATATTTTGTATTATACTGAAAAATAAAAAGAAGACATATGCTGTTTCTTTTAACCACAGATTTATTCGAATTAAACATTTAAAAAAAACAAAAATGTGTACATTTATATTATTTATTTTCAAAAATCACATTAAAATTTGTGTATGTTTTTAAAATTTTCACACGTGATATATTGTTTTTGACACAAAATTATTTAAGCTTTTAGTGAAAGAAATCAATACATTTTTTCAAGACTTTGTTGTGTTTGGACAAAATTTCCAATAGAAAAACAATTAAGATAACACCAAATGCTGCACCGAGATATTTAAATATTCCCGATAATTCATTCATTGATAAAAAAGGTACGGCTTCTTCAAAAATTTTGCGATTCATGTTTATTTTATAAATCATATTAAATTTTCCACTACTCTTCAATTGATCAATTTGTGCGTTTATTTCTTCGGTTAGAAATGAAAATTTTGGTAAATACCCACAAACAATTAAATTCAAAACTGGAAATTTTGTCTTTTTATATTTTTCGTGCCTTTTTACTTCAAAAATCGATTGAACTAAATCAGCCATTATTATTAAAGCAGTTTTTTCATTTTCCACATTGTTAAATGTTTCAATTGCATCTTGAAAATTTCCATATGCAATAATTCTATCCAAAAGTTCCGATCCCAAATAGAGTTCATGACCAGATGCTGTAATAAATACATACTCGTCAGCAATCATTGCTTCAAGATCCCGTGGTGATTCTTTGAAAGGTTTGTCATGAAAAAATTTAAACATTGAACCCTCATAAACACTGCGTAAAATGAAAGTGCCCAATAGCCAAAAAACTATTTGAATCCTTGAAGAATGAACTTTGGAAGAGAAGCCATTTTGTGTAAGAAGTTTTTTCAAAATAATTTGCCAAGTCCATTTGCCAAGAACAATTATCAAGACGGTCAGCCAAATTGTGGCTTCAAATGGAATAAAAAGAATTTCCAAAGTGCTGTAAGTTTTTGATTGCTTCAAGATGATATGTAGATTTGAATCCACATATTCTCTACTACAACCTAACACCTCTCGTCTTTTCTGTGTACAATAGTTTCCACCAAACAATAAATCTCCTTTTCCTTCGTTGATCTAAAAATAAAAATTGTTAAGACATGTATGTTTGCTGTTCGACACCCTTTTTTGGACACACCATTTTAAAGGCACCTAACATAGTTCCATTTTCCAAAACAGTTCCTCTATGGTCTGGAGAAATGCGTAGTTCCAATGAAAAATTCATAGCATCCGCTAAACTTTTTAAAAGAGAAATGTCTAGGCCATCAATTCGATTTCCATGAATATTTATGAACGGATAGTCGTCAAATATCAATGCCTTTACTGGACATTGCCATAAATTGTGTGTTTTCTTAGGAAAAGGTGGTATCTTCAATTCTAGCTCGCCATTTATAAAGCGGTTATAGATCACTGGCTTACTTCTTCTGCAACTTGTTTCCGTGAATGGATAGTAAGTGAAAATATTCACTGTTCCGTGCAGATCCTCAACTAGGATATTTACATCGGAAATCAATTTTCTTGAGCATAAATGCAGAATTTGTCTGATAATTGTCATTATATCCATAACAACATTTGGTAACACTACATAATACATTTGATACAATCCAGAAGAATCGTATGTATTTTTACGTATTCGTCTTACTAAGAGTCTGAAAATATTTGTTGGTAGAAAATTAAAAAAAATATGTTTTTTGAATAAAAAACTCACTTGAATGCATTTGCAGAGTTAACAAAAAGAATTTTCCTGTGGGTTTCATATTCTAATGACGATTCGATTGAGAAGTCCACTAGAATTAGGTTAGTAGAATTTTCCAAAAATGTATCAATCATTTCTCCAAAAATCAATTTATTTTCCTTGGACTCGTTCTCATGAAAATATATTCCGAAAGTTTTTGTAATTTCATCTGCATTGTCATTATGAAGAAGAGCTTGGAGGCATTGCATTAAGTTGTAAATTTTTCGATGATTTATTTCAGAACTGAATATTCTTGTAAGCACAATAACACAAACTCCTATAAAAAGGGATTTTCTAAAGAATAACATCGTCTTGAAGCTTGAAGCTCAATACTAAAACATGATGGCTCAATGCAATACCTTTTATGGAAATTTTTTATATCCTAAAATTTACAATCGAACTGCATTAGCGTTTCTTTACTTAATTGATAAAAACTTGATTTTCGAAAACTCAGCTTATCAGATGATGTTTTAAAATGATTTAAGGTATAGGAAATTAGTTCGCGAAGTATTCAACAAACAATTAAAATTTCATTTGGTGATGAAATACAAATAAACAATAAACTAACAACAATTTGGATGTATATTCACTCTATTCTGCAATGAGATAGTACATACGTTAAAAGCTTATATCAAATTTAGCAAGTAACCCAAACAAAAAATTAGAGTTTTTAAAGTGCATAATGTCCTGATATATCGACAGGAAAAATCACAACTGGATCGCACGAACTTCTTTTATTTTAATTAAGGGGCTAATTTAAAATTTCAGTATTTTATAAAAACATGGATGGTGAATTTGTAACCAGTTTCTTAACTCACATCACAATGATAAAATAAACGACGCGACGGACCAACTTCAGCTACCATTACTTGAATTCAAAATTCAATTTAAGTATTTTTTTTTTTAAATTGCCCTCCCGCCTACACGAAAGGAGATAGACTCCTACCTCCTTACTGAAAAATACTTGTATTTGGTCCCTCTACAAGAGTCCGTTATTATTTTGCGCCACCTATTCGCACACCTACATAATTCATATGAATGTTTTGCGAGAAACATCCAATTTTCGATGGCTTCCAGATTTAGTTAAGATGAATTCAGGAAACCTATAAGCCCAAACTTTGAGTTGCAAGCAGTGATTTGGCAAACAAATGCTGAAAACGATCTACCCTAAATTCACAGTAGGTGATTATCGGCCTTATTAGTTGTTTCTAAAGGTGGAGTTTTGTCTTCTGACTCAAACCTTTCTGCTTTCGCTTTACTGGAAGGGGAATTAAGCTTTTCCTCTGACAGTTTCTGCGTGAGGATTAACCGCAGCAGGTAAAATTAAATTGTTTTCCAAAGTATTATTTTTTTGCTGGCTTATAGCTATGTTCCATCAGGAAGACTGATCTTGGTGTTCCTGATGCAGTTGGTGGCTAAGCGTCCTCTTGCATTCCCGGAACTACTAGGTCGTCTGAAACATACCAGTTCAGATTTGGCTGAGTTGATTTTGAAGCCCCAACGCCAGCTGGTAGAATTCGAAGATTCGTACAATGTGGGCTTCAACTCTTCTTGCAGCAAGTTTCGTTGAGATTGACTTGGCATACGTCAGGTAGTCATCTGAAAACAGGAGAGTCTGCGATGTGCTAGAAGCAGGGTCGTATCTAGAGTTTCTTGGCCAAATATGGGGCTTTTTTTTTTCAATTACTACTTAAATATTGGTTACTGAATTTGAACAAAAAAATTCTAAATGTTTTATATACCTTTATTAAATTGATAACATTATTAACTATTTACAGCAATAAAAAGGTTAGGCACGTATACTTAAATGATTTTTTCTGGATTTTACAGAAGCGAACTCATCAATTACTTTTCTCAAATCTATTTGCCGTCCTCTTAGATTTTCAATCGATACAAATGATAAATTTCAAAGCCTTTCTTATTCCATGGTGCTCCCCAAGTAATTTTGTATTAACTTCAGATTTGAAAAATATCTTTCCCCTTTTGCTGTGGTAACACGAATAGTTCAAATCTCCATGATTTATACTACGTTTATACAAGACTTTAAACAGAGATTAACAAGATTATAACAAATCTCCTTAAAATTTAGCAAATTTACCCTACAGATTTAAATCTCCTCAAATGAAGATTTCAAATAAATCTCATTCAAATATTGTCAATATAAAATCAAACAAACTTTTTTTCGGAGAATAATTGTGGTACCGACCCATTTAAACACAATTTTCTTCGTTGACAGCTGGAAATGTAAACAAAAACTATCTATCTCACTTCTGCTTCATACCAAAATAATGAAACACCATTTGAATGTTTTGTCATAATCCTCTTTTTCTCATTGAACAAATCTCAGTTTAGTGGTCGGTGAAAACGTAGTATTATGTCATTTAAAAATTATTATTATTAGAACTTCTTTATTATTTTTGCAAATTATTTTCTTAAATTATTAAAAAATAATTACAAGCATGGCTAATGCCGTCTGCCGGAAAGAATTTTTCAAAATTTAACGTTTTAACATAAAAAAGAATTAAAAATCTGTAATTTAATATTTATAATTAAAAATTAATTAAGCCAGAATATAAAGATTAATGCAATAACAGTAGTTGATCAAAATTAAAAAAAGAAAATATAATGACAAAAGTATATTTACGTATAAGAAATAATAACAAATGGTGTTTCGAAGATTGATTTTGCATTACTCTTCAATGACAATACTAAGGTAAAGTTTAACAATATTACAATAAAGATAATTATTCCATTAGTTTAAATCATTTCGTTAAATATATTATAATTATTAGTAAAGACTAAAATAATGGGCCTTTAGTTTAGCCAAAACAATAAAAAAGAAAAATAGGGCGCAAAGAACTGCATTTGTTGTTAATGATAAAATCAAAAGGGTATGGGCTTTTAGTTTAGCTAAAACAAAACAAAAAATAGGACGCAAAGAACTGCATTATTTATTAATGAAAAAATCAAATGGGCTTTTAGTTTAGCTAAAACAAAAATAATAAAGTCTCAATTCTTGGATAAGTGGTCCAGAAAAAATTCAGAGTAAGTGTTTCGATAAGACATTGCGTGTTTTAAAAAACGAACAAGTGATTTCCCCCCCCCCGCACTGGCCGTTCAGCATTGAGATACAACCCTCTAATGAAAGAAAACTCTTGCTTAGATATAGTCTACGGATTTCCTGTAAAATTGGACTTATCGCCAAGAAATGAAACTGTTTTCAACTTTTTTAAGGTTGCAAAGGGAGCAAATTGGCCTATAGCTGAGTTCTAACATCTCTGTACGGGCCTTAAAAATCAGACTCATTTCTGCGACGGTGAACTCATCCCTAAAATAATTTTCCGCGCTAAGATTAAGACTGAGTTGACGATATAATGATCTTGCGGAGGATTCTCTTCCGCCGTCGAGACAAGATCTGAACATATTTTCATCAATTACGAAAATGCAGTCGTATAAAATAGTTTTCCATGACTCAAGATTATTTAAATCCAGAGTAAATGGAACATCATGGGCCGCAGCCAGCTCATACCAATTCTTGAATGGGGTATACCGACAACGCAAAGATATAAGTAGTATCCTTTTTTGTAGGTTGTTGCTTGGTCTTTGCATAACTTTCAAAATGTAGTCAGAGTTAGGCGCCAGTTATAACTTTCATTGAAAACCATCATTGACATAAAAATACCCTTCTTGGTAAAAAAAAAAACTTAAATGCCCTTTTTGAGTAAAATATCACATAAAAAACTTTAAAAAATTAATAATAAAAAAAAAACAGCCACACAGTTCAGCATGAGTTAAGTTTAAGTCTTCAACAGGTGCTCATTCGCATCCACCAGGGCATTCGAAACTTTCTTCAGCTGATGTCAACCACACAGAGTTCATGGTACCAGGCTTCACAATTCTCACATTTCCTCATATCCTCCATGCGATCTTCTTTGCAGGCATGGCAATACCAAGCTGCGTTAGCACTATTTTGCTTTCGCGCAGACTTTGATGTTGAAGGCTTCGGTGATTTATCCTTGTCAATAAACAAACTTTTTTTCTCTTGCTGACCCTTAAAGTTCAGAGACTTTTCTCGTAGCGTTTTATTAGTTTTCATTTTAGGAGTTGGCAATAGTTTCTGAAATGGGGATTTTTGGGCTTGGCTACGTTCCTCACTTTCAATTCGCTCCATAGCTTGTAGCATTGTCCAAATGCTAGTTCTGGCTCTGTTACGACAGCGACATTCGCATTTGCAACTAAAGTCGAAAGGGGCATGTCGTCTGATTCAGCATCCGAGGCTGGTGTTACCATAGAGCCGTTTATATTTTCGTTATCTGCTGAATCTGGACATGGTATTTCCGAAAAAGCTGATGTAGCAAATGCTAGTTGCGATATCACATCTGGGTCGAAGGAATACAAACCGGTTGTACGAAATCCTAAAGTGATAGGTATTATCGTACGTCATACATTCGGACCAAACGTTCGATTAAATGACGTTAAAACTTGTTTTGTTCAATTTTCTTTCAGGATACTTTGCAGTGAACCTCAACAATTCCTGATCCTATTGTTGCTCAAAAGATCGATATACGGCTTTGTCCAGAGGTGTGTCGTATTTGATGGAAGACAATACATTGTTATTTGGTGGCATTCTGCCTCGTCTGCGATGGAATAGTCTTAGTGACAGGCAGCACCATCAAATATAAGCAGGCATGGTCCTGGAGTCTTAAACTTACCCGAATGAGATATGAACTCTACAAAAGTAGAGTGGTTCATGTATCCTTTAGGAGTCATTTTCACTAAGGAACCAGTTGGAAGGTTGTCCATTAATTCAGGCTTCTGTCTCTTTCCTTTGAAAAGTATAACTGGTGGAATGGCCGTCCCTATAGCGCTAACACATCCTACAATCGTCACACTTTGGGCATGTTCGTTGGAAATTTGATGAACTCGTTTTGATCCTTTTTGGGCCAAGACATTCTGCTGGTGGTGGAGCGAAATCATATAGCCTTTCTCGTCCATATTATATATGCATTCTGTTCTGTTTCGGATATTTAACCTTTCCATTAGGGCCCTTACCTTTTCAAAATGATCGGAGACAGTATGCCTGTTGAGTTTCTGGGCTCTTGCGGGGTTCATCATTTAAGCTTTGCGTACTGTGATTTCCGGGGGTCGTTTCATAAACAACCGCAACCACTTTCTTCCAGCGCCATTTTCTGAATTACTAAGGCTGTTCGGGATGCTGTTCAAAATGCAAAAATGTGCAGCTTCGTGTCGGAGCATCTTTTGGGTAATTGGCATTCCAACCTGCGACAGCCTCACTTTTCTCTGGCACAAATCTGTCTCTTGCTCTGCAGTAAACGTAGATGAACGCCGTAGTTTTTTTTACTTGAACCGCACTTGATGTGATTCCTGAGTGTTCTTTTTGGAATTCCAAAGCGCCTGGAAGCTTCATGTTGTGACAAACCACGTTCTACGTACTTTAAGGCGTTTCCCATGTCGACTTCGCTCCAGTTTGCTCTTTTTTTCTTAAAGTTGACATTTTGGCTGAAACTCAACAAAAATGTAATTAAAAAGAGAAAAGAATGTATCAAAAGAAATTTTGTCATGTGCCCAATAAGGCCTAGCACGATTTTTTATGGGCCTTGTTAGGACAATGAAAGACAATTGAAAAGAAATTATAGTTTATAAACATTAAAACGTTTTTAATAAAAAAATATCGTAATTACTCCAAATTGAATTTGTTTTATGGAAAAAATATTAAAAAAGGACTTACTTTGTTGAATTTTCCTGAAAATACACAAATAACACAAGTTTTTTTTATAAATCTTATGGTCTTCACCCTTCAACGAACTTCTTTGAACTGCAGGTCATGACATGAAGCGCGCAGCTGGCTGTTTCTGCTTTGTATGAGTTTCTATAGAGAGAATTCACATATACAAAGTAAAAAAGAATCCTATTATTTTTAATGATTTGTTGTTTTCTGCGATTTGGGCCTTATTAGGCACTGGGCCTTATTTGGCCCACCAACCTTAGTTTTATTCCAAAAGATAGTTCAGCTCCCGTGCATCTAAAGATCACGAAACTGTGTTTCCGCCCGAAAAAGTCGAACAAGAATAAAAAACGGTTTTTCCTAAAGACTAATTCATCCTTCCTGACGTTCTCCAGACCGGAGAATTTATCTCGTGTTCGCATGTCCAATAGATACTTACATGTACAAAAAAAACCTAAACAAATTCGCATCGGATGCATTCTCAGAATGCATGTCGCAAAAACTGTCTTTTTTTCTCCGAAAGAATTTCTGACGCGCGTGAAGCTACACGCAGGACAGGTAAACATGTATTCACATGCACACAAGCGTTGTTCTTACTATTGCATACACCTTCTGAAAATGCATACATAATGTTTTCATTCGATCTTACTAGTCCTCTTATTGACATACCTCTTTTTCCTGTTTTGACGTTGACGCATAAATATTGAACACATCACAGGCTAAGCGTCAGTTTTCCGCCAACTAGACGATGAACTTACGCTTTTCTCTGTAACATGTTAGATGTTATGGCATTGGCTGCTTTTTGCGTTTGCAAGGAAGTCGATGGACTGAAAAAAAAGATGATAGAAGAAGTTTTCGTTTTTGGAAATGCAATCAATATTCCAGCAAATGTTGTGAACCCCCATACTAGCGTTGTTGATACACTTAAAGCAAAGAGAGATTGTAGACTTTGCTTACAAGAAGGCGATAAGCTGCGCCGAAAGACCCGTCTTTATTGTTCCATATGCGAAAATCCAGTTTATCAACAACACTCCAAAATCAAATATATCTACTTGTTTCAGTTGCATTACTGACCCGTTAGATATTTATAATAAATTACCTTTATAATCTCATCTATTTACTTCAATAAACCACTAAGATACCTAGGGCTGGCCACGAGACGAGACCCTGCGAGACTTTTGTAAGTCTCATCTCGCTCTCGTTAAAATCAAAAATTTTCAGTCTCGTCTCGGTGTCGGTCGGACAACCTGTTGACTATTGGAACGAAATATTTTCGATTATAGTTTGAATATGTGCAGAAGAAAATAAATATTTAACTGAAATTGAATTTTTTTAATTTATTAGACACTCTCTAAATTTCGATCCAAATATACAGTCTCGTCTCGGTCTCGTCTCCGTTGCTTAAAAGGCCGTCTCGTCTCGTGTGACGAGACCGAGATCGAGACCGATACTTTTCTCGTCTTGTGGCCAGCCCTAAAGATACCTATGTTTAAAAATAAAATGTCAAAATAAGTAGAAAACACGTGTTTTTTGGCAATGTAAGATTTTGATTAACCAGCATAGGTATAATATAATCCAAAATAATGACTATTGGAAACAAGAAAGAAATGAAAAATATTTACCACACTAGCAAACATATGAGGTTGAGTGCATCAAATATTTGATAGAAATGCATGAAAAAGTATAGGGGTCCAGCCAGACCCATGTGTCGGTCCGAAGGGTTAAAAATAGGTGTCAGATGGAGGTTTAAAGGTAAAATGTGAGGCTATAATAATGTGTAAAAATATTTGCAAAGTTATGCAGAAAATCATGTTAAAAAGGTGATTTAGTGAAAAATAAGTTCGATTCTTGGCATTATAATATTTAAAAGTTGGTTATGTGCGCGGGAATCGACCAACTAGTGAATAACCTATTTAATTTCAGTAAGAGTTGCATGTGTGCGCTTAGGCTTTTTCGTCAATTTGATTTTAGTTGCAATGAATCAAAAAGTGGGGTTCATCAGAACAAATCTAACTTAACAAAGTTAATATCGATTGGAATGATACATTAGGAGATCTCCGTTGGAGGCATTGCCTCGGTTGCCCCAATGAGCTGCGAACTGCGTCTTCGAATTATTCTTATAAAGCTATTTCTGATGCAAATATCAACTTATTCTTATTTTAGTTGTTTAATAAATGGAATAAATGATCATATTTAAAAATTCAAATAGAAAATATTGCGTTAAATTAGTTAAACTTACAAAAAAAAACACATTTTAATATTTTCTACGCGCCCAACAACTGCGACCTGCGAACTGTCAAATAAAAATTCACAGTCCAAAAATACAAAACGCATTCCACAAACAAAGATTCGAACAAATCATTCGCTCGAATTTAACCTTAAAAATAACTTGTCTGCTGTTACTAGTGTTGTTTGGTTTGGTTGCTAAAAAAAATGAGTGACTCCACTGAAAAAAGGGTAAAATTATTTGCAAATATTTAAATATCTTTGTTTATTGCTTTCTAAAAACAGAAAATATTTTATTTTTTATTATTTGAAACTTCACTTTTTGTATGACAGTTCGCAGCTCTCTGCGACCACTCATATGAATGAAATGCCAAATTCTGCGACCATTCGCAATTCACAGACGCAAGGTCGCGGCTTCATATGAATGGCACTTTAGCACAGCAATTTCGGATTTTCGTAAAAAAACGTAGTGCTGCAATGTGCCAACTTGTGCCGCCATGTGCCGTATTTAAAAGAAACAAATCGTACTAACGGTTTTTCGTATTTTTTAGCGTGAAATTAGCACCGCCATTTTAGATTTTCAAAAAAACATTGTGCTGTATTGTGCTCAACTTTTGATGCACATGTCGAAGATTGTCGTGATATTCAATACAAGCGTCACTCATGGATAGGCATGGAAGGTGGGTTGCGCACTTTATCGACAGCATTCGGTTTTTAAATCACTAATTGTCAGGCTCAGAATTTAATTAGCGTATCATAAGCTACCGTTTCACATATAAAGGAAATGTACGTAAATATGAAAACGAATATTATAAGCTGAGGGAATTGTCATTAGAAAAACAGTAGTAACCCGTAGCGTTATGGTTAGTGCGTTTGACTGTCACGCTGGAGTTCTGGGATCGCTTCCCAGGCTCGTCCACCTAAAAACTAAAAAAAAAGTTTTTTTTCAGGGCTACTGCCTCTTGCGAGGAATTGACAAATCCTCCACGAGTATCACTTGTCACGAATAAGTGCTTCTCGTCTAGCCGTTCGGATTCGGCATAAAATTGTAGGTCCCTTCCATTCCTGTCGAAAGGCGCACACAGGAATGGTTGCGAGCTGTTAGTCACTAGGCCCTGGTTCTTCATGAGCCGTTGTCCCACCCGATTTATTTTTATTTTTTTAAAACAGTTTAATAGAATAAAACGGAGCCATGGGGCACACCAGCAAACTATACTTGTATTAATAATCCCGAAAGGAAATTTTGTATCCAACGAAGAAAAGATTCATCCATAACAGATGCGTACATTTTCGATAAAATATGTAGCTTGATGGCAAACTCGATCAATTGCTTTTTAAATGTCAAGCGCAATAATCTTACTTTCGCCAAAACGATGTAAAGAGTGGTTCAACTGTTCGATGAGAAAGCCGTACTACCGCTCATTAAAAAGTTTTCGTTCTTCGGTATATTTCTTTAGCTGAAGATTTATCAGCGCTTCCATGACCTTGGAAAGAAGTCACGGAAGTACAATAAATTGGTCGATAGTTTGAGGGCAAAGAAGATACGCCTTTTTTAGAGATTGGCTGGACAAATGATATTTTCCATCCACTCAGAAAGAGTTCAATAGATTTAGATTAGGACAGATGGAAAATATTACGTAGTGGTTTTGCCAGCGTCTTCAGAACAATAGAAAATAAACTATCCGGGCCAGCGGATTTGTGTATATCGAGATCTTTCAGAACTCTAGCAACTAATAGTGCGAAAGAAGATTGGTCCCATAAAGTCACTTACGCTCCGTGGTACGTTACAGGAGAAGTCAAAATCTTCCACATTAAGCAACACATCATCTCAGCACTACCTGTGTTCCTATACTTTCACCACTTTTGGCTTAGCAAATTTAATTAATTAAATTTTTTTAGTTTTGACAGTCAATGAATTTTGTAATTCTGTATAAAATGTTGTCCTTTAACTAATCTCTGTGAACAAATCTTTCACTTTATTGTATAACGAGAAGGCTTATTGAATAAGCGGATAAAAGCGAGGTTCAATTTAACAAACAAACCCATAAAGAACACTCAAAGTTAAAGGGAAACAAATCTCTGTCTATCGCAAGTCATATACATACATACATATCTACCTATTTGGTGATGTCAACTTTTTTCTAATATGGGCCGTGAAAAACTCAAACAATTCACATTTTACACACACACACCTTCCCATGCACACGCAAACACTTTGTCGTCATCTCGTGTCAACATCATGACAACAAACAAATGAAATTTTCATACCACGCGCTATAGTGTGACAGTGCAAAAAGGCGCTTTTGCATCGCGCTTCTACTCTGATGTGTGTTATTGTGTGTCCTTTGTCTGCATTCTCCTCCGGCGCCTCTACCGCGCCTTTCCAATAGTTGGTTCAGTATTTCAAGTAAAATGCTGATAGTTTTACAACGAATTCCAGGATTTTGGCAGGCACAAGGTGAGTGACAATGACAATAAAAGGACGAAGATGATGCTTCGTTGAGTGGTAGCGTGACAGTAGTGAAAGGGCTTTTGTATGTAAAATGTGGGTGGAAGTGGATGGGGTAAAGTTACTCCGGCGAAATCGATATATGCACTATCAAATATTTACACCTTTCATGGTTCAGCAGTCAGCACTATCTGATGTTTTCTATTCTGTGCATTCTGTAACTCTCGTCTGTTTCTGAGTTATGCCATGTCAGGATGGTGGTTTGGAATGGCATCTCCCGTAGGTTGTATGAGAATAAAATTTGAATATGGCTCTGGAAAAACATTTAGCTTTGTTCCGTTGTTTTGAAATACCGAATATTAGTTATTAACAATTTAAATAATTATGCTTTTTAAAATTTATCAGCTCACACAGTTTTTATAACAAAAATTAAGTGAAATTTAAACAATCGTGCCATAAGCATTCATACCTGTACGGCGTCTCTCCCTAGCCCATATTACCAACTCTCACAATCCTTTTGCGCAACCCAAATCAAGAGCCATTAAAAGCCTATTAGTTGATTGAAGTACCTACAATACAAATTTATGAAATTTTTTTAAATAGTCTCGTATCGAGAATTAGTTGGGGGCCCCCCTACAAAATTACAAATTAAACAAAAAACTATTTTTACAAAACAGACAAAATCACCCACAAAAATAAATCCAGTATATTTAATGGTACATACATATGGTCTTTAAAGGTACATACATAAAGGTAGGTGCTATAAAATTAAGGTAGGTGCTATAAAATTAACAGTAAAACTAACAGTACCAAACAAATCAAATAAAAACTTTTCTTGCCTTTGTTTCTGTAAATTTATTTATTAAATCATCCATTTCCGACGATGATTTGAATTTGTTAAGCTTTTCAACTTCTATAACATGATCGCTAAGTCCAACAACCGATCTTGTCCCATTCATAAATATTTTTTTATTATTCTTAGCTTAGAGAATGTGCTCTTAGCTGTTGCTGTCGTTACCTGAAGCGTCAAAAATAAAAGGCATGCCGTTATTACTTCCGGAAAATGGATGCAAGGCTATTGTATCTAATTACATAGCAATAACTCTGTGAGTTCCTTAGTTGACTGAATTTTCTGAATTTCTGATTTCAAAGCAATAAAAGATCAACTGACAGGTCCTCATTGTACCAGTTTTCCTGCTTCCTTTTCAATTTTTTCATTTCAAAAGGATAAAAGTGTTTCTGAATGTGAAAATTCGAATAAATTACTTAGATCATAGAGGCTCTGAAATCTTTTTTCAGTTTGAGAAATCAATATTATCTAAGCAACAATAGTAAACATTGACTTTAAAGCCTGATGTTCTAATATTCTCTCATCTTCTGATAAATCGTCAAAAAAGCGTTTCGTTATTTTCCTTCTTTTATTTTTTAAAAGAGTAGTTTACCCCCACTCTTTTCCTAAATCTCTGGACTCGATAAGCAAATTTAAGAATGATTTTTGATTACTTAGAGCCGATTTTTCAATAGTCAGTTAAAGAGTCTGTTGAAGAGTCAGTTATTTGGCTCTATAACAATCTGATAGCTAAATTGAGTTTTTCAATTGAGAAGAAATAATCGATAGAATTTTATAATTTGAACGTCGCAATGCGTACCTAGTGCATAGGCCTCAGAGGTAGCTGGTCTAGGTTCGATTCCAATTGACGGCACTTATTTATAAATTAAAATTGAACATAAAGACTAAGCACCACTGAAAGGAATGTGATGATTGGTGTGGCAGCCATGAAATTGATAAATTTATTGTTCCTATAACTAGGAATAAGTTATATTTGCCCATTGAAAAATAGATTTTTGATCTATTTGAGGATTAAATAATGACAAATTGGCCCTTAGTAAAATACTTGCTTTTTGAAAATCATATTCTTTATGCTGTAAGGCTTTGGACACAAGGTTATGATTTCGAATAAAGAAGAAAAAAACGAGACCAATACAATGAATTCGTATGTAGCTCTCTAAAATGTTAATTATATTTTTACTTTCATCAAGTTCATCTTTTTTTTGTTGAAACAAAATTAAGTTTGTACAATGCTTTCATTATTAATGCATAATTTTTCCGTACAGCGAATAAAGCGTCATTTCTTGATGACCATCTAGTAGGGCCAACCCTTTTAAGCGTAATTTTATATTCCTCAGATGGCTCGTTATTCAACATTGAGCACCGTCAGCTGATTTTGTGCTTAATAAGTTTGTGACCGGCTTTGAAGGGAAAGTCTTCGAACGTTTGTGCGAAGAAAACGAAAAATTAAAATTGAAAGATGCATTCAAAAAGGCGATGGCAGCAGAAATAAAACTACTCGCGCAACAACAACAAGTACAAAAAGAGGTTAATTTTGTATCGAAAAAGTTTCAATGGGGTCAGCGGAGCACCAAACAAAACAACCCCCGTGGTGCCATATGACCCGACTTTACCCTAAGCCCACTATTTGAAGAATTGCAAAATCCGGAAAAGAAATGCAACAAATTGCATTGGTCCCATTACTCTAGGTTAAAGTGGCCCTGCCAACCTCACAGACTTCTTTTTGACACATCGTATACGCAAACGTTCAATTTTATTACACAGAATCGAATAAATGTTAGCCCTTAATTCCACTGAATTAAGCTTTACAAGGTATAGGCACTGAAGTTGTATTTAATCTCAAATCTAATTAATATTTTTACTTCAACATGATAAATTTGATTTTGATTCATTTTACTCAAAAATCCTACAACAAAAATAAATGCACTGCAATTTGGGAAGAACATTTGAAATTCTCCCCAATATCATCATCAGAGAATATAAAACAGAAACACCTTATTCAGTTTTAATTCAGTAATTTTGATGAACTTAAATAAGTACTCCTCATAAGTGCAATACCTGAGCTGATGATGATAAAAACATCGCACATTATGTATGTTTTGCGAAAAACTCATTCGTTTCATACATATGTACAACACGGTCAGGGTGATCAATGCTTAAGGGGTTGCGATTACTCCACTTGAGCTTATACTTAGTTAGCTAGGCAAACATTGTATCCTTTAATAAGTATCTTCAATACTTTTAACATCTTTATACTTCTAACATCTATAGTTTTATCTTCTTAATGTGGAGCAGCGACAGGAAAGCCAAATTATTCAGCGAATCCAGTGCAAACATTGACATAAATCAAAAGAGCTATCGCGCCCTCAGGACCAAATGAAAATAGTTCCCCTTTTCTGTCGTATTGGTCGGAGTGGTGAGTATAAGGATTGATTATGTATCGCCTCTTTCTTGTTTTCCGAAGTGAAATAATGTTTGAATCATTTTTCTGGCACTATGGACAACTTAGTTTCCACAGAGCGATACATTCGCGCCTTCGTCAAACTCGCCATTTAGAATCCGTGCGCAAATTTATTAATTAAATCATCCATTTCTGACGATGATTTTAATTTGTCAAGCTTTTTAACTTCTATGGACATGATCGCTAAGTCCGACAACCGTTCTTGACCCATATAAGTAATAATTTTGTATTATTTTTAGCTTAGAGAATGTTCTCTCGGCTGTTGCTGTCGTTACCGGTAACGTCAAAAATAAAAGGCATGCCGTTATTACTTCCGGAAAACTGGATGCAAGGCTATTGTATTTAACTAGCAATAACTCTGTGAGTTCCTTAATTTACTGAATTGTCTGAATTTTTGATTTCAAACAGAACTTTAAAGCAATTAGTTGTTCAAACAGATCAACTGACAGGTCCTCATTGTATTTAGCAACCAGTTTTCCTGCTTCCTTTTCAATATTTTTCATTTGAAAAGGATAAAAGTTTTTCTAGTTGTAAGACTTCAAATAACTTACTTAGTTCATAGAGGCTCTGAAATCTTTGTTCAGTTTGAGAAATCAATAGCAAAAGCAGCAATACTAAACATTGACTTTGAAGTAAGATTCCGGATAAGAAATTTTCTCATCTTCTGATAATTCGTGAACAAAACGTTTCGTTATTTTTAAAAACAGTTATTCCCCCCACTCTTTTCATAAATCTCTGGACTATCGAGTCCTTAAGAATGATTTATGATTTCTTAAAGTCTATTTAAAAGATAACTTAGTCAAATACTTGCTTTTTGTAAATACATTATTGTCTTTATGCTGTAAGGATTTGGACACAGGGTTAATGATTTCGAATAAAGAAGTAAAAAAACGGTACCCATACCAATACAATGAATTCGTAGCTCTCTAAAATGTTAATTATATTTTTACTTTTATCACCTCATATTTATTTAGAAAGTAAATTGGTACAATTCTTTCATTGTTATTGTTAAAAAAAGCATAATTTCTTAATGACCATCTAGTAGGGAAACCCTTTTAAGTGTTATTTTATATTCCTCAGATGACTCGTTATTCAACATTGACCACCGTGTTATGTTATTGCCGAAAAAAGTATATATTTTTTCCAAATTGTCAAACAAATTTGACACCATAGCACATGTTTTGCAGCATCAACGCTGGTGCGTTGCATCTAAAACAAAACACATTTTTTTTTTTTGTTGGAGTGTAGATTCGTGTACCTATGAGAATTTCATGCAGAAAATTGTCACTGTCGTTGGACTAAGTAGGTAGGTATGTATATGAAAAAAAAATAGAAAACAAATTGTTTGTATATGGTGTAGCACAAAATGCCTGCCAAGAAGACCGATTTTTTTATTTATTATTTTTTTCAAATGTATTTCTACCAAACTTATCTCGGTTCGGGGGCCCTTGTGTATCTCGGAGGCCCCGTATAATTGATACGGCTGATACCGAAGTAGCTGTGCCCCTGACTCACAGAATAATAACAACTCAAAAAGTATCACTAAATGAGGTCGGACGGATGTTTCTATCGCTTTATATGAACTATCCCCACAGGAAGCAAGCTAGAACACTGAGTTGTAGAATACCAGCCTGGCGATGACTATCTTTGGTTCGATAGTCGATAGTTCGATAGCCTTCACGACGAAACCTCCGGCAACGGACACAGGATATCAGGCTTTGCGGCGGGGCGAAATGTCATCATCTCAAGTACCTATTTCCCACACCTCGATATGCACAAACAAAACAACAAACCGTCAACCAAATCGACCACGTGGCGATAGACGCGAGACATGCTTCCAGTATCTTGGACGTCCGAAAGTTCCGAGGGGCCGATATTGACTCGGATCACTACCTGGTGGTAGCTAGACTACGTATGCGGATATCCATGATGCGACAACGCAGAGCAGATGTTGTGAAAAGTTACGATGTCGAGAAGCTTAAATCGCAAGAGCCCGCCAGAACTTTTGCAGACCACGTAACTCTTAATCTTTCAGGAGGTCCGCCACCAGCATCAAGTGCAGAGGACCAGTGGCAACACTGTCAACAGGCCATCAGAAGTGCCGCCTCTGATGTGCTGTGTTTCACTAGGCGACCACAACGAAACCCCTGGTTCGATGAAGAGTGTCGGCTGGTGCATGCAGCTAAGGACGAGGCTTACCAGGCAATGCTGTAGACTCGAACAAGAGCTGCTGAGAGAGTAGCCCGGGAGATCTACGGGCTGGAACGAAAAGAGGAACGCCGACTTCTCAGGAGGAAAAAGAGAGAGCACGAGAAGCGGGTGGTCGAGTTGATTGAGGGTTGTAGCGGTAGAGGAGATGTTCGGAAATTTTATCAGAGGGTGAAACGATCCACCCAAGGATACAAAGCTAGAACGGAAGCCTGCCGAGATGAGAGAGGGAATATGGTAGCACTTACACAGTCAGTTCTGAGCATCTGGAAAGAACACTTCTCTAGACTGCTTAATGGCGAAGACAGCCAAGAGTCCGCTAGTAGGGAGAACGCTCCATTCAACTTGGATGATGCTGACCGAGAGTTCCGTCCACCCGACCTAACCGAAGTGCGGCTGGCGATAGCCATACTTACGACGTACAAGACTGCTGGTGCGGATGGCTTACAAGCCGAACTATTTAAATTAGCAGGAGATGAATTGGTTAGGAGCATACACCAGCTCATCTGCAAAATTTAGTCGGATGAAAGTATGCCCGATAAATGGAACTTCGGTATAGTTTGCCCTATCCATAAAAAGGGAGATGTTATGAAATGCACCAACTACAGAGGAATTAGTCTCCTAAACGTCGCTTACAAAATCTTGTTAGCTATCCTGTGTGACCGCTTAAAACCTTTTGTCAACGATCTGATCGGCCCCTATCAGTGTGGTTTTAGGCCAGGCAAGTCAACCTTTGATCAAATGTTCACACTCCGACAGATTTAAGAAAAATCCCGGGAATTCCAGATCGATACACACCACCTCTTTATCGATTTTAAAGTCGCGTATGATAGCATGAAAAGGGACGAATTATACAGAAAGATGTCATGTCTCGACATCCCTGCCAAACTCGTCCGCTTGTGCAGGATGACGATGGATAAATCTCGCTGCTCCCTCAAAATTGGTAAGAACACCACCGATTCCTTTGATGTTGAGAAAGGATTGAGGCAAGGCGACGCGTTATCATGCAACCTATTCAACATCGAGCCATTGTACGCAACACACAAGTCAACACCAGCGGTACAATCTATCAAAAGTCCGTTCAATTGCTTGCGTATGCAGATGACAAAGACATTGTCGGCAGAACGAAGCGAGCTGTGGCAGGCGCATTTGCGAGCATTGAATCGGAGGCGACTAAAATGGGATTGGCAGGTAACAAGGACAAGACAAAGTACATGCCGTCATCGAGAGAGGAATCTCCACATCTTCGACTCGGGCAAAATGTCACGATGGACAGATATAACTTCGAAGTTGTCAAGGACTTTGTCTACCTGGGCTCCACTATTACCTCGTGAAATGACATCAGTGCAGAGATCTCTTCGGTCTAAGAAGGCATTTAAGTAGTCAGGCCCTCTCTCAGAAAACCAAGGAGACTTTATACAAGACCCTAATCATCCCGGTCCTGCTCTATGGCTCAGAAGCATGGACACTGAGAAAATCGGATACAAATCTGCTAGGGTGCTTTGAGAGGAAGATTCTTCGTGTGATTTTCTGTCCTGTGTGTATCGAAGGAGTGTGGAGGAGAAGATTCAACGACGAACTATACGGGCTATACAGCGACGTTGACCTGGTCAAAAAGCTGAACATACAGCGGCTGATATGGCTGGGGCACGTGGAGCGTATGGACAGCAACGCACCTGCCCGACGAGTCTTCGAATCCAACCCCGATGGGGTACGCAGCAGAGGAAGAACCCGTAACAGGTGGCGCAAACAAGTGGATGACGACATCAAAGCACTCGGTGTGCGCAACTGGAAGCGGCTAGCTAGGGACAGAGCTGGCAGGAGGGGCTGGTTAGTTCAGGCCAAAACTCATCCTGGGCTGTGAGCGCCATCTGAAGTAAGTAAGTAAGCCTGGCGATGGCTTTAGGGATGGAGATACAATCCAAGTCTGGGAACCTGATGTAGTGTACATTCCGTGGCGTTATCGTCGTGCGTCGCGTCACTTCGGCCGATTTCCTTGTCTGTTTGTTACGATTTCTAGCGTTTGCAATTTGTAAGCGTATGCGGAAATATTTCCGGCCCAGGGATTTGTTCCTTTCAATGTTGTGAAAATTAAATTATACAAAGGACATCAGACGACATTCACTCCTCTGACCCAGAATGCACTTTTGTTACACAACCTAGGAAAATTAGGGTATCAATTTATTTAGATTTTTAAAATTACGACATATGTATTCCAAAATTGGGACTCTGTTCAATATGACCTAATTCCGATTATTTTATTGGAACTGAACCCCAATACAATATGAACTAAGTGACTGAGTCCCAAAATGAAAATGAATTAAGTCCCAATAGTGGGACTTAATACCTTATGAACTAAGTTCCAACTGAACTAATTCCCAAATTTATGAACAAAGTCCCACTTAAAAAATCGGTGGGAGTTTGTTCATTTTGGCCAGCGGGAGTTAATTCTTTTGAGAATTAGTTCATAGGGCCGTATTTATACTTTCTTAACTTTAAATTTTTATTCTCTTGAACTATGGCAGTTATTCTGAATTTGTTTGTTTTTTTAATTTGAATTATTTATTCAAAAATGTATGTTTAAGAAAAAATTATAATACGATCGATTTTTAAAATTATTAGATATTTTTAATTTTCTTATCCTTTTTTTGTCTTTAATATTTTTTAGCGTCTGTTTAGAGTCGTGAGTTAATGTACCTGACACATTTTTTTTGTATGAAGAAACTTTTTTTTGTGACATAAGCTCTTGATTAAGGGAGTGACCAGTTCGAAAAAATTATAGTTTGGGATATAACTGACACACTAATGTTCGTACATACACTCCCTGTCACTTGTTTGAGGCCACTATTTTCATAAAAAAAAAATTCGCGATAAATACCTGTAAGCAATATTTTTCCTGGAAATTTTGTATACGTGGGAGTGGGTGTATATATATTGCAATAAAAAAGAATAAAGTTAAAGAGTTAACTCAGAAAATTCATAGAAATTTCCCAAATTATGTGAATGGACTGCAAAAAATGGATATAAAAAGTTACGTCACTTGATTGAGGCCATTCCAAAAATTGCTTGGCAAAAGTTAACATCGCCGATTTTTTTCAAACAAAAGTTTAAAATATTTAAGAAAGATAGAAAACTATATTTTACGGTTTTAACGACAATTAAAACCAGTGGTACATCAAGAGTATGAAAATCAAAATGAAACCGGTTCTACGGCAGCCACATAAGGAACTACGGACAGGGAGCATGTTGCCTGTAGAAACGCATGGAAAAAGGTTGTCTTTTCAGTTGATAAAAAGGTTAATCTTGGCGGACCTGATGGTTACAACTTTTATTTTCACGATTAAAGAAAACAAGAAAAAATTGGTGTGGCAGCCATAAAATTGCAATAATTTCAGCCTATATAATACTCGGTGGTAGCCAACACAAATGGTTGTCGTTCATTCAAAACCTTCAAGAACGGTCATACTCATTATAAATTGACAAAAACATAATAAATTAATATTTAAAAACAAAAAAAAAGTAAACATTTTTATAGTTTTGTTCATTTTTGATAAGATTTTTCAAGTGACGCATTTTTGTATACCCATTTTTGCAGTCCATTCTTATAACTTGTGAAATTCCTATGCAAAATATATTAACCTACTCACAGGGATCAAAAAATTTCAGGAAAAATATTTCCTACGGGTATTTATCGAGAAAAAACTGCGAAAATAGTGGCCTCAAACAAGTGACAGGGAGTGTATGTGGGATAATGTGGAATTGGTCTAGTTACTTGTAGCTATACTTGTATAAGCCAGTATGTTGATCCTATCATTGTTATAGAGATGTTGATATATCCAAATTAGGATTCAAAACTTTTGGCTAAAGAGTTCACTTTATGTTTAAATTTTGAATTTGTTATTCTTACACTTACTTGTTCAGAGAGAGATGCAAAAGTTCTAAAAAAAAAATGTTATTAAGAACTGTGTTGACTAGGATATTTCAAATATGTATCAACATAGTCTTGAAATTAGTTGATCTCTGTGAAGGTAATTGTTATTACTTAATTACTTACAACTCAGGCTGCCGATCCATGAATGGTGACTGCCTGAGACACTATGGCTTTCCGTCCTCTACGATCCTGAGCAGGCTTCTTTCAGTCGATGCATCATGGATGACAGAGGGCTTGGTCCTTAAACCGTGATTCAGTCTTCCTTAACGCCTAGAACCTGGAGGCGTGGATTCGAAGACTCTCTTGGCTAAATTATTGTAGTCCATTCGCTCAATTTGACCGATTGAATGCAGCCTCATATTTGTAAAACTTATAAAGTACCTATTGACTTTTTGGTTGGATATGACATATGAGTATAGCTCGATGGACATAAGGATTCAGGACGCACAGACAAACATACCAACGGACTTCTTCAACATTCGCTTTGAATCCAATGCATGCATTATAGAGCAAGTAAAAACATTGCATAAAACTTTAAACCGACGACGATTTTGTCCTTTTGGACATCAAAGAATTTCCATAAGGATACAATATGTTAGCTGGAATGTATTTTCATTTAATTAAGAAAGCATGTATGAGGTAGGAACTGCGGGAACGATGCTATTCAGTTAATTAAATTTTTCTATGAAGTCAGTAACAAAAAAAGTATACAAGTCGATTTCAAAGCTAACTACTGATGAAGTACCCGAAAGAAGGCGAGACATGCATGTTGAAAGTATGTTCAAGGGGTCTGGAAGACTCTTGGTCTGGACCATTAAATTATTTTTAAATGCACACGTTAGGTAGCTGTCGATGGAAACCATCGCTTGAATAGTTTGAAAGCCCTAAGGACCATCCAACAGAGGTACAAGTTTTATCAATTTAATTAAACAACGATGATTCTCTTCTTTTATATGGTAAATAAATTGAATGGTGACGACTTAGAGAAATTTGAATATGGTTTGAGTAATTTATATGCAAACGGTTTTTTTATGACACAAACCAACTTAAAAATTAAATAAATAACATTAAAATAATATTTATGAACATGGTGTTGCAGTCTCTTATTAAAAGTACAATTTTTAACCAAAAATAGTTTTAGACACTTGGGCGACAGACTCTGGGCTTATAGCAAATACTAATATAATAAAAATATTATAATAACAATAGTAGGTACAATCAAAACAAACATTTATAATATATAACCCTCAAACAGTTTGATTTAGCTACCTAATTTGGCTTCAAATTTATTATCCATTATCCGTCAGGTGATGTGAAAGAAGGCCCAACGAAATACAGCCAAATGTCAAAAAGTTGGCTTTATTTCGCTTTTAATATGGAAATAACGCCAAATTTTAGTTTTGGTTTTTTTTGGAAATAAGGCCAATTTGGCTTTATTTCGTTTCGATGTTTTATTTTCAGAAAACTGCAAAACAAATCGCCGTTATGTTATTTTCATTCGGTGCATCGCATAAACGCCCACGGAACTAGCCCCCACGGTTGTTATTTCCACAAAAAAGAACCTGCTTGGGTTAATTCCACCCCATAAAAATAATTAAGACCCACAGGTGCTTTTGAGAATTGGCGAGGCCGATAATATAAAGCCAATTTGGCCTTATTTCCATTTTCAAAGCGAAATTAGGCCAAATTTGAGATTTGGTCTTATTTCGTTCGGCCTTATTTCACGTCATCTATCCTTCATCCAAATCGTTAAATCTACCTTTTAATAATCTGGCATCCTTCATCCGCCGATCCTTCATCTTTTATCCATCATCCACCGCCGTCCATCATCCCTTTTCCGTCAATCCCGATGCCCGGGCGTCATTTTTTTTGACGCCTGGGCGTCAATTTGTTTATGACGCCCGTGCGTCAATTTATTTCTGACGCCCGGGCGTCATTTTGTTTTTGACGCCCGGGCGTCATTTTTTTTTTTGACGCCTGGGCGTCAATTTGTTTATGACGCCCGGGCGTCATTTTTTTTGACGTCTGGGCGTCAATTTATTTCTGACGTCCGGGCGTCATTTTGTTTTTGACGCCTGGGCGTCAATTTGATTATGACGCCCGGGCGTCAAAGATAAAATGACGCCCGGGCGTCAATTTATTTCTGACGCCCGGGCGTCATTTTGTTTTTGACGCCCAGGCGTCATTTTTTTTGACGCCTGGGCGTCAATTTATTTCTGACGCTCGGGCGTCATTTTATTTTTGACGCCCGGGCGTCATTTTTTTTTGACGCCTGGGCGTCAATTTGTTTATGACGCCCGGGCGTCATTTTATTTTTGACGCCCGGGCGTCATTTTTTTTTGACGCCTGGGCGTCAATTTATTTCTGACGCCCGGGCGTCATTTTGTTTTTGACGCCCAGGCGTCATTTTTTTTTTGACGCCTGGGCGTCAATTTGTTTATGACGCCCGGGCGTCATTTTTTTTTGACGCCTGGGCGTCAATTTATTTCTGACGCCCGGGCGTCATTTTATTTTACGCTCGGGCGTCATTTTGTTTTTGACGCCCGGGCGTCATTTTTTTTTGACGCCTGGGCGTCAATTTGTTTATGACGCCCGGGCGTCAAAGATAAAATGATGCCCAGGCGTCAAAAAAAAATGACGCCCGGGCGTCAAAAATAAAATGACGCCCGAGCGTCAAAAATAAAATGACGCCCGAGCGTCAAAAATAAAATGACGCCCGGGCGTCAGAAATAAATTGACGCCCAGGCGTCAAAAAAAAATGACGCCCGGGCGTCAAAAACGAAATGACGCCCGGGCGTCATAAACAAATTGACGCCCAGGCGTCAAAAAAAAATGACGCCCGGGCGTCAAAAATAAAATGACGCCCGGGCGTCAGAAATAAATTGACGCCCAGGCGTCAAAAAAAAATGACGCCCGGGCGTCAAAAATAAAATGACACCCGGGCGTCAGAAATAAATTGACGCCCGGGCGTCATTTTATCTTTGACGCCCGGGCGTCATAATCAAATTGACGCCCAGGCGTCAAAAAAAAATGACGCCCGGGCGTCAAAAACAAAATGACGCCCGGGCGTCAGAAATAAATTGACGCCCGGGCGTCATTTTATCTTTGACGCCCGGGCGTCATAATCAAATTGACGCCCAGGCGTCAAAAACAAAATGACGCCCGGGCGTCAGAAATAAATTGACGCCCAGGCGTCAAAAAAAAATGACGCCCGGGCGTCAAAAAAAAATGACGCCTGGGCGTCAAAAAAAAATGACGCCTGGGCGTCAAAAACAAAATGACGCCCGGGCGTCAGAAATAAATTGACGCCGGGCGTCATTTTATCTTTGACGCCCGGGCGTCATAATCAATTTGACGTCATTTTTTTTGACGCCTGGGCGTCAATTTATTTCTGACGCTCGGGCGTCATTTTATTTTTGACGCCCGGGCGTCATTTTTTTTTGACGCCTGGGCGTCAATTTGTTTATGACGCCCGGGCGTCAATTTCTGACGCCCGGGCGTCATTTTATTTTTGACGCCCGGGCGTCATTTTTTTTTGACGCCTGGGCGTCAATTTATTTCTGACGCCCGGGCGTCATTTTGTTTTTGACGCACAGGCGTCATTTTGTTTATGACGCCCGGGCGTCATTTTTTTTTGACGCCTGGGCGTCAATTTATTTCTGACGCCCGGGCGTCAATTTATTTCTGACGCCCGGGCGTCATTTCGTTTTTGACGCCCGGGCGTCATTTTTTTTGACGCCTGGGCGTCAATTTATTTCTGACGCCCGGGCGTCATTTTATTTTACGCTCGGGCGTCATTTTGTTTTTGACGCCCGGGCGTCATTTTTTTTTGACGCCTGGGCGTCAATTTGTTTATGACGCCCGGGCGTCAAAGATAAAATGATGCCCAGGCGTCAAAAAAAAATGACGCCCGGGCGTCGAAAATAAAATGACGCCCGAGCGTCAAAAATAAAATGACGCCCGAGCGTCAAAAATAAAATGACGCCCGGGCGTCAGAAATAAATTGACGCCCAGGCGTCAAAAAAAAATGACGCCCGGGCGTCAAAAACGAAATGACGCCCGGGCGTCATAAGCAAATTGACGCCCAGGCGTCAAAAAAAAATGACGCCCGGGCGTCAAAAATAAAATGACGCCCGGGCGTCAGAAATAAATTGACGCCCAGGCGTCAAAAAAAAATGACGCCTGGGCGTCAAAAATAAAATGACACCCGGGCGTCAGAAATAAATTGACGCCCGGGCGTCATAATCAAATTGACGCCCAGGCGTCAAAAAAAAATGACGCCCGGGCGTCAAAAACAAAATGACGCCCGGGCGTCAGAAATAAATTGACGCCCGGGCGTCATTTTATCTTTGACGCCCGGGCGTCATTTTATCTTTGACGCCCGGGCGTCATAATCAAATTGACGCCCAGGCGTCAAAAACAAAATGACGCCCGGGCGTCACAAATAAATTGACGCCCAGGCGTCAAAAAAAATGACGCCCGGGCGTCATAAACAAATTGACGCCCAGGCGTCAAAAAAAAATGACGCCTGGGCGTCAAAAACAAAATGACGCCCGGGCGTCAGAAATAAATTGACGCCGGGCGTCATTTTATCTTTGACGCCCGGGCGTCATAATCAAATTGACGCCCAGGCGTCAAAAAAAAATGACGCCCGGGCGTCAAAAACAAAATGACGCCCGGGCGTCAGAAATAAATTGACGCCCGGGCGTCATTTTATCTTTGACGCCCGGGCGTCATAATCAAATTGACGCCCAGGCGTCAAAAAAAAATGACGCCCGGGCGTCAAAAATAAAATGACGCCCGGGCGTCAGAAATAAATTGACGCCCAGGCGTCAAAAAAAATGACGCCTGGGCGTCAAAAAAAAAATGACGCCCGGGCGTCAGAAATAAATTGACGCCCGGGCGTCATTTTATCTTTGACGCCCGGGCGTCATAATCAAATTGACGCCCAGGCGTCAAAAACAAAATGACGCCCGGGCGTCAGAAATAAATTGACGCCCAGGCGTCAAAAAAAAATGACGCCCGGGCGTAATAAACAAATTGACGCCCAGGCGTCAAAAAAAAAATGACGCCCGGGCGTCAAAAACGAAATGACGCCCGGGCGTCAGAAATAAATTGACGCACGGGCGTCATAAACAAATTGACGCCCAGGCGTCAAAAAAAATGACGCCCGGGCATCGGGATTGACGGAAAAGGGATGATGGACGGCGGTGGATGATGGATAAAAGATGAAGGATCGGCGGATGAAGGATGCCAGATTATTAAAAGGTAGATTTAACGATTTGGATGAAGGATAGATGACGTGAAATAAGGCCGAACGAAATAAGACCAAATCTCAAATTTGGCCTAATTTCGCTTTGAAAATGGAAATAAGGCCAAATTGGCTTTATATTATCGGCCTCGCCAATTCTCAAAAGCACCTGTGGGTCTTAATTATTTTTATGGGGTGGAATTAACCCAAGCAGGTTCTTTTTTGTGGAAATAACAACCGTGGGGGCTAGTTCCGTGGGCGTTTATGCGGTGCACCGAATGAAAATAACATAACGGCGATTTGTTTTGCAGTTTTCTGAAAATAAAACATCGAAACGAAATAAAGCCAAATTGGCCTTATTTCCAAAAAAAACCAAAACTAAAATTTGGCGTTATTTCCATATTAAAAGCGAAATAAAGCCAACTTTTTGACATTTGGCTGTATTTCGTTGGGCCTTATTTCACATCACCTGACGGATAATGGATAATAAATTTGAAGCCAAATTAGGTAGCTAAATCAAACTGTTTGAGGGTTATATATTATAAATGTTTGTTTTGATTGTACCTACTATTGTTATTATAATATTTTTATTATATTAGTATTTGCTATAAGCCCAGAGTCTGTCGCCCAAGTGTCTAAAACTATTTTTGGTTAAAAATTGTACTTTTAATAAGAGACTGCAACACCATGTTCATAAATATTATTTTAATGTTATTTATTTAATTTTTAAGTTGGTTTGTGTCATAAAAAAACCGTTTGCATATAAATTACTCAAACCATATTCAAATTTCTCTAAGTCGTCACCATTCAATTTATTTACCATATAAAAGAAGAGAATCATCGTTGTTTAATTAAATTGATAAAACTTGTACCTCTGTTGGATGGTCCTTAGGGCTTTCAAACTATTCAAGCGATGGTTTCCATCGACGTCATTTTGTTTTTGACGCCCAGGCGTCATTCTTTTTTGACGCCTGGGCGTCAATTTATTTCTGACGCCCGGGCGTCATTTTATTTTTGACGCCTGGGCGTCAATTTGTTTATGACGCCCGGGCGTCAAAGATAAAATGATGCCCAGGCGTCAAAAAAAAATGATGCCCGGGCGTCATTTTTTTTTTGAAAAAAATGTCGAAAATAAAATAACGCCCGGGCGTCATAACCTATATATAACCTTTAGGTAATTCAGTAATGAAATTTTTAGTGAATTTACGCGATAACTCTGCAATAACTAAGAAGCAAAATCACAGTTAAGCAAAATCAGTAATAAAGAACAACTTTTTGTTAAATTTACACGATGACTCTGAAATCACTTATAAGCTAAATCAGTATTACACTTTTGAGAAGCAAGTGGAATGGATAATGGAATTGCTAAAATGGGCCCAAGTATGTGGTGTAGAACTTACAATTCAGTATAATAATATTTCTCTATTAAAAAGTCAACTTTATAAATTGTAAGAGGAGATTGACATTTTTCAAAGAAATCAAAGTATACAAAACGCAATCTCATCAATAGATAGAATTTTATATCCAGTGCTTAAGTATGACTCTGTAGCGAACTATTTCGACGATAAATACAGTGTACGAGCAATATCTCTTATTTGCAGAGCTAGAAGTGATACACTGAACTTGAATGGATCACCTTACAGAAAATCCTTCGATACGCGGTTTTCCCTATGTAACCTCAATTCAAGAGAAGATTGCTTTCACTTTTTATCAATTTGCCCTTCGACAAAGAAATAAGGATGCTTTATCTCGGGAAAATAGCTTTGTCTACGGAAGACACAAAAAATGTGCTAAACGGTGAAAATTGGCTTAACCTTTATCATTACCTTGAAACAGCATCAGCATATAGAAATATGATAATATCAGAATATGCATAAATGAAATGATAAACATTTTGGTAAATACTACGTATATATTAAAGTGGTATGACTAAAAGCCAGAAATTTTATTATTGTACTAATAATCAAATTAAAACCGCTCAATTGTATTGTATAAATGCTCTGTTTTTGTTTTAACTAAACTAAAAGTCCTTTTTTTTAAAAACCTTTAATTATGTTTAAGCTAAACTTAAAGCCCACACTCTGTAATAGTAAACATTTGCAACAAAAAAAAATTGTTTTAATGAAACTAAAAGCCCAAACATAATATTATTGTATTTCACAATTCTAAACATATAAAAGTTCCAAATTGTATACTATTAAAAATTCTTTTCTATATTTTTTGTTTTGACTAAACCAAAAGTCCCAAAATCTGTTTATAACTTATTATTTTGAAAATTTTGAATGAAACAACAGCAACTAAGTGTTCTACCACCAAGTTATTTGGCTGAAGTTTTAGCTATTTCACTAGTGCCACCCCGATCATCAGACTTCTTTGTGTGGTGCTGAGTCTTAATATGTTCAATTTAATTTGACAGCTTTAAATGTCATATCAGGCAGACGGCAACGCCACAGCCTTATTATTTTATTTTATTTTTATATTATAACTTTAGAAAAATATTGAAATTGATTTTAAAACAAATAAAACAACCTAAATCTAAATCTAAATCTATTTGATCTATTTCGTCAACGCGACAAATTGGATCTAGGATTGACTTCGGTTTCCTTTTGCACCATTTTCTTCCTCGAACTCCTGTGACTGTGAGCAAGCAGACTATTGGTTTTTGATGGAGGCTCATGGTGCATGAGGACTGGACGATCACCACGGTGTGGTCGATCTTTGCTTCAAAATCAGTGAACAAGGTGCTTAGTTGGCACAGTGTAGATGGTTTTAGTTGCGAACTTCGATCCTGGTGAGTGTTTTCCTAATCCAAGAAAAAAGTCTGATCCTGCGAGCGGGTGGTTTTTGCTCTGGTGACCACAAGTTATGCTGTGTAAGCAGACGGAGGTTACAGGGAATATATCACTTTCGAAAGTGAGACTAGATGATCACCCTAAGGGATCAGATCGTATGCGTCTTGAGAAAATCAGCAAATTGCTTATCTGAACATACTGCTGCAGAACTAAGGGCGTAGGTGATGATCCACTTAGAGGCCTATTATCACAAAATACCTTTCTTTTCCTTAAAAAAAACTTATTTTATCCACAGGTCAAACGAGTTATGGGTATCAAAACGGCGCACAACAGCTCTAATTGGGATATTAAGCGAGGATGCTTTTGGCCGCCATCTCTACCTACCTACTTTGTTTTTTTGTTTGTTGTCTTATTTGTATTAAAAATGAAATGAACGTAAAAAATTGAGAACATAAATGGGTGTTTCCCTGGACACATGACAGTATACACTTCAACACCTACTCACTAGCACGTTGATTGACAATGTAAATCAACAATGTTAATAGGCATAATGTGGACGCTACTTTGAGTCGTAACCTATCATAAACATTCCTCAACCGTAGTCCGTGTACTTCTAGCGGCAGCGTAATCTGCACGTCTGCATCGCTTTTACTTATTTAATATGACAAGTGTCCACTTTCATATTATCGGTGATTACCATGCGCGGAGTATTATATTTAATTTTATCATAAGGACCAGAACATATAAACATTAATGCTTAAGAGAATAAAAGCGGACGCAAGATGCCGCTGAAAATAAAGCCAACATATCAATTTGTCCCCTCACGCTCCAGCTATGTATTCAACTTTAATAACAATGTTGTCTGAAATCTCCCATATGAAAACTTTTCGATAGTACTTAGGTATGTATGTTTGTTTGTGTGTGTAGATACATGTAGCAGTTGGTGTAGATATGTTAAGTAAGCAATTTGTCCTTTTCGTAAGGGTGCAACTATACTGACTAATTAGTAAAACGTGACTTCTGGTAAATGCTAAATAAATTCTCCGAGCTTCAAATGCAAAATGCTTGCCTTCATGTTCCACTTCCGCCTACTAAACTGCCGCCACCAAATACAACAATCAAGAGAAAACAGGGATATTTCAGCCCCGCTAATACAATTTAGCATTCTGTAAGCAAACGCAGTTTTTCTGGGTATACAGATACATTGGGTATACCCATTGCACTTGACTCTTTTGCTATAGTCTCATCACACTTTAGCGAAACTCTATTTCAATTTTTTGGTTATCTATACATGGTCCTGCATTATCCTCACGTAAGGATGTGGTTTGCATTCTTAATTTGGCAGATGGAAATTGAAACAATTAGCGATTCAACATAGGGATATATAAAAGGCGGTAACAACTCTAGATTCAGGTTGGGAGTACATATGTGTTTGTGTAGGTGTCAAATGTGCGTATTTTAATAAAAAAAAAATAAAATTAAATAAACAAATTGGGTGGCGCAACAGCTCGTGAAAACCAGGGGCCCAACTATGCAATTCGATTCTTCAATAAAAATGTTCGAATTTGTAAAATCTCAATTGACTCTTTCTATAGCATGTACCTACTTTACAAATTTAATAAAACAGCGCTTTTTGGAGATTCTATGGCAGAGTCTGAAGTTAGGTTAGGTTAGGTTAAAGTGGCTGTCAGGAAAACGGCTGACACACTTAGACCATAATTAGGTCCGTTGTGATACCACATGATAGGAATGAGGAGATTATCCTCATTACGAAAACCATTCGGAGCTTTTTATGAAGCGAGAGAGACAGTGTATGTCTGTATTAGCTAGATCGCTTGGATCATTGAAAAAGTAGTCCCCAAGAAGGAGTCTGCGCCTCTGTGAAAGAGCAGGACATGTGCAGAGGAGGTGAGGAATTGTTTCCTCCTCCTCTTCGTCCATGCAACTTCTACAGAAGTCATTTGAGAAAACGCCAAGTCTTGTGGCATGTTTTCCTATAAGGCAGTGTCCTGTTATGACACCTATTACGGAGCTAATTTGTGATCTGCTAAGTGATAGCAAACTTTTAGAGCGCCTAGGGTCTAGCGATGGCCAGATTTCTTTTGTGGCCAGACATGTAGTAAGGTTTGTCCATCTAGAGTTTGCTTTCCTTGCAGAGTTTTGTTTTAGCAAAAGTTTACACGTAGCGATCGGTATACCTATGTTCCACCTGTTAGGCAAAACGGGCATTAGAGTTCCATTTCTGGCAAGTTCATCGGCTTTACAATTTCCCGGAATATCTCTATGGCCCGGCACCCAAAGAAGGTGAATATTAAACTGTTCCGCCATCTCTTCAAGAGACGATCGACAGTTTTGGGCCGTAACGGAGTTGGTAGAGACAGAGTTGAGAGATTTAAGTGCTGCTTGACTATCTGAGAAGATGCGTATATCCGATGTTGATATCACGTTTTCTCTCAGCCAAGACAGAGCTTCTTTAGAGTCTGAAGTACTAACATTTGATCTTTCTTTCATGCATATTACCACTTTAAATTAACATTTAAAATACCTTTTGAATGGATTCGAAAGTTGAATAAAGTAACGTAGTAGGGCCCCAGGGCATAGGGACTAACAACTCGCAGTCATTCCTGTGTGTGCGTGTCGATGAAATGGAAGGGACCTACAATTTTATGCCGAATCCGAACGGCTAGACGAAAATCACTTATTAATGACAAGTGATGCTCTTGATGATTTGTCAATTCCTCGCAAGAGGCACTAGCCATGAAAAAAAAAAATTTTGTTTTTAGGTGGACAAGGCTGAGAAGTGAACCCAGACCTTCATCAGCTTGACAGTCCAACGCACTAACCATTACGCTACGGGCTACTAGTTCATTTAAACTTTTGAATTGAATTGAAATATGTATATATTTTTTTAAATTAGACTTATTTCCAATACATTCTTACAAACAAAGTTAATAAAATTCGAGGTTTTAATCAAAACCTATTACGATTATGAATAAAACCAAAAAAGCGATACTCGGCAGGACCATCGCGTAGTTTGGTCTGCTTCTCTGTGCTGTGAGTATCTACTGCAAGACAATTTGCTTAAAATTTTCTGTAGAGGAAATTTATGTGATAACCTAGCGGTGATAACGAATGCGTTCATCTGCCAGTACGTATAGTAGCCCCGTTACATAGAAAAATTGCATCAAACGTACAACTTTCCTGAAAATAGGAATCGTGTGGGAAACCATTTCAAATGTAGATATTAAAACTTTACGCGCTTATGCCCCTGATTAAAAATATGGTTTTACGACAGACGTCTAAAAGGCCCCAAAACCTTCAACAGACGCGATTAAAGTAGCGGAATGTTAAAAAAAAAAATAGATTATTTTAGATACCAGAGTTTTAATGTATAAAAAGACGTTTTGAGTATCGACCCACCAGCTGGAAGACGCGATATAAATCGCAGATTTTGTATTTAATAATGAACTTCGGGGATTTTAAAGGAAACTAATTAAAATGTATTCGAATTGAAAGGTCTTGACTTCAAAAAAATTCATAAGAGTCGGGTTCGCGATATACCTAATACGCGAGTGCAATTTATTTATTTTTAAATGGCATTCTTCAAATGTTTACCAATTAAATGGTTTATTGACTCAACAAAGTGAAAATAAAAGTTACAGACGTTTTGAGTTACGCCAAACTAAGTTGGTCCTTATGTTTTTTGAAGTTGTTTTTGTTTTTTTTTTTTTTATTAAAAAAAGATAAGGTAGGTGTACATATGCATGCATGCATCCTTAAAGGCACTGATACATCAAACGCCAGTATTGGACAATAATCGAACACAATCGTAGAATGGAATGTAATTAGATTTTCTCTTTCATGCCTTCTAACCCTTTTCTGTCGATAGGATTAGGGTAGGTAAAATGTAATCATCGTTATTCTTATACCCTCCCCGAAAGAGTTTTTTTTTATTTGAAACTAGGTAACTGACCATAACATAAATGTGTGTGAATGTAAATGCTGGTGCTGGGTCAGTCTCAGTAATTTGCCTATATGTGCAGGGGTGGACTGGCCCAATGGGCAACCGGGATTTTGCCCGGTGGGCCCCTGGGTGAAAAAAAGTACATAAAAGCCTCTGCACAATTGTTTCTTTTTTAGGGGAAAAATTGTTCATAAAATTAGTCTTAGAGGGTTCGCACAGTAAATATAGAGCTTTCGTGGACGCAAAAAGATCTAGGAGGGCCTCTGAAGCTCTGTTGGAGGCCCTAACTCTTTTCTTAAACTCCAATCCAACCCATACAAATATCCCAATTTAATTTTTTTTGGCTAATTTAAATTTTTTGGCGAGTTTCTTTGAATTTCATACAGATCAACATAAATTGCCATTACCCAACTAGGTCCCTAAAGCTCAAGATGACATAATCAGAAAATGGAAGCCTAATTGTTTTGTTCATTTTTGTTTGCCGTTTGCAACGAAAATCCAGTGCAGATAAATCCTTTGCGAAAACGTATGAAAAATTTATATTTCACGCATAAATGGGAATAAATAAATATTGCTGAAATTATGGCTGAAGAAAAGAGTGAAGATTATTATGTTCAGCAAAATTTGGTTTATACAATTCTGCAAATAATACATTTTATTAATTGCAGAATTTTGGAAAACCAAAATCTTACAAACCACAGAATTTTGAAAGGAGAGTTTTAAAAGAAGAATATTGAAGGAAGAATATGTAAAGAAGAATATTGACCCAGTCAGAATTTCAAACCCAACCCCACGTAAAAACTCTGAAATTACTTGCACACATGATTTCAATGTCTTCGGAAAAAATGCAGCGAGGTTGCAATGATTTAGTATTTCAAAAACTTCAAAATTCACTCTTTAAATTGGGAAATATATAAAAGCTTCTCCCTTTCCATCTAGAAAATTAGTTATAAACAATGCAAATTTGTGGCCGTGACTCGTGATTGCAAAATTATCATAACCCTTATTCGTAAAATTATTTTGTCTCTTATTTTTTCGTTGGAGAGAGAAAAATTTTCAAAACTTTATAACGTTAATATTTAAAAGACACGTGTGTGTTTTTGTTCAATTTAAAATTAATTGATAGAAGTAGGTTAACATACTTTTGTACTACAGAACACTTATTCAATGGCCTTATAGCTCTTGGAATACAATTCCATAGGAACACTTTGAAACTTCAGTGCTTAAGTCTGTGAAGTATCCTCATGAAATTATTGACTAACTGGCAAAATGGCGATTAAGAGCGCCACAATAAAATTTAATGGAATTTGTTTAATTTTCCTATGTATAAAACAGTTAACCTACCTATCCATTTTTAATCATTTTATTGATATGTAGATTGTGGCCCTTTTTCTAAAAGTCCCGGGAAGCCCTTTGACCACCAGTCCGCCCCTGTATATGTGTATCAATTTTATTCGTTGGCGATGGAAAAATTGTTTTTTGTATTTTTTCATCTTCATTTTCTTTTATCTTGTTGGTATGTTAACATGGGAGAAATTCAAAACAATAATGAAATAGGAAACAAAAAAAGCTATACCAATGCCAGAGGCAGAGAAAAAATTCATGTCCCAATCTGCAGGACACTTTTGAACAAAAATTTCTAGCTTCTATTTTTGCTATAGGTACCATAAAGCTTGTTTATTTGCATTTTGTATTTCATTTATTAGTTGTTGTTTTCTGTTGTTCTAACGAAGTCAACATTGTATCCTATTGTAAGTTGTTTATTTTTTTATATTTTAACATCCGGTCATCAATTGTGGTAGACGCATCTGATATGTATCCAGGTCATATTTTTCATACCGCTTCCGGTGCAGCCATAATCCTATGCAATTGCATATATGAATAGCTAAGCATGCACAATGTACATATATGGATTAAACAAACATGTCACTGCCAGCATCGCTGTTATCACCGTTTCCCCTACCCTTCTTCTCCTATAGCACTGATAAAACTTTAAAGATATAAGGATATTGTTTAATACCTAGTTATTTCACCCAAATGGAAATTGCTCTTGTTTGGAATCTTATGCGAACTGGTTGGCTACATTTTCAATTTCGATATTAGGTATGGATTTGTAAAGAAAAAATTAACTCGATATTTTGATCAACTGCTATGCAACAATGATAGGGAAGACGAAAAACGAGGATCTCGCAATTATTTCTGCCTGTTCGTGGTGCTCCAGTCCTAACAGTTGCATGCGCATTGTCTTCAAACTTGATACCTAGTGTTTTTTTTAGACCAAATTAACGGGTATGCCATACCAGTCTCAATATCCGCTTTCGAAAATTGTGTTTTTCTCTAAAACTCTTATTTTACGGAAACACTATCTTTTGGTACGGTAAAAACGCTTATTTTTTGCACTTCTGTAAGAACCATTTTTTGAGTTTTGACTATCTCGAAAAAAGATCAGTTAATTTTTGTATGGGGAGGTCGATTAAAGGTTAAAATATAACAAACTTTTGAAAAAAAAAACTTTTGAAATAAGAAAAAAACAGTAAAATTTTTTTGGAAACTGAAATCAACTATGTAATTTTTTTCAAAAGTTTTTCTTAACACTTTCTAGAATGTCTAGAAATAAATACTTATTCATATCCCAACTAACATTCATTTTTTGAATTTCTATAAGTTATTATTTCTACAAGGCTTCTATTTAGTTTGGACATCGAAGTTGAAAATTTTCTAAGCTATATTTTTGAAAACAGCTTCCGAAAACTATAATCAAATTGTAAATATTCAGGCTTGAAGAAAATTAAAGATTCTGCTTGTAATAGGTTATTACAAGCAGAATCTTTAATTTTCTTCAAGCCTGAATATTTACAATTTGATTATAGTTTTCGTAAGGTTATTACAAGCAGAATCTTTAATTTTCTTCAAGCCTGAATATTTACAATTTGATTATAGTTTTCGTAAGGCTTCCCAGAAATGAGTTTTGAGAGGCATGCGAAATAAAAGCAAAGAAAAAGCTTTCATTAGGAAGCACAGCCAAGAGCTCTGGACGGGCCTTCTTTAAAAGGCCTGAAACAAGCTATTATGTGTACAAAAGTCTAATGGAAGTATAATTGTTAGTGAAATTATGTCAATTTATTTTGTTTCTGTAAGTCCCTTGAGGAAAAGCCCGATGCAAGCATTATCTTGTAAACTGTTCGGCGCATGTATGTTTCTACTGCCGGGAGCGGGTTACCACAGGTCAAATTATTTATGAAAATAAAAATAGGTAAGTTTGTATCATTTTAAAAATTTAAATTAAACTGATACATTGAGTATAGGTAAAGCTTTTAAATTTTGCAAAGCAAAAATTGTACATACATTTATGTTCTGCATTAAGATAAATATGGAAAAAGAAAACAATTTAAATTCACTTGAAAAAAAAAAAGAAAAAAAAATATAATTATATTTTTACATCGAACTATAATTTTGTAATTTATATTCAGAATTGCAGAACAAATACAAATTATTTAATCATCTTTTATTAGAAACGATTTAACAAAAACAGATAAACTTTATTCATATTCGTTGTTTGTCCTTTTTTTTTAATTTGTATAAAACAAAATAATACCCCCGGATCCCACCAATAAAAATGATTTCATCAGAATTAAATTTGATCGCAGTGGTAACTCTGATTAAGCATGACATCCAATTTTAGTTCTATAACTAACTCTGTCAGACGCATGCGCGAGAAGCATTTATTTCGATGAATTTGCCTCAGCGAAGTGATGTCAGCCTTATTTGTTTCTATAAGACCTGTGAAGAGGTGGTTATGCAAACATAATTTTAATCATCCTCTCAGGCGCATGCGCGGGAAGTAATAATTCCGATTATTTGGTCCTAGCGAAGTGTTGCACACTCAACATGAAAGCGATAAAAACTGGCACTTCGCATGGAAAGTAGTATTGAAGTGAAAATAAGCTACTGCTGGCTGAATTATTCACAAACGAGGTGACCATAGTATAGTTTCTGATTCATCGTTAAAAAATATTGTCACGTTAAGAAATTCGAATGTTTTCAAAAATTATCTTAGTATGAAGCTTTCATTTCTCAGTTGTTTTTTAATTACATTTTAAAAGTTTTTTAATATATATACCACATAGTTACTTTCAGTTGAAAAAACTTAATGATGGTCGTTATTGTTTATGTTCTTTTATTTTGGCAGATAAGTGTTTTTAAAAAAGATACAAATTAAAATTGTCAGTAAATGGCTTGTGTAAAAAATGAAAAGTACATATTTTATGGAGCATTAAAGAGTCTTAATATTTTTTCTCAAATCAAGGCCTTTCGTTCTTAAAAACAATCGATTTCAATGAAAAAGGAACTTACATATATTTTTATTGTTGTCTCACAAAAAGTATGTTTGTGTGACCAATTCCATTTTTTTTTCTGATGCGTAATCATCATGGAAACCTTAAAAATAATAAAAAAAAAAAACATTAAGTAAAAGAACTCCGTTGCAAGCAAAGGACGAATGGTCACTTGTATTTTTTAAATTAGTTCAATTCATCAGGAATTCTCAAGGAAGTTTTTAGGAAGCTAATTCCGGTTTCAGTTTAGTAGCCCGTAGCGTAATGGTTAGTGCGTTCGACTGTCACGCTGGAGGTCTGGGATCGCTTCCCAGCCTCGTCCACCTAAAAACTAAAAAGTTTTTTTTCAGGGCTACTGCCTCTTGCGAGGAATTGACAAATCCTCCAAGAGTATCACTTGTCACGAATAAGTGCTTCTCGTCTAGCCGTTCGGATTCGGCATACAATTGTAGGTCCCTTCCATTCCTGTCGAAAGGCGCACACAGGAATGGTTGCGAGTTGTTAGTCACTAGGCCCTGGTTCTTCATGAGCCGTTGTGCCACCCGATTTATTTATTTTTTATTTAATTCCGGTTTCAGGTGGTTCCAATTTGGCACTTATTTTCATATGCCAGGCTAGCTCAATACATAAGGTGCCCGACTCGCAACCCAACCATCCTCGGTTCAAATCTCGCAAAATCCATCAAGTAAGTAATGTGTTTTTTTCAGATATAAATATACTTGCATGAAAATAAAAGAGAAAATGTAGAAATAAAAATAAAGAATTTATTTTTATTTTGTTTGGCGTTGTGCTTCGAAAAGGCTTCTCCTAGGCCTCGACAAGCCTTTTATAAGGGTTTTATGATGTGCCTATCGAAATACTTGAACAAAACTACACTACTACATTTGCAATGTTTGAGTATAGTTTTGTTCTATAAGGCCTTAGCAAAATAAATTGAGTACTTCCAATAAACCTGTAAATGGTTGCTTAAAACCTTTCGAGCTTCTCAATGTTGGCCAAATGTATTTCTCTAAGGCCTTATAGAGTAAAATTTGCTGATTAGGAAATAACTTCGATAGACCCTTACAGAAGTTAAAACTGAAAATAAGGGTACCTAAACCTGCTCCTGCTCTAAAAATCTGCTGATTTATTTATTTAACTATTTATTTCATGACTCCTACGAGTTTTATCTGGCTGGAAAAAATATACCTGAGTCACGCACTTACACACTGTGGGAAATATTTGTTTTTATCTCACGATCACTGTGCATATTTAAAAGCTGAAATAAAATAATTTGTGCTTTAATTTTTTAAAGAAATTGTTTGACTATAAAGTGTGTTAGTGTGCGTTTTTGGTGCTCAAGTTTCGACCACTTGAAGATACTAGTAAGAAAAAATCAGTTTGTTATTATTCGAAAAATAGTTATTCATGGTAGTTACCCAGAGGTGTATTATTAAGATTTAGCACCCGGGCCAATAACTTTTGCACAGGAAAAAAAGTACATAATAATAAATAATGAAAAATCGACAAAATTTAATTGAACTCAATTTACTTATACATTATTTTGCATAGATATGTGTTATAATAGGGTGTCCATTATTTCCAAAATTTTTTCCGAGGTCATTAATCCGTGCCTCTAAGGTCATACTTTTCCCATACAAATTTGTATGAGAATTTTACACTCTTCACATTTTATTTATTTTCTCTGGAACTATTATAACAGTTGTTTTGTATTTTTTGGGAATTCTGATTGATTTATTGGTCCCTTAAAAAACTGCATTTAAAAATGTATTAAAAAAAAGTAAATTATAATTTATTTCGATTTTAAGTTAATTTTAAGTTAATAAATACTTTAATCTTATAACTAATATAAAAAAGTCTTTTATTGTTTTCTTGTCAGTTTGGCTGTATGGGTGTCCAAACTAACAACAAAACAATCAAAATATTAACTTTTTTTTATGGCATCAACAATGTCTATCCCCCAGCTATCCGATAGATAAATAAAATAAATTATAAATTGGCTGGCACAAGGGCTCGTGAAGAACCAGGGCCTAGTGACTAACAACTCGCAACCATTCCTGTGTGCGCCTGTCGACAGGAATGGAAGGGACCTACAATTTTATGCCGAATCCGAACGCTTAGACGAGAAGCACTTATTCGTGACAAGTGATACTCTTGGAGGAGTTCTCAATTCCTCGCAAGAGGCAGTAGCCCTGAAAAAAACTTTTTAGTTTTTAGATGGACAAGGCTGGGAAGCGAACCCAACCCTCCAGCGTGACAGTCGAACGCACTTACCATTACGCTATGGGCTACTACAGCTATCCGATAGATAGCTTTTGAAAAAAAAAATAAATTTAAATTTTTTAAAAATATTTAACAATAATAAAAAAATGTTGCCTACATGAAATTTGAATTTTTTTATTAATATCTTTTTAATAAACAGTCGTAGAGGTTTGCAATGTACAAATGAATTATAGGCATATGTCCCAGGAATTTGTATAAAAAAAATTATATTGGTATTGTACCGTTGAGCTGAGAAATTGACAATATAATATTGTTCACACATATTACTTAATAACAAGTGGGTGTGTGCATAGATTGATTTAGTTTTTTCTTATATTTAATCTCAATAGAATAGCCATTAATTTGATACCTCACTTTTTAATCTACCTCCTATATTAGCGTCACAATTGATTTTTTAAAATTCATAAACAATCGAATAAGATCTGGGCTAATGTTTGTACTCGTAAAAATATTATTTTAGCAAGAAAGTTTTCTTTTTTTGAAAAAAGTAACTCTTTTCTTTAAAAAAAGTTTAGTTTTTTTTTGTAAAAAAGAATCTTGATTAATAATTAATAGATCTTTATGAATGAGATAAATGATTAATCGGGAAATGGTGATCTAAATTTCTATTTAATAATTATTGTAAAATTTTGAAAAACTTCATACTAAAAATGTGATTAAAAGGAAAATCAATTTGATTTTCGAAACTTTAAATTTAAAAGTTGATGAGATTTTGTTAAATATTGAGACAAAACTTACCAGGCATATTAGTCTATGCCTCCTCTAAAATAATGTCAACAAATGTTTTATGATTATTTCAACAGGTGTGGCGCTTATATATTTGTTAAATCAATTTTTTACAAAAAAAATGGATTTTGATTAAAATAAAGGTTAAAATCTCAAAAAAAAAAATTCACACAAAATGTATGTGTGTAAATTCAAAATTTGATGAAAAATTTAACAATTTAAAAAAAAAAATTATACTTGATTATGCTCCTTTGCAAATGTTGTGGTTTTATAACTGTTGGAGAATTTAAATCATATAAATTTCAATCGATTCAAATATATTTTGAATTAGACAAAAGATCAAAAATGAGTTGTATCAATTAGCACTGTTCCACTCAATTTCAGAATGAGTGAATGAACCCAATGGAAAACAACAAAAGGAAATTTTTGGGATATTTATTAAATCAAATACTCTACCCTACCATATTATTTTATGTTATGTCAAATAAAACATTTAAACCGTGGTTAAAAACTGGCTCAAGATTTTAACCCACCGATTTTTGCGGATTATCTTTAGTTCGACTATAGTTAAGTTTATTAAATGCTTGAATTCTTTATTGAACCTCAGTTAATCCGCCAAAATCAGTGAGGTTGACCCACGTTTTTACTCTCTATTTGAATTTATGTACCTAGAAAAATATTGTCAGAAGTGTGTTATGCATGGCCCGCCTTAAGTTAACATATTCATAGCCCGATGATGGTATCGAGGTCTTAACTTCTATTTGAATGATTCAGTAATCAATATATTTTATTCACTCTTTTGTCCATTAAAATTCCAGTCGCCATTTAAACTGGGAAATTTTCAAAATTTTGTGTGGACAGTGTTGTAACATCTTTTGTAAAGAAAGGAGTGATCTCACGATTTTATATAAATATGGCGGCCGACTCTTTAGCGAATATAGACATTATTGGACCCTTTTATTTGTTTCTTTGGTGCAACAAAAACCCATTTTGTGGGACAAATCAAAATGTTTTTATAAAAATCGCGTCAGTAACAATGTTATGTGGGAAAAAATGATATTTTTCGTTTCAGCCCAGATGTTTTATTTCCGAAAAAAATCTCACCACTAATTTTTTTTCGTTCAAAAGAACTGTATACTAGGCTTTAAACATTGTTTTTAGTATACCTACTAGCCTTCTGCTTTTAAACAGGATTTTTATAGATTTTTCTTTACGATTCCAAAAAAAGTTTGTTTTTATATTTATCTTGAAATATAACACAAGAACTTATAGTCGAAACAATATTACCAGCCTTTACATCAAAATGAAAAAAGTATTATAATAACGACAATAAATTAATCAACATTAATACACTACAATAATTAATGTATTTAAAATTAATTTTTTCGGGTGTAAACCAAAGTTTTATTAAATATAAAGGACAGAAATTAACACAGAATATTTCATTTCAAATTAGATTAGAAGTTTTGCTACGCTCCAGATGACGAATAATACGAATATGAAGCGTTTCCACTTCATTATGCAGTACATTCTTATTTATCCGGCAGCTTTTCGATTTTTAATCGATTCAAAAAGTGCCATGTGAACACCCCGCTGTTTGTTCGGTAAAACCCGAATACGATAAAAAACGTGCGGTGTAATCTCGTGTGAACTAGGCCTTATACAGTAATTCAGTCAGTGAGTCAGGGAGGAGCGTAAATTTATATTATTTAATTACTTTAATTATGATTGTGACCTTTAATAAATTATAAATTATAAATCGAAAAATTTTGTTTCAATTGACCTATAGCCTAGAAAACAAGAAATTATTATTATTTAATTACTTTAAAAGAAATTTATTGTATACAAAAATAATCAAACGAATATATCGTTAAGATTCAGACTTTAATTATAAATTATGTAGGTTTTATCATTAAGGGTTAAAAGCAAATAAAATTCATACAACATTTTATAAATTCATTTAACGCAAATGATGGTACTTATACTAAACTATTACATAGAAAAACTAGGACAAAATGAAAACAAAAACAAATGAAACAAGAAACTCGAACCTTAACGAACTTATTTTTTATATTTCCCGGAAATCTTTCTTTTATTCGCCTACTATGTTTTTTTTTTTTTATTTAATTTCAATTAGGTTTTCCTACAACATTATTCTGATTTACTCATCACCCACCCCTCTAGGATACTTACCACACTTTGTATCTCAATTCGAATTCTACCTTTAGGCGAAAACCTGGATAATTTTACTTTATGAACTTTTTATAAGTTTTCTGACATTTCTAGGATTATCCTTTTTTCTTTTAGCCGGGGACCCTATTTTCGTTTGCATTGATGTTATCTCTATAGCTCTGTAGGTTCAAGTGATAGTAGTTGGTGGAGCACAAGCTGTTAATGTTTATGGTTTGAACTGTGAGAAGATGGCTGGATCCGCTGTGCTCCTGGTACTTTCGAACTATGGAAACAACTATTATCTTTCTGGTAGGATGGTTTATGTTATCTGCATTGAAAAATAGTTTTTACTTCTTTAACCTCTATAAACTTATGTTTGTATCCTTGTACGGCTATGGATTTTACAAGGAACAAGGATTACGAATGTAGTCTTTAGAGATCCTTTCAATGAATATAGGGATGAATTCGAGGACAAAAATTAGTTTTTGTTATTGTTTTCTTTTTATGTATTTTCTAGATAAAGAAAAGGAGGCTGGTGAGTTCCTGATTCAATAATAAGAGCGTAGGCTTCTACTTCTACTGCCAGATAGGAAGTTTAGGTTGAGTTAGGAGGATTTTCTTAATTGAAATATAATTGAAAGTACTTTAAAAAAAAACAACGAAAATAAAAAACTGCGAATAGAAAATAAATGTTAAACTAATGGGAAAATAATTTTGCTTTTCCTTGAACCTTAGGGGCATATCCCCTAGTGGGTCATATTAAATTTCAATCTACTAAATGTTTTGTTGAAAACCTTGTTTATAAAATGAAAGGATTTCAGACAAATACAATTTTTAACGGTAAACTTGTTCCTATTCAACATATGTATAACTCTTATCTACTTCTTGAATAACGGTATAAATAAGAAAATATTTTTTAAAGAAGAAGATAAATAGTGAAGTCAAACTGTCGTAAATGTTCTAGTTACAAAAATTAGAGTAGTTTTGAATTTTGTATAAATTTGTTTGGGGTGGAAATATTGTTGAAAAATCCATGTTTTGCAATTCTCCACATCACCGAGGGCTCCATCATCTTGAAAAAATGGGCACGAATGAATCGCAAAAACTTGCAACAACTTTAACGTACATAGCTAAAAATTGGTGGTGTACACAAGTATTGGTTCCATAATATAATGATATCATTAAAAAAAAGTTTTTAAACAATTTAAAATGTAAAATATTACAATTATTTATTATTAGGTAATATTTTTTATTTAAATGGTTTTTGTTAGATAAATATGAATTTATGAAAAAAAAATCGTTAGAGCTGTTTTCGGTTTTATTTTTTATATATAAAAATTCTTGAAGATTTTTAAAAATAAAATTTGGCATGCCAACTTTTAGTATTAAATAAAATACAATTTTTTCACAAAATAAAAAAAAAAAAACAAAAATTAGTTTTTCCAAAATTTGTATAATAATTTTGGTTGAAATCGATTGAGTCGTTAACGAGAAATTTGAAAACCAAAAAATCGTTTCTTTGACAAGGACCGTTAATAACCGTTATAAGTAAAAAGTATTTTATCAAAATATTGCCCATACTCATATCTTAATTTTGTTTTATCAAAATCGTTGAGCCGTTTTTGAGATAAATTTCTTTTTTTCATAATAGTTGTTTGGCATGTACCTACCGTTATTTTTTGAGTTAAAAAAAGATCAATTTCCCCTCTAGGGAATCACCTAAGAACCTTAAGTCCAAAGCTTGAAGAAAAACGCTTCAGAGGTTAAAGCTGCAGGTTGAGGGACAAACAGACAGACAGACAGACTAACAGACAGACAGATAATTGCGGGACCCACTTTTTTCGCATTCTCTATCATGGCCATGTTAGGGAAAATTATTATCTCGAGTTCGATTTTGTTTACGAATCCGAAACTTGCCCTATAGTACACCTATGTATATCGCAAGTAAAAAACGGGAATTTCTTGAATCTGTCCCCGTTCTATCAAAATATCTCCTAGGGAAGGTATCAGTCTGAAAAAAAGTTGATATGCTTTTTTATATTAACTCTAATTATCTTAAGAGCAATAAAAACTTATTTGTTATATTTTGTGAGATAGAACTCTTTGAATTTTTGTTTGCCATTTTTTAGGTTTTTATAAGGACTAGAATAAATTTTTGTTTTGAAAAACTCGCATTGATATTAAAAATAATATTCTTCGTAAAAATTCAGTTTGATTCCTTTTCTACTTTCCAAGAAATATTTTATTAGTTAATTGTATAAAATATGGTTTTATATGGCAAAATTGCAACACATACATTCAAACAAGAAGAAATAGACCAATTTCTTCTTTATACAAAAACATCTGTGCAACAAGTCAGCCATGAAAAGTAGTGTGATCTAACCTCTGTGAAGTTGACAGGGCAGCTTTCACCTAGAGTAACGGGACTTACGCAGTAATTTGCAGTTTTTTTTGCATTAATTTTGCATTTATATTCCCGAATTTTCAGTTCACCAAATATTGGGTGTGTAGAAGCCTGTAGCGTAATGGTTAGTGCGTTGGACCGTCACGCTGGAGGTCTGGGTTCACTTCCCAGCCCGATCCACCTAAAAAAATAAAAAAAAAGTTTTTTTTTTCGGTCTACTGCCTCTTGCGAGGAATAATTGACAAATCCTCCAAGAGTATCACTTGTCATGAATAAGTGCTTCTCGTCTAGCCGTTTGGATTCGGCATAAAATTGTAGGTCCCTTCTATTCCTGTCGACAAGCGCACATAGGAATGGTTGCGAGTTGTTAGTCACTAGGCCCTGGTTTTTCACGAACCGTTGCGCATCCCAATTTATTTATTTTTAAATAGTGGGTGTAATCGAGTTACCTGCTAACTTCACAGTGAAGTTAGCAGGTTAACTAGTGTATCTCGAGAACTAAGCACGCTAGGATTTTAAAGTTTGGCTCTAAATTTGTAGTTTATCTTGCATTTCGAGAAATTTTAGTTCCAAATTTTGAAGTCCGTTATTTGAAAAAAATTTCATACTGCCCTGCTTACTTCAGAGTTCGACCACAAACACCGTGACACGACACGAGATTTTTATATATTAGAAATAAAATATCGATTTTGTTACTGAATGATGACAACTTGAAATGTTATCCTCTTTAAGGATTCAATTATAAAATACAACAATTTTTTTTTTTAAATAGAGATTTGCTTACTTTTAACCAACTTTGTTGACATTTTCCATTAAAATATTAATACTCAACTCACTCTCCAAAAATACATTTTACTTCATAAAACATAATCGCCTTTACTGATTTCCTGTTTAAAATTGTCCTTTCACCTTATACCTAATGCAGACCCAGACATCCATCACTTCGTTAAGCCTATGGTCAGGCAAATTGAAATGAATTTTGATTTTTTATTTACCTACTTTACAAAAAAGATTGGGTACATTTTAAAATAAATGTATATAAGACAAAAAAAAGTCAGAGATTATGCGTGCTTAAGATTAGAAACTCTAGATGAATCTAAGACAGTATGTAGGAATGTAAATATAGAGCTTCTACTCCAAAATAAATTAAAAGATTAAAAAAAGATTTATAAGTTGTAGTTTTTTTAGCCGAAAAAATGTTAAAAAGTAACTTGAAGTGTCTATATGAAAATGAAATGAATGTGTATATGAAATGAATCAGAGAGTAGAAAAAACCAAAAAAAAAAACACTTCTTACTTAACTTATACCCGTAGGATCTAAGGAGATAGCAAATCCCACTGACAAGTGGGATACTGTACTGAAGTAAATGCATAAGTACTTTTTTAATTTTAGAAACAGAATAATAATAAAGAAAATTGAATTTTGGAAGTGAGCCATGAAAAATATAAGGTAACGTGATTTTTTAATTTAAAGTGATTTTTTAGCTTAAGATCTTTATTTTTCAATCTTTTGCATAAAAAGAAAATATAAACAAAGTCAAAAATTGAAAAATTTTCTTTGGTTTTATTTGTTCGTAAAAAATATTGTTTATAGAAATTGTTTATAAAATATAACGGATCAAAAGGCTCTGGATCCGTTTGGCGTTGGGGGATGAGCTGGCTAGAATGCCCTTCTGACACGATAACTGACGGCGCGGCGGGCGGCGCACGCCAACAGGAATGGATGCCAACGGGTTGGTGTCGAAATTCTGTATGAGCAAAATTCTGTGTTTCAAAATTATGTTTTTCAAAATTCTGTATTAGAAAAAATCGTTTTGATAATGTTTTACATTGTGCTTACTTTTTTACATTATCAAAACGATTTTTTCTTAAATACAGAATAATTAAAGGTTTTTTATGATAAAAAGTTTGGTTTTTTTTTTTTGCTGCTGTAAGACCAGTCAATACTACACTTCCTTGCCTAGTAAATTTGAAGATTAGAAAATTTTGAAACCGGCAGCCTGGTTTAAAAAAAAAAATGGCATGCTTACTGGGAAGACATCAAGCTGGGAAGACATCAAAATTCAAAAAAAAAATAACGGAACTATTCAAAGGATGCAAAATAACATTAACAGTATTGATGGTTGGGAGATGGAATGGCGGTCTTGCCCTCAGGTTGATTAAATAAAATAGAAGCAATAGTAAAAAAGTTACCAACATGCATAAAATTTTGTCCATTTTTTGTCGAAAATGTATAGATCTCGTTTAAAAAAATTTCACAAGACGAATCAAAATCACAAATGCGACATTAGTTTGGATTAATAATTAAAGTTTGGAATAAAATATGAACAGACTTGAGCGTTGTGCGTTTCTCAATATAAGTAGAAGTGAAGGTGGATGTATGACTTTTGGAATACCAACATTTATGCCTTACGTCGAATACGAGTTTCAGAAATTGATTAAGTGATTTTAAAAATGGGTCTGATTTCGCAAACGCACAGGTGACGAGGGCAAGAAATAGAGATCACATTAAAAAAAAAAAGAAATTTCTTCTTTAAAATACTGAAATTGGGCATAAACAGAATTTTGAAAAACAGAATTTTGCACATACAGCATTTTGGATATACAGAATTATGGACACACAGAATTTCAAATACAGAATTATGAAATACAGAATTTTGGTCATAAAGCATTTTCAAAAAAATTTCAAACAGAATTTTGGTCATACAGAATTTTGAAATCCAGAATTTTTTTCCCGATGCTAACGCTGCGCCGGTGGGGCTTGGTAACCGGAGTTACCGGGCCGGGCAGTGCCTGGCGTTTGATAACCAGAGTTGCCTGGTGTATTCTCATCCCCTGAGCTCGGTTCGGTGTATGGTGCAGTTTGGGCGGGGCCAATTTGGTGGCAAGAATCCTGCGGTTTAAGCTAATGGAGGTGACGGAAGCAGATTCCGGGCAAACTATTTCTCTTCTGCGGACTGGCGTGCCTTCTAGCCTTCTCCAAGTCACTTGCAGTAGAGTTCCGTCCATGCATCTAGGGCTGACAGACAAAATGTGGTTAGTATCGGGTTGCCCACGACTGGATCGCACAAAACTTGCTCTCGTAGCTAGCAACTTTAACGTAGCTTGAAAAAGATAATTTACATATTTATTGGATCCATTACATTATGATGTCATTAAAAAAAAGTTTTAAAAACAATTTAAAATATAAATGATTACTATGAATTGATATAAATTGGTTATTTTAATAGCTAAAATAGGTAGAGCTCAAAAACAAGTATGCCATCGGATTTGTTAAATAAATATGAATTTATGAAAAAAATGAATCAAAAATCGTTAGAGCGGTTTTTTTTAAATTAATTTTTTATATATGAAAAATCTTGATGCTTACATTTAGTATTTAATAAAATACAATTTTTCGCAAAATTAAAAATAAATTCACTGGCCCGTTTTCAAGATATTGAATTTTCAAAAAAATAATTTCAGTATTTTTTTAAAAATCCAAAAATTATTTTGTTCCAAAATTTTTCTATGCAAAATTGTTAAAATTATAAGCGACCTTTTGTATAAAAATTTTGGTTGAAATCGGTGTAGTAGTAAACGAGAAATTTGATAACCAAAACATCGGTTGTATGACAGGTACCGTTATTAACGGTACCTGTCATAAATTTTTTTCATTTCTACTAAAATATTTATTTTGGTAATTTTAGTACCGCGTTACAGCCGTTTTTGAAATAAATCAATTTTTGTATATTGGTTGTATGACAGGTACCGTTATTTTTTGAACTAAAACAAAAATTTCAATTTCTCCTCTACACATAAGAACCTTAAGTCCAAAGTTTGAGGAAAATCGCTTCAGCCGTTTAGGCTGCAGGTCGAGATACAGACAGACAGACAGACAGACGGACAGACAGACGGACAGACAGACAGACAGAAGGACAGACGGACAGACAGACGGACAGACAGACGGACAGACAGACGGACAGACAGACGGACAGACAGACAGAATTGCGAGACCCACTTTTTTCGCGTTCTCTATAATCGTAATGTTAGGGAAAATTATTATCGATAATTTTTTTTTTGCACGAATCCTAAACTTGCCCTATACTACGTATATCGCAAGTAAAAAATCTATACTCATACAAATCTTAAATGCGCAATGGTGCAAAATTTTAGTCGAATAAGTACGATGTTAAATCATTTTTAGTATGATACTAAATTGAAATTTTAATTTTTGTTTAGCACCGTAGGTACTATCTCACAACACTTTACTTAAATTAAAATCTATTTTATCAAAAAAGCCAATAACGAAATATTCGGAAATATCTCAAAACAAGTAAGAAACCGGTCATTTGCACAAAATACCAAAACATTTATTTCAGTTCTTCGATTTGTTTTGGAAAAACTTTTGTAGTGTTTGCTGTGTTATAAAAACTGTTCTGAGATTACATGTACGAAAACCATTACAACCATTTTCGAGAAAACTTGATAAAACCGAAATTTTTGTATGGCCGTTCTATACATATAAGCTAAAACAAATAATTGAAAAAATTCTATGTTATTCACTTCTTGGGAATAATATAGAATGTTTCACACCAAATGTCAAGCAATCCACCGATTCGCTAAGGATCTAGCTTGATATAAATCAGGATGCACAGACAAACAAACCGACGCCGACGGACGTCTTTTGTCGAAAATCAGTTTTTGGACTTTTACATTCCTAATGTTAGTTTTGATTAAAACCTCGGATTTTATTTTTGACTCAAAACCAATAATTGCCCTATTATATACGAAGTAAGAATGGAAAGTCGGGACAAAATTGGGACATTGTGAAAATCGGGACAGGGTTCAAATATCGTCTGGCAGCCCTACATGGAGCGGGGTTTGTATTGCACCTCCAGAAATAGTGGGTCCTCGCTGCTCGTGGCAAGACATTCGGGATTTAATCAAAAAACTTCACAATTTTATATCCTAGTATATGCAGTTTTATTGAAACTAAGTTTAATCAAAATCGCTAGAGTCATTTTTGTGAAAACTTCATATAACTGAAATCGATTGCCATGGCAGTTACCTGTTCTAGATTAGCCAAAAAAAAAAAAAAACAAAACATTGAAACATAAAAAAGCTTCGCACCAAACTCAAATTTGAACCATAACTAAATTATAAAAAAAAATGGGGCCTAAATTCATATGTACATTATGTGCGTCCGTGCATCTGTTTGTACATTAGGTAAGTATGTATATCTAGCAAAAGCGAAACCCTAAACGGACGAATTGTTTTGCATTTTGCTTGATTTTTTAGTACAGAATACTTTTATGTGATTCATCAGCTCAGAGGAATAAAATAACGATTTCGATTTTTTCAAATCACAAAATCTGCTTCAATGGTTAATCACGTTATTTGTTGCACCTGTTGTAACCGGCAATGTCAAATTAATAAACAACTTTCCTAAGTTTCTCTGATAGCTTACAGAAGTGGTCGTTTTCTTTCCAAATTAAAAGTGTAAAGATGCATTTATTTGAATTGACAGCTAACTTATAAAATCTCACCTGCATATTGAGTCGTGAAGTCATGCACGCATTATAACATGTATGCATCGCATGGGTTCTAAAGTTGTGAAAGCTGAGTGCCTTATCCTTTTGATGCAAAAGTATGTATATAAAAGTGTGGGAGAGCTTTAGATGGGAAATGGGGTTTCTATTACGGCTACACATTTTACCTTGAATAAAACTCCCCTGAGACTCAGTAAATCCATAATATGTATACTCAACCGAAGTAGGTTGGTACCTTACCTATAGTTTTTGATGGGAGAATTGTTGCAGAAAAGTTTTCAAGCGCTGAAAATAAGAGTACCTATACGATATTATGCTATGCATCAAGGAAAGGTTGGTAGGTATTTATGATTTATATAAGGTTACAAAGTTATTTTTTGCATATATTTTGCACTCAATTTGAATACGAAAAAAGGTTCGTCAACAAAATAAGTGCTGAGAGTATATTATTTATTACCAACTTGAATCAACGGGCAAAGTTTATGGTTGGAAAAGAAAAAAAAAAAGATTAATACACACAGAGATCTTAAAGTAGGTATATAAAGGGGAGCAAATGTTTTTGATTAACGGTTAAACTTTTTGAAAAAAATAGCTGACCATTTAAGAGTGCCTTATTAAAATGTTTAATGTTACAAAAAAGAAGGTAATGCACAACCAGGTGAAACAAATTTGCACCTGTCGATTTGGTTGAATAATAAAAGTTATAAAAGTGACATAATAAAAAATATATCAATTATGTTCTTAAAATATGCACTTAAAAATGGAAAATATGCACTTAAAACCATTATTTTACCTTATTTTTTTCGGAAAAAACAATGAAAACAAAAAATTTTAATTTAGTTTTTGTATTATCTATCAAACCAACACTTCGACCCAGATATTTCGTCACAAATTTTGACTCGACTCCGCTCCCCGACTGGAATCGAGTGGTTGCAAGCTTATTTAAACCCGATATCCCCTTATATTACAAAAAGAAACGAAGCTTGCTTCAATACCTCATATAAACATAGTATATTATAGTTAGGGCGTTAAGGCCATATTTAAGGTCAAACCTTGCACTTCATTCTGACGGGATGAGCTTTGGTACACTAATAGTCCATATCCTAAGTTTACTTTAAAGAAGTGTTTTCACGGTGGCAACACTGGCAGACCGGAGATATGAGCGTTGCCTTCTGACCATGTTTTAACACGAAGTTTCACATAAATTAGCCTATAAATCGGGAACCAGACATCGGTTGATGTCGTGGAATGTCTCTTTGGATTAAGAATACTTAAAGTCATAGGAATATGTCAATTTTTTTGACACCTCGCCCACCCTTGTACGCTGGGGGAGCAAAATACCCTCGGCGGATAAGGGTTTTTATTTGTCGGAAAATAATGGTAATAGAATTAATAATCAAAAAATTTTAAGATGCGTGTCGACGTAGAATTTCATACTCTACAGCATATCCGAAGTCCATTTTTATCCATGTATTAGTTTTTTGTATAATCGCTTTCAAAATGGGGGGAGGGCAAGGTGGAAATATCAAACCACTATATATTTATCTTGGTATAATCTAAGCACATGACCTTAGGGTAATTGGAACATTCCTACCAACTTTCATCAACGTACTAGTTCTGGAGGGGTTTTACGGACTAGTTCTGGAGGGGGTTTACGGGGCATGGTTTTAAACTTTTCTGTTTCACTCAAAAAAGCACCCTTTAACCTCAGATATTTGTATGGACTCTTGTGATTCTTATTTCTTACGACAAATGAGACATGTGTGCCAAGTTTCATCACCATACCATTGAAATTTGGTAATATTATGCTCGTTTCACTAAAAATTTAGTCATCATTTTATAAAAAGGTTATAACTTTTTCTAGGGAAATAATATTGAAATAATTTTGATTGAATAAGATTGAGTATTCAAAATTACCCTAAAGTCATGTGCCATATGCTTAGATTATACCAAGATAAATATATAGTTGTTTGACATACTTCCACCTTCCCCTCCCCCATTTTCCAAGTGATTATATTAAAAAATTACACATGGATAAAAATGGACTTCGGGTATGCTGTAGAGTATGAAATTTTACGTCGACGCTCATCTTAAAATTTTATGAATATTCATTATTTTCAACACTTATCCGCCGAGGGTATTTTGCTCCCCCAGCGTACAAGGGTGGGGGAGGGGCCAAAAAAATAACATATTCCTATGGCTTCAAATATTTTCAATCCAATAAAACATTCCGCGACATCAACGATGTCTGGTTACAAATAATAGGCTAATTTGTGTGAAATTTCGTGTTAAAATATGGTCAGAAGGCAACCCTTATATCTCCGGTCTGCCAGCGTTGCCACCGGGGCAACACTTTTTTAAAGTAAACTTAGGATGTGGACTAAAGTGTACCAAAGCTCATTCCGTCAAAATGAAGTGCAAGGTTGGCTCCCCTAACTCCCTACCTATTACACGGTTACGCTAGCGTCTCGACTCTATATCTACACAGTTTTTTGAAAATATGCACGAAAAATATGAAAATATGCATTTGTATGAAAACATGAATTTGTAATGCAAACATGCATTTTACATAAAATATGCACTAATTATAATAATAATAATTTTAACTATATATATATATATAAAACTATTTAAAAGACCTCAGGTCTTTTAAATGCAATGCACGGCACTAGTTAGAAGGAATAGATGAGAAAGGAAAGATTTTGTTGGCACAGTGGATTGAGAATTAGATGTTAATTATCTAGACCTAGACTGGGGCTCGAACCCACACATCCAGGTAAGCAGTCAAACACTAAATCCACTGTGCCATTGCCACCCGCACTAACGATCGTATTAGATATAAATGAAGCATCATATATTCCATTTCTGTCGCCACGCGCACACAGGAATGGTTGCGAGTTGTTAGTCACTAGGCCCTGGTTCTCCACGAGCCGTTGTGCCACCCAATTTATTTTATTTATTTTTAGGTGCAAAAATAATTTTGATTGAACTTATCTCATTCGAAAATGTTGAGCTGATAGAAAGCAAAGGAGCAGAAAAATGAGATGAAAAAGAAAGAAATATGAAGCATATATGTAAAACATCAACCCATACAATTTTTTTTTTTTAGAAAACGCAACACAATATATATCTTTTAAGCTTAAGCATAATTAGCGAACAAAGTTGCAAAACATAATTCGTAGAAAATTTAGTTTGCTAAAAGTATGCCATATAAACATTTTTTGTCTGGGATAAAAACAACGTAAATTCTGAGCGTTAAAAACAAAATGGCGGCATAACGACAATAGGTACAATTGTGCAAAATGTGGTATTTGGCTCGTGTCGGCGAACCCCATAAGTGGAACCTTAGGTGAAGCAGTTAAGTGGGAGAGTTGTGGTCCCCCTCGAGATCATGACAATCGCCGGTAAAATGAAGAAGAAGAAGGCTCGCGTACTGATACTCATTCAAATACCGAAGTCAAACTTTTTCTTTGACTTTTTTCGCAGAGGACCATACGAGTATCTATAATGAAATCTAAATGCACCATACTAGTTCCACCATCTGGCTAGTATGAGCTTTCGATAACCATGAACACACGTTTTCAGAATTTTCTACCAATTCTTTTATTTTTATTTTACAAATGAATACTTCATGGGTCACATATACAGAAAACGAAACAAAAAACCATTGGTATAATACATCGTTTACAACACAGTGAGTTTAGGGTCGTTAGTGTTGATAAGTATAAGTTTTTATTCGGTAATCAGATGACCCGTGCCAAAATTTCGCACATTTAATAAGGCTTTAAATTTTCAAAGAAAATGCTTGAACAAAATAAATAAATTCTTTTTAAATCTTTTTATTCACGGAAAGAATTCTTAGATCAGATCAAGAAAAATAAGCTACAAATCACAAAAAATGAATCCAGTTTTGGACCTTGGATTGGAAATTACTAAATTAAGACTTTTTGTTTGCAATATTAAAAAATGAGCGAAATGAAGATGTTGACACTCAAAAATTATATTTCAACACTTTTGAGTATCAATAATTCGATCGAGGAAAAAAAATATTACCATTAGCGAATCGCAATTTGATATCAATTTGTATCGATTTGGATATAGTGTTTGATGGCTAACCTGGAGTCGTGGGTTCGATCCCTACTCTAGGTAGCATTTTTTTTTTTAAATAATTTTTATTACGGGCACACAAATTGAATTATTATTATTATTTCGTAGTCAAAATAAAAAAAAAATTTAATTGTCAAATCTAAGAATTGTGGTTGATTTGCGTATATTTTTATTTAGTTGTTTTTGTCCACAAACAGGGGTGTTTGCAGCCGCTTCCGTTTTATTCTGAAATGTATATACAATTTTATATATTTGAAAAAGAATTTTATTTTACTCACTTGGGATTCGATCCTGGCACCTTCCGCATATCAATCCAATACGCTTTTTTTTATTTTTTTTTTTAATTCATTTTTAATTTTCATTTTCCTTATAACGATCTTAAAGCTAGACAAAAATTCATGAAAAACTAGCCCACTTATCAATATCTTAAACAACTTACTGGCCCTAAGCGGGCGCTCTAAATTAAACAATAACTTAATGCTAATGCCTTTCGGCCTACGAACTACTTCAAAATAATATCTATCAAGGTTTTATTTTTCCCAAGAAAGAGTTGAAAAAAAACTTGGATTCTTTATCATTTTTTATTTTTTATAAAACTTACAAGCTAATTAAAACTAATTAAAACTACTTAAAAAACTATACTACTACTACTATAAAACTACTTACAACTACATAAAAACTAGAACAGCCACAGCAAGCATTTTTCATTTTTGTTATTTTTTTGTTTGATTTTGTTGTTTTATATATATATATTTTTTTTGTTGTGCCAACCTGACTGTCCCTACTTAATTAATACACTTAAAATTATGTAAGTCGGCCAAGACGAGAAAACTTAGTCAACTATATTGGGGCATATTCATAGTCGCAGATAGACCCAGGTTTAACTAAAATACAATTTAAGACAATTTTGGCTCAATGAATACAGACCGATTTTAATGACAAATTGTTGGTTTTATATTTTTATAAGTTAATTTACTTGGTATACTACACAAATAGCTTCAAATATTTTGAAATGATAACCTTCAAAAAATAGAATCAACGTCCGAAAATTCAGACAAAGCTATGTTTAACTTAGACCCAGGTCTAAAATGACTATGAATATGCCCCATTGTATGTTATTCTTGATTTAACCACCAAAACTGGTTGTCTTGTTTTACCCTGTCTCTTCGGTCCCGATCGAACACAGTCCTACTGAACCGAAGGCGCTCTGCTCCGTCCTGTGCGAGGACGTCTCGACTATAAAGGAGTCGTCTATCTAGTTCTGCGGCCGACGTGGTAGATTAGCGGAACTGCCGCTCTATCCTGTATCAGCCCTCGACTGTCTAAACAGAGGAAAGCATCGGGTGGGATAAATCCACTTAAACGCACACTCTCGTAGTAATCAGTGTTGGGGTAGTAAGCCCCAAAAATTAAGCTATTGGCTGAGGACATCGCTCTCGCAATGTGACCCCGAATCAGCTTGAGTATAGAATTATCGATTAATGTTGGCTCCGTTGTATAGAACCTCGTTGGAATAATAATGTTTGTACTCCGACTCTGGTGTTTTGTGTAATCCAATGCAGCGTCGGAGACACTGCCTCAAAACACCCAAATCTTTTCCATTTGAGATGGGGCAACGTTGAACCACACCGGGCATCCATAGGCAATCATTTGCCGGATAAGGGCCATGGAGCAAATCACCTTAACCCTGCTGTCAAGACGGCTGCTATAAAACAACCGTTTTGTCAGGGCAAAAGCTCCCCTGGCCCTGGTCAGACCAGCACTTATATGTCTGTCGAAATACAAATACTGATCCATCCAGATGCCAAAGTACTTTACTACACTTTTACTCGCCAGTGGATGTCCATGTGGCCCTCTGATCACCAGCTTGCGCCAGTTCTTTCTTGTATCCCTAGAGGCGCCACGCAATGGAGTCCTGAACAGAATAGTTTCGGATTTCTGGACGTTGATTTTCAACTTCCAGTCATCACAATATCGCTGAATCTTGTCGAAGTCACGCTGCAAAAGAATTCTGATGACCTCAACTGTAATCCAATACGCCACCACCTAGGCCATCGCACGATATAAAGGGACCATGTTGAAACTTAATCACTTCAAAAACTTATTTACTTGTTGGTTGATTCAAATAGTAGTAGTAGTAGTAAATTACAAAATATAATTTATTACTATATTTAATTTACAAAATGTTCAGTTATTTTTTAATAAAAGCGCCTTGATTTACAAAAAAAAAAAGAGTTTCGTAAATTACAACCTAAAATTTTGCAATTGGTGATTTTTCAATTCTTTTCGTGTTCATATGAACATATTAGAAGAATTTAATTTAAATATTATAGATATGCTTTCAAGTGATCATAATATTTTTTCTAATAAAATTTTATGCAATAACATAATTTCTTTGATTACTTTCATTCTAAATGCCGCCCCAATCACTCAAGGTGCAGCGAAAAAAAAAATAAAATTACAGAAATAATACATATTTTTCTCTTTCACTCTTTCAATGGGTTAAAAATGGTTGAAATTTCCGAAATTTATAGAAAAAAGTGTGGTATAACATAAAATATTTGTGCAATGTCATGAGTATGTGTAAATTCCTATTCAGTGATACCTATTTTAATGGATTTGACTATTTTATAAATGAGTAAAAACAACAGAAATAATATCCAGGGTGTCCCTTAATACGTCAATAGTATTTTAGGGTATGATTCTGGGGTATATTCTAAGAAAAAAATTGTTCTACAGTTAGGGCATATCTCCAATTTTGATATCATTTATCGGGAACTTAAGAAAAATCTTACTTTGGGGTACCCTGATTCATGTTACCGGTAATTGCGCCGTAAGTAATCATGATAGGAACTTTGTTTAGGCCTTTGTTTTTAGAAAAAATACCAGCCTTTGTAATTGCGTTTAAATAAATTTGATACCTTGTCTCAGTCTTAAGATATCCAGTTTTTAGCCTGTTTCATTTTTCTTGCCCATGCTAATTTTTTGACTTTGGGGTCGATTTTCTCAAAAAAATGCGTAATCAACATGATGTTTTAATAATTTTTTTGAATGTATGTAATAATACTAAAAATAAAATTCAGCAACAAGTTTGCCAAAAAAACCCATAGATTTTATGATAATTTGGAAAAACAGCGGCATGTAAAGTTAAAATAAAAAATGTTTTTTTTTTTGCTTTAAGCTCGAAAAGCTATGAACAAAAATTATTTGTGTGGTTTTAGATAATTTTGTAAGTATGTTTTTTACTAAAACAGTTATAACGGGGGCACTCTGACATTCTTTGGTTTGAATACATGCTAATTTTAGTAGCCAGTTAAGTTGAATTCTACAAACTATCTGATGCAGTTATTGCAAAATGATTTATCAGAACTATTGAAGGACATTCCATAGGTTCAACTAGGTTCATCTTATTCTTTGAATTAGAAGATGAAGAAATTTAAATATTAAAATATTGAAATTACTTCTGTTTTAAGTGGAGTGAATGAATAAAATTCAATTAAAAGTACAAGTGACCTCAACTCCAGAAATAATTGTGTTTCGCCCAAGGTATAACAGTGGGCTCTTCAGTCAGTCTGTTATACCCTACTAAGACACAAATTTTGGTCGATGTTTACCGACTCTTATAAAAATCACAGCAAAAAGATACTGTGAATTTTATTATTCTAGGGGAATTTGTTTAAATTCGTGCACCCAGAAAATAAATACCCGTGGTCAGGTTTTTTATAATTAGAAGATGAAGAAATTTAAATATTAAAATATTGAAATTACTTCTGTTTTAAGTGGAGTGAATGAATAAAATTCAATTAAAAGTACAAGTGACCTCAACTCCAGAAATAATTGTGTTTCGCCCAAGGTATTGATTTGCTTGAGAGGTTGAGAGGTTTAAAATTGAAAAGATGAAGAGTGAGCGGTAATCGTTGGATAGGAAAAAGTTGGAGCAGTTCAATGGACTTCTACAATATTGGATGTTTTTGAATGGGGAACAATGAAATAAATCTTTTATCCAACCACTATAGCAACTTAAAGTGAATTAGAAGAGCGCATGATTAAAGTGTTCTCCAAAGTGATGCAGTAGCTAGGATCATTAATATCAGTATCATTTTTACGCCTGTTATAACTGGTTTAGGTCACACATAAAATAAAAATTATCGATAAGCACACATATCATATTTTATTCAAAGCCATTCGAGCGTTAAGCAAAAAAAAAACCGTTTTATTAAATTTACCTGCCGCTGGTTTTCCAAATTATCATAAAATCTATGGGTTTTTCGCCAAACTTGATATAAACTTTTATTTTTAACATTAAAAAAAATTATTAAGACATCATGTTGATTACACATTTTTTGGAGCAAATTGACCAAAGTCAAAAAATTAGCATGGGCAAGAAAAATGAAACAGGCTAAAAACTGGATATCTTAAGACTGAGACAAGGTATCAAATTTATTTAAACGCAATTACAAAGGCTGGTATTTCTTCTAAAAATAAAGGCCTAAACAAATTTTTTATCTTAAGTACTTACGGCGCAATTACCGCTAACATGGATCAGGGTACCCCAAAGTAAGACTTCTTAAATTCCCGATGAATGATATCAAAATTGGAGATATGCCCTAACTGTAGAACATTTTTTTCTTAGAATATACCCCAGAATCATACCCTAAAATACTCTTGACGAATTAAGGGAAATTACTCAAAAAATGGGATTGAGCTAAACGAAGCTAACTTAACAAAGGTAATACCGATCCGGTTGCCCCAATAGACGCTACGGCCCTGTTTCTTAGACTTTTTACTATAAATAAATCACTTATTTCCTTCGCATCGCAGCTAGGGTTGGCCACGAGACTCTGCGAGACTTTTGTAAGTCTCGTCTCGGTTTCGTTAAAATCGAAAATTTTCATTCTCGTGTCGGTCTCGTCACGGAAAAATAAGATTTCCCGACAACCTGTTTATTATTGGAACGAAATATTTTCGATTAAAGTTTGAATATGTGCAGAAGAAAATAAATATTTAACTGAAATTGGATTTTTTAATTTTTTAGACTTTCTGTTAATGTTGGTCAAAATCAGTAGCGGATCTAGAATTTGGCTGTGGGGGGAGCTTGGAGTTTGGAGAACATATGAAACAGAAAAAGAATTTTGACATTATCACTTTTCCTTTAATAATAGCCGTGTTTTGTTTGCCTTATATCCACTCCTATCGAGCTTTAAAACGTTTTTAATAAAGTTCAAAAATAAGAATTTGGAATTGATATTGTGTTAAACACGGGAATTATTTTTAAGCGGAGCTTGAAGCCAATATAATTGCTCAGCAAAACATGGTAGTATAACTATAACTCGTCAAACCACACGAGCAAATAAGTTTATTTATATTGCTTAATAATTGATTAGGTAACAGGTACCACCTACCTACATTATGTACATAACTATTTGTTTAAATTAGATGAAGGTATGCTTTCAACTCCGCCTTTTTGAAAAAAATTAAAAACTGTTTGTAGTTGGCTAGCTCAGAAAAATGATATTTAATTGGTCTTGCTGGCAAAAGCTCATTTGTGTTTTGAGAGTATCAGTCCTCTGAGATCTCATTTTCTTGAATTAGAAAGAAACAGCTGCTCTAAAAAATAACCAAGACGGCCCATTTCTGCAAGTGTGAATGAATTTCACTTTCTATTCCTGTTCAAAATATGTCTAATAGGGATTGTAAATATTCAAAACTGCAAGATTTTTCTGAGTTCAAAGAGTTTCTCACGCTTTAGGAATTTGGCTCCTTGACTAGAGAATTTGTATTTAATTGCTTAGCCCAAAAATGTTTTGTATGTACAATTGCCTTTGACCTTTGCAAGTTTGAAAACTAAGCCCCAAAATTCTCAAAGCCCAGACATGACGTAAGAAACAATTCTTGTTGTATTAAACATTTACACTAAGCTTAACACCCCGTTGTTTTCCAATTGTTTTAGCCCCAATTGCGTTTATTTCCTTAAATTAGGTAAATTTTTAGTCTAATCAGTTGTTGCTTTTGACATGTTAATGTAAGGCCCCGATTATTTATATCTTCAAGCATTATCTCCGAATTTGGACTTTGACAGTCCTTAGACTTAAGCCCCAAAAGCTCTCTGGAATAAGGTTAGTTTTTAATGAGTAAGTTGTTTAACCCTGATTACGTTTTTGTCAAATTTCTCAGACATTATTAGTCCCAAGCTGTTTTTTTTTCAATTTTCTGGATTGTTTTTACAGAAAATTGTCGTTGCATAAAACATGTCCATTATTCATAGCCCCCACTCGGTTTTTTTCCAATTCGTTACAGGGTTCAGTTCCAACCTTAGGGCATAGAAAAAAAGTTACATTGCATGTAAATTGTTCAGCCCCAACCAGGTTTTTTTCCCAACAAATTTCACATCTTAACAATATTTTAGACGAATATAAAACTCTACACTTTGTAATGTATTGCTTTCTATATCTCAAATTATTTTAGGAATCGGCTGTGGAGGGGGCTTTAGCCCCTAAAGCCACCCCCCTGGATCCGCCACTGGTCAAAATATACAGTCTCGTCTCAATTGCTTAAAAGACAGTCACGTCTCGGTCTCGTCATGCGAGACCGAGATCGAGACTGAGACTTTTCTCGTCTCGTGGCCAGCCCTAATCGCAGCAGGTGCTCTAATATGCTGTTTTACTAAATCATTGAGTTTCTTAAATTTTGTTCCTATTTTTTTTTTTATAGGAAAACATTATTATCTTATTTATCTTTTGTACATCATATAAGTATCTACTTTAAGGATCCATCGAGAAAAATGTTCCCAGTAGGAGGCAGGTCATGGTCATTTATATATACAAACTTTCCATATTCATATACTCGTAAATTATCCTCCCACAATTTTGACCATTATTCAGTAAATACATTTGGAATACCAAAGTTCAATATATACAAGTACGAGAGGTAAATGTGTATGGTTTTGGCTCACCAGAACATGGTACTCTCTGTGATGGCACAGCTGATGCTGACCCACAATCCCTCTGGTCTGAGTGTATGTCTATATATGTAAATATGTACAGGTACACTATGCCAGGGACACGTATTTTTTCTTAAAATGTAGGAGTCATAATTCAGTCCAGTCACTGCTGGTGTCAGTTTCGAGAAAATAATAATAATAAAGGACCCAAAAGAAGTGTATCGTTGACACTGAGGTTTATGTGTGTATGTAGGTATGTAATGAAAGATGTCTTATGGGATTTATATCTTATATAAAAAGAACAATGAATCATTTTCCTAACTTGAGGCGCGTTCCTTTATCAGAATCAAACTTGGTAGCGCTGTTGTATGCTGATACTATATTATGGCTTTTGGGCCCAAAGGCGAACATTGTGGTAAAAATGTAAAAACAAACAATGTTTCGAATATTTTGTTTTTGGATAGTCATTAACGGTTCGGCAAACTCAAATAGAAGGAAGTAAGATAGAAAAAAAAGCTTAAAGGCATAAACTGGGGATCTACACTTTTCTAATCTTTTGGAGTCTTGCCTTTTATAGATAAAGGGTTAAACTAAAATATCGAGTTGGTTTGTAGTCCAGTATATAATTAGATTTTTTTTTAATTTATTTTGGGAAAACTAATTTATTTACAGAAAACTTAACTCCAGGTTTTTGACCACCAACCCCTTGCAGGGTTGCCACTATCTTGATTTAAAAAGTTTATTTGTTTCGTCATGAATTAATACCGTATTTTTGAGTTTATCGAAAAACTGACAACATATTTTTGTAGAGAAACATATGTTCTACAAATTTGTTCATAATAATTTTATTTGTGTTTTGTGTAATAATTGAGTTATAACATGTTAAAAAAATGGAGTTCAAATTTTATTTTTAAGTTAAATATTTTTTTTTTTTTTTGTTTTATTTTAGTGTTTCGCAAAAATTTTCTTCTAAAAGTTGTTTAAAGAACTATCACCTACAATTTTTAACCAAACATGTTTTTTATCCGAGCTATTGTTTATTCACTATAGCACTTGAAAGCTTCATAATCGCATTTTAAAACGTAGAATGGCAATCATTTTTAGTCAGTTACAAAAGTGTGTTGCGGGTATCGCATGGTGCGGCCGGCGAAGTGTTTAAATGGTATAATTTGTGTATCACGTGTGCAGGTGCAGTGTAAATGGAATAGTTTCTTATATCGTGTGTGGCGGATCATATTCCGATAATTCGCATTATTATAACTCTAGTTATCGTGTATGTAATCGAACTCCAAAAGTTGAGATTTCTAAAACATTTCTGCGACAAAAATTCCTCCAGCAAGTGTAAAATATTTTGTAATTACCTTTCCAAAAATATATAATTTACTATAATAAAATGTCATCCAGATTTAACGCAAATTATTTCTTAAACGTCTACTTTTCCGTTTTCAACTTTTAAACGATCATATCTCGATGCCTTAATTTTTCGGATTTATTTTTTAATGTCTAAGATTTTGTTATATTTTTTAGGTACACCAAGTTGAACCTTTCAATCTATATAGCGGCAAACCCTGCAAGGGAGCCATGGTCGAAAACTTGGACTTTAGCTTTTTATAAGGTAATATTACGATGTCAACAATAAAATTGCTAGCCCATATTAATTTAAGATTCCCATAGGAGGCAAGACTAAATAGACTGGACTGGATGGTTTGACACACACAACTCTTAATTATAAGAACTACATAACTTTCATGCAAACAATGTAAACAGAATTTTCTACTTCTATTTGCTATCAAACATTTTATAGCCGAATTAGTTTTACTTTCATTAAATAAAAAAAAAACACTCATACGCCATACATATTTTTTAAAGAAAATAATATTAATGCCGTCAAATTGAAATAAATGGTTACACAAAAAATTAAGAAAGTCTGGAAGTCTTTGTTGCCACAATGTTGCAAACTACCGTCGCGGTTGATGAAAGAATGGAAATGGAAAAAATCTATCTCCGAAAATACTTATTTTTTTTATATCTCATGACATCTCAAAAATTTTAAACAATTACGACACATTTAGAATAATGTACACGCACAAAAATAGTATAGGTATTTTGTTCCTTAATTCTTCACTCAAGTCTTCGTTATTTTTTGTTTTTATTTTATCTTCCACATCAAAGGTTTTCCCAAGAAATAGCACTTTATGTACTTTTGATTTGATAAAAGTCGTTGTCATGGTTCAAACTCGTGGCCTTTCCTTTTCATTTTACCAACTATGCTGATGATATCCGGAAAATTGAAGCAAGCACTGAAAGGAAGAAGAACTGACGCACGACGACGACAGGAACAATCAAGAGGGTATGAGAGTTTATCTTATATGAACTGAACAGCGTGTACATCCTGCTTATGCGACCTCTGGGCTAATATAGATATACTTGACAGGGAATTTAACTTACAGAGAGACAAGAAATATAAATGAGAACAACAAAAAAAACGCACAAAAACAAAAGGTAAACTTTATCTAGCGTTATTTTTATTGGAATTGAAAATAACATCGCATAAATAATTTGATGTTATCGATTCTGACGGTTGACATGGTACGATGGTTTGTAACATCTTAACATCTCACACTTATTTCTCGTGCTCGATTATAGGTAAATATCGGAATACAATCACGTTACACTTAATTTCCGTGCTTGTGCTGTGATACTCAAGGACAAGGAAGAAAAGTTTCGTATAGGTACCATGAGGTTGACAATAGAGAAGTAAAGGGCTTAGATATGACTTGACTCTGTGAAATAAAAAACTACAACTTTTTAAATATTAACAATAATGGCGCACAATTTTTAACATTGCTCGTTTAAGGAATAAAACCGGCTCTAGTTAACGTACTCGTTTAGTTGTGAACCCTTGTCTAACTGTTTTTTAATTTTAAACACGCTAAACAATTCTTCTAACTCCGCAACGTAACGTAAGCAAATTAAAGTTGAACAGGCACACATTTAATGTTAAACTATACCTTATGTCGTTTAAAATTACCAAAGAGTTGACTAACGCTTTAAAAAGAGTTTTTAGAACCGACTCCCATTTTAAAAGTGATTTAGAGCCGGTTTTATTTCTTTAAAATTTTGCACCAATGAAAATTACATACAAAATAGGAAATTTTATTCTACGGGTTTTATGTCTAACCATATTTTTTTGGAGGACTAATATGAACCGAGATATTTCGTAAAAACTAAAATTAAGTAAAAGCGGCAAAACGGTAAATGTTGCCAATGCGAAAAACTAGGATTTATCATCTTCGATCAACTCTCTATCGAATAAAAAAAAAATTTGGGCGTGCTACAAACTGCTGGATCAGATTATAAATTAACTGGACTGATAGAGGTGATATTGAAAAATAAAATACTGCGTACTGCTTATTTTGATGAAAAAAATCTACCAAAAACTGTTATTAAAGGTATTTGACATATTACTGTTTTTTATTTTCAAATTTCTTGTTCATGAGTTTTGATTAAACATTTTACACAGAAGTTCCCTCAAAGTGTAGTTATTAAAAAAAAAAAATATTTTTATAATTCGATACATATCTGGAAAACTGTAAGCAAACCGCTCTAACTATCTATTTTTTGATTTTTACTTTTTTAATTTGTTAATTAATAACTTATTAATGACAAGTGATACTCTTGGAGGACTTGTCAATTATTCGCAAGAGGCAGTAGTCCTGAAAAAAAAACTTTTGAGTTTTTAGGTGGACGAGGCTGGGAAGGCTCCTTCTCAGGAGGAAAAAGAGAGAGCACGAGAAGCGGGCGGTAGAGTCTACTGAGGGTTGTAGCGGTAGGGGAGATGTTCGAAAATTTTATCAGAGGGTGAAGCGATCCACCCAAGGATTCAAGGCTAGAACGGAAGCCTGCCGAGATGAGAGTGGGAATATGGTAGTAGACACATAGTCAGTGCTGAGGATCTGGAAAGAACTTCTCTAGACTGCTTAATGGCGAAGACAGCCAAGATGCCGCTAATAGGCAGAACGCTCCATTCAACTTGGACGATGATAGCCAAGAGTTCCGTCCACCCGACCTAACTGAAGTGCGGCTGGCGATATCCAAACTAAAGTCGTACAAGGCTGCAGGTGCGGATGGCTTACAAGCCAAACTATTTAAATCAGCGGGAGATGAATTGGCTAGGAGCATACACCAGCTCATCTGCAAAATTTGGTCGGAGGAAAGTATGCCCGATGAATGGAACCTCGGTATAGTGTGCCCCATCCATAAAAAGGGAGATGTTCTGAAATGTACCAACTACAGAGGAATTAGTCTCCTAAACGTCGCTTATAAAATCTTGTCGGCCATCCTGTGTGACCGCTTAAAACCTTTTGTCAACGATCTGATCGGCCCTTATCAGTGCGGTTTTAGGCCAGGCAAGTCCACCGTCGATCAAATGTTCACACTCCGACAGATTTTAGAAAAATCCCAGGATTTCCAGATCGATACACACCACCTTTTTATCGATTTTAAAGTCGCGTATGACAGCGTGAAAAGGGACGAATTATACAGAGCCATGTCGAGTATCGGCATCCCTGCCAAACTCGTCCGCCTGTGCAGGATGACGATAGAGAAATCTCGCTGATCCGTCAAAATTGGTAAGAACACCACCGATTCCTTTGATGTTGAGAAAGGATTGAGGCAAGGCGACGCGTTATCATGCAACCTGTTCAACATCGTTCTTGAAGCCATTGTACGCAACGCACATGTCAACACCAGCGGTACAATCTATCAAAAGTCCGTTCAATTGCTTGAATATGCGGATGACATAGACATTGTCGGCAGAACGAAGCGAGCTGTGGCAGGGGCATTTGCGAGCATTGAATCGGAGGCGGCTAGAATGGGATTGGCGGTTAATGAGGACAAGACGAAGTATATGCTGTCATCGAGAGAGGAATCTCAACATCGTCGACTCGGGCAAAATATCACGATGGACAGATATAACTGGGCTCCACTATTACATCGCAGAATGACATCAGTGCAGAGATCAAGCGAAGAATTACTCTTGCCAACCGCTGTTTCTTCGGTCTAAGAAGGCATTTAAGTAGTAAGGCCCTCTCTCAGAGAACCAAGGAGACTTTATACAAAACCCTAATCATCCCGGTCCTGCTTTATGGGTCAGAAGCATGGACACTGAAAGATTCGGATACAAATCTGCTAGGGTGCTTTGAGAGGAAGATTCTTCGTGTGATTTTCGGTCCGGTGTGTATCAAAGGAGTATGGAGGAGAAGATTCAACGACGAGCTATACGGGCTATACAGCGACGTTGACCTGGTCAAAAAGCTGAAAATACAGCGGCTGAGATGGCTGGGGCACGTGGAGCGTATGGACAGCAACGCACCTGCCCGACGAGTCTTCGAATCCAACCCCGATGGGGTACGCAGCAGAGGAAGAACCCGTAACAGGTGGCGCAATCAAGTGAGTGATGACATCAAAGCACTCGGTGTGCGCAACTGGAAGCGGCTAGCTAGGGACAGAGCTGGCTGGAGGGGCTTGTAAGTTGAGGCCGAAGCCCATCCTGGGCTGTGAGCGCCATCAAAAGTAAGTAAGTAAGGCTGGGAAGGCTAAGGTTCACTTCCCAGCCTTGTCCACCTAAGAACTAAAATGTTTTTTTCAGGGCAACTGCCTCTTGCGAGAAATTGACAAATCCTCCAAGAGTATCATTTGTCAAGAATAAGTGCTTCGTCTAGCCGTTCGGATTTGGATTCGGCATTAAATTGTAAGTCCCTTCTATTCCTGTCGACACACGCACACAGCAATGGTTGCGAGTTGTTAGTCACTAGGCCCTGGTTCTTCACGAGCCGTTGCGCTAAGAGCTTCCAATATATGGGCGTCAAAAAAATGTTTTTTTTTATTTTTAAAAAATTCCAACTTTTTTTTTTTTGAAAATTGAGTTTTTGAATAGAAGCTTTATGTGCATATTGTACATTAATTTGGCTTTCCAAGTTTTATGAAATGTTTGTGATATTTTTCTTGATAGGCTGAAACTACTAATTTCAGTTTTGGATTTTTTTAGTAACAATTCCTTAACATAGACACAATTTTTAAAGTTTTAAATTAGCCTCTTGAACATTAGATCAAGAACATGCAACCCAGTCTTGTATTTTTTCTTACATTTTCTCGGTACGTAACCATATCACACTAAAAACATAAATGTTATTAAAGGAACTAAGTTCTTCTGCAGCTATCGAAAAACTAACGAAAAGGAATGAGATCTAAAAGAACGGCAAGTGTTAAAGTTATGAATGTTAAATATCAAATTTCTTAAGTACAGTTACATTGAAAAAAAAAAATGGGCACGACTGGATCGTACAAAACTTGATCTCGTAGCTTACAACTTTAACGTAGCTTGAAACAGACAGTGTAAATATTTATTGGTTCCATAGCATTATCATTAAAAAAAAAGTTTTAAAAAAATTTAAAATATAAATGATTACTATGAATTATTATAAATTAGTTATTTTAATAGCTAAAACAGATAGAGCTCAAAAAAAATTATGCCATCTGATTTGTTTAATAAATATAACTTTATGAAAAAAAAAAATCAAAAATCGTTAGAGCGGTTTTTTTTAATTTAATTTTTTATATATAAAAAATCTTGAACATTTTTTTAAATAAAATTTGGTATGCCAACTCTTAGTATTTTATAAAATACAATTTTTCACAAAATTAAAAAAAAAATAATTATCCCGTTTTTAAGATATTGAATTTTCAAAAAAAAATTTCAATATTTTTTTAAAAATCTAAAAATTATTTTTTCGAAATTTTTCATATGCAAAATTGTTACAATTGTAAGCGACCTTTTGTATAAAAATTCAAATCGGTGTAGAAGTTAACGAGAAATTTGAAAACAAAAAAATCGGTTGTATGACAAATACCGTTAATAACCGTTATAAAAAAAAAAATTTGTCCACCAAATTATTTATTTTGGTAATTTAAGTACCTCGTAATTTTTTTTTTTTTTTTTAAATCTTTAGAGCCGTTTTTGAAATAAATCAATTTTTGTATATTGATTGTATGACAGGTACCGTTATTTTTTGAGCTAAAAAAATGTGCCCTCTAGGGAATCCCATGAGAACCTAAAGTTCAAAGTTTGAAGAAAATCGGTTCAGCCTTTTAGGCTGCAGGGCGAGGTAAATACAGACAGACGGACAGACAGACGGACAGACAAACGGACAGACAGACAGACAGAATTGCGAGACCCATCGTAATGTTAGGGAGAATTATTATCTCGAACTTTTTTTTTGGACAAATCCTAAACTTGCCCTATACTACGTATATCTGACCATTTGGTAGGATTTAACTTCTTTTTGCAAAGATTTTTTTGTCATGTTAGAGTGGGTGGATTCCACGGCCCCTGAAGGATTATTTCTTTTGCGTGCACTTAAAGCCTAATATCTCTCTACCAAATTTAATCATTCTACGGAAATCGGAAATGCTCATTTAATTGAATTAACCTTGGGAAAATCTACAGTTGCCACGTCCGCCCCGTTAATGGAAAACTTAAAATTTTCAATTTGTTCCTTTATATACACCACAAGACCTACCGTTGTGCGAAATTACCATATTACCGTTCTACCGTATCGCTCAATAATTTTGATTATCTAGCAGTTAGGTTAGGTTTTTGCGATTTTTGCAAAGGTGTAGAATTTGGCATGCTTAGGCTCGTTTCACACAGATTCGGTTACATTCGGTTCGGTCTCTATACGGTTTGTATTCGGCTGTACCTGATATGTGGGAAACAATAAAACGGCAAAAATAAAAACCTAATAGAAACCGTATAGCAGCGAACCATCCCTCGACACGAATCGGTTTCATTCGGTTTCAAAACGGCACGTATTCGGGTCCTGGGCACACAAAGTAAACGTAGATTGGCACTGAATATTGAGGAAGGGGCGGACTGGGGGTCATCCCCAGGACTTTTAGGAAAAGGGCCACAATATAAATATTGAATAGATGATTAATAATTGGTAGGTAGGTAAACTGTTTCATGCAGTGCAGGGAAACAATTCCACGGGCATCTGCTCAACATTAGCATTTATTTCACTCTTAGTGGGAATCTGCTTGGGCCCTAATAACTCAAGATTAATTGTAGCTTGTAGGGCCTCCATCCGAGCTGTAGGGGCGTCCAAAAGCACTGCAGTGCCTCCAACAGAGCTGTAGAGGCTTCCAACAGAGCTCTAGGAATCATCAAGGAAGGTGTGGGACCCGCCAACTGAGCTCTAGGGCTTATAACAGAGGTGTAGAGGCCTCTAAGACAGCTGTATAGAATTGTGGAGGCCTCCAATAGAGCTATAGAGGCCTCCTACAGAGCTTTAGGGTCCTTTTATAAAGGAGAAAGGGCCGCCAACTGAGCTCTAGGATCTTTGAAGAGATGATTAGGGCCTCCAACAGATCTCCAGAGGCTCTCCAAGATCCTTTTGGGGGCACGAAAGCTCTAAATTTTGTGAGAACCCTCAGAAGACTAATTTTATGAACAATTTTTCCCCTAAAGAACAAACAATTGTGCACAGGCTTTTATGTTCTTTTTGCACACCCATCAGGGGCTCACCTGGCAAAATCCTGTTTGCTAGGTGGGCCAGTCCGCCCCTGGATTGAGGGGTCAAAATCCTGAATTTGATCCTGTGAAAAGGGTGCAGTGCCAGAACTTAGTTGGTCTGGCCGCATTCTAGTTGTTCGCTACAGGACTAAGTTCGTGCGATGCAGTCGTGCAATTTAATTAAATTAATTTATATCAATTCCCATTTGTCGGAGAGAAAATGTTATCGAAGCGATGGTGTTCATTGTAATATAGAAAAGATTATAGTTCATAAGGAAATATTAAAAAACAAAAATTAATTCAATATTCAAATATACTCTTGTAATGAAAACTCAATACGCAGAAAATATGGTAGTCCATTTGAAAACACAATGTGATAATATCTGTATGCATATTTTGCAAATCCTGAAAGAAAGACTCCTTGGGGCTTTTGATGGCAAACATTATGAAGCCAAAAGTTGATTTTGATACCGACATTCCATAGTTGTGATCTGATGCAGAGTTGAATGGAAATTGTTACATCTTTCCATCTCCATCATATCTACACCAGAAACAAAAAGCTGTTTTTTTTGTTTGTTACAATGAGTTCTCGAGAAAGCATCCTTTTTGTTTATTTGTTTTCCAATTCTTATGCTGATGCTTTGGGATTATATATACGACCAGCATCCAGATTTTGTTCTCGTACTTCACAGGCTTGTACGTTGATTTCCCGTGACACTGAAATCAGGAAATGTATTTTGGTCGCAGCAAAAAAAAAAATAAAACATGAATGGATTTTTCCACCCATATTGGCTTGTTTTTTGTTGAGGTTTTTATTTCCTTGAATTTGTATGCACGAGTTGAGTTGTAGGACGATGCGAAGGCTTTTCGGAATTCGAGTGAATATGATTGGATAGCATTAGGAACGACAATACAAAGACCTTGCAAGGATTGGAGGAGGAGGTCCTTTTCAAGTTTTAATTTCAAATACCAACATGTATAAGAAAAAATACAAATACAAAAAGAAAATCTTGCATTTATACGAGTACCTATGGCTGATTCTAAAATTCCCAATGTCTTTGGCGAAGTTTTATTTGTAGTTTTCGGCTTTCGTATAGGTACATATCAAACCGATACCGATATATCAAAAGTTGTTGAACAAAATATATTTCCCCAGCCTAATCCTTTGTACCGACTCTCATTTGCCAACTTTTTGAATTCATGGATTTTGTGAGACAGATTTTCAATTGGTTCCATGTCGGTGCTGGATAATATGATTTTAGTTGACAAAAATCAATGAAGATGGTAGAAGAAACAACAGGGAAATATCCTTGTTCAGCAAATTAACAGGAAGCGCAATCATTTCGGTTGGTCTATCTTGAGAATTGATCCTTTTATTTTCCAACAATTAGCTCTCAAATAAGAGTGAGTGAAGTACCTAGGGCTTGATACACAAAATGTTCTCTTTCTTAATGTGCTATGTAATTATGGGTGCGGGAGGAAATAGGTCACTTCGGATACGGTTATGTAATTTTATCCTTTTTAAGGTAGATTACTTTTTATTAGCTCGTATTATTTTAAATTCCTGGCTTATCCGGGTATTTTTAAATGATGAATAAGACTTTATATTGGTTGAGTTGAATGGAGTTTATTACTCACTCATCAGTCGATTTGATCTAAGTGCATTGCTTTGTTCTTTTTAAATGACCATCATTAAAGCTAAGTATCTAAATGAATGATGGGTAATATAAGACAAGCAGCGCTGTCAACAGCAAGGGAATGGGGATATCACTTTTTAAAATTATAAGTGAAATCTTATCATATATGTATAAAGGTTATTTGAATTGCCGATCTAAAAAATAAGCATAAGATAGCGCTAACTCCAAAGGCAAGCGTCGCATTCTAATAGTAACAGGTATAAGTAGATACATTCTTAGATAGATTAATACCTAGTGCAGTCAATTGAGCCGAATAAGGAGAGTTGAAAATTCGAATTTCTAAATACGATACTGTAACAAAAATCGGCGATGAGCGGAAAAAGAATGACCTTAATAATGAGAAATAAAATAAAAAAAGATTCTGATTTCTGAGAGGTTTAAGTGGTTTTTTGTGTTAGCACCAGGTTTTGTTTTATATATTTCGTGGATTCTATGCGCGAGATGATTCTAGACTCGTATCTGCTCGTTGCCTAAGTTTTCGCCAAGAAGAAAGTCGTCCATTTTGCGAAATTTGCCTCCTAACAAATAGTTGTCCTCTTCATGCATGTCTATATCTCTCCCTTTTTGCAACCTTTGTAACTTTGTAACCTGAATTGCGTCCCGAAAGGGTTGGTAAAAATCATTTGAAGAAAAAGTTGTTATCATTGTCTTATACTTTGTATTAGCTGATCCAACTAACATTGTTCCGCCCAAATTCGTTATGTAATGAAAACAATAATTCCTAGCCTGCACATACTGCTTCATGTAGTTCAGTCAACTCAAATTGTGTATTTAAAAATTCTATTAAATACAATGGAAATAACTGAATTACCAACAATGTCGATGTGTTTCAAATAAATTGCATTATTGACGTCTCGGTGAACTTTTATGGTAGACAACATATTGTCATTCTATTCTCGGCGGGTATGCGTATACAAAGGGGGATTTTTGCCAACACGTGAGCACGCCACATAGGTACGCACAATTGGTGATCACAATTGATTGATGTGAGAAACTTGGGAATTCAAGATTGATGCCGCGAACATTGAGCGATTGTCCTTGCGACTTATTAATTGGAAAAGCAAAAGCGAGACGCAGGGATTGCTATAAGTCAACGTGCTTAATCTAGGGGAAAAAAGGCCTTATTGGGGTCTACCCCAAAAATCGGCATTTAGGTACAAAATGTTTTGATGCTATCATATATGGATAGCATCTGAGTTTATACACATAGAGGAACCACCTCAGAGCTATGTTATCACCAATCTAGGTGGCGCCCTTTTTTGCATCTAGAACCAAGAACCAGTACTAATCAACACAAGAACCATTTGCTGCTGAAGGTAGACTATTTCCACGTTAAGGTAGACTATTTGTTAAAATAGTGAGGAAATAGTCTACCTTAAGGAGCAAATGGTTCTTGTATTGAATATTACTGGTTCTTGTTTTAGATGTTAATAAGGGCGCCACCTAGATTGTTGATAACATAACTCTAAGGTGGTTCCTCTATGTGTATAAACTCAATGATGCCATCCATATGAAAAAAAGTGTGCTGAATCTGAAAATTCGGGGTATACGTCTGGCAACTTGAGGATTTTAATATATGACGTTATCAAGGGGAAGAGCGCGAGATGATTCTAGACTCGTATCTGCTCGTTGCCTAAGTTTTCGCCAAGAAGAAAGTCGTCCATTTTGCGAAATTTGCCTCCTAACAAATAGTTGTCCTCTTCATGCATGTCTATATCTCTCCCTTTTTGCAACCTTTGTAACTTTGTAACCCGAATTGCGTCCCGAAAGGGTTGGTAAAAATCATTTGAAGAAAAAGTTGTTATCATTATCTTATACTTTGTATTAGCTGATCCAACTAACATTGTTCCGCCCAAATTCGTTATGTAATGAAAACAATAATTCCTAGCCTGCACATACTGCTTCATGTAGTTCAGTCAACTCAAATTGTGTATTTAAAAATTCTATTAAATACAATGGAAATAACTGAATTACCAACAATGTCGATGTGTTTCAAATAAATTGCATTATTGACGTCTCGGTGAACTTTTATGGTAGACAACATATTGTCATTCTATTCTCGGCGGGTATGCGTATACAAAGGGGGATTTTTGCCAACACGTGAGCACGCCACATAGGTACGCACAATTGGTGATCACAATTGATTGATGTGAGAAACTTGGGAATTCAAGATTGATGCCGCGAACATTGAGCGATTGTCCTTGCGACTTATTAATTGGAAAAGCAAAAGCGAGACGCAGGGATTGCTATAAGTCAACGTGCTTAATCTAGGGGAAAAAAGGCCTTATTGGGGTCTACCCCAAAAATCGGCATTTAGGTACAAAATGTTTTGATGCTATCATATATGGATAGCATCTGAGTTTATACACATAGAGGAACCACCTCAGAGCTATGTTATCACCAATCTAGGTGGCGCCCTTTTTTGCATCTAGAACCAAGAACCAGTACTAATCAACACAAGAACCATTTGCTGCTGAAGGTAGACTATTTCCACGTTAAGGTAGACTATTTGTTAAAATAGTGAGGAAATAGTCTACCTTAAGGAGCAAATGGTTCTTGTATTGAATATTACTGGTTCTTGTTTTAGATGTTAATAAGGGCGCCACCTAGATTGTTGATAACATAACTCTAAGGTGGTTCCTCTATGTGTATAAACTCAATGATGCCATCCATATGAAAAAAAGTGTGCTGAATCTGAAAATTCGGGGTATACGTCTGGCAACTTGAGGATTTTAATATATGACGTTATCAAGGGGAAGAGGTTGTTATGTATCAAACGGAAAACGGATTGTTAAGTTATCACCAATCTAGATAGCGCCCTTTAATTTCACCTAGAACAAGAACCAGTGATAATCAATACAGAAACCATTTGCTCCATAAGACAGACTTTTTCTCCAATATTTCCACAAATAGTCTGCCTTAAGGTGGAAATAGTACCTTAATGAGCAAATGGTTTTTGTATTGATTATCACTGGTTCTTGTTCTAAATATAAATAAGAACGCCACCTAGATTGGTGATAACTAAACACTAAGGTGGTGCCTCTATGTGTATAAACTCAATGGTGATATGTAAAATATTGCTGGAAACCTTTTGAAAATATTGATCCGATAAAACTTGCTATAAATGTTGCATTTCTCATGAAAAGCAAGAATAAGAATATAAGATAAAAACATTTTTCGTGGAAGGGTGCCGAAATCAGTGAAGTCAGAAATATTTTTCCACTGGGTGTATCAAGGAAGAAAATGCTACCATTTCTGTTTTTGACTGCTTGCATCAATTCATACAGTGATCTTGTTTTTGTTCTGGGTTCAATATAATTTGCACATTTTTTCGATGGGAATCTATTGAAATCCATTTCTCGCTCCTTCTTTTAATAAAAATATAATTCGAACACAACTGAATTCAAAATAAATTTTAATTTTCATCCAGATTTATCTTCAATGGCAACAAAAAAAAAAAACTTCAGACGCCAAATTTGTTTGTTACCACCATTAATGTTACGGACAAGAAATTGTAATTGTAAAAGGTTTGGAATTTACTCTAGTAATCTACTAAGATTTTCAATTCTCGCTATCGAACGGAGTACTGGTTGAAAAAAAAAAAACAAGTACAAAACTTTTCGGTTATGATTTCGTTGTTTCAATTTTCTTTTTAATTTTCGTTCAGTTGCGTACTATGCCTTACCTATGAAATGTCAAAAAAAAATTTTTCAAGCATCATTTTTCTATGTTTTACCGCAAAGAAAAAAAAAAACAACATCAAATATCTTCACTGCCTTTTTAACTTTACGGTTGTTTGGATACAGTCTGATGAATACAAAAATTAAACTCGTTTCAAAAACATACAATTCGTAACATTTAAAATAATTGAATGACAAAAACTCTGAATATTTTTACATTGATGGATTTTTGAGAGACAATCATGACAATTCCCCTTTTCGAATTTATAGTTTATATTTACGGAAAACTGACTTTATTTACTTCACTGGTTTTTATTAATACCTAGAAAGGAATACACAAAAAATCACTAAAAAAAGAAAACTGATATTTCTCATCTCATTGCAAAACATGCTTTTTCCAATATAAACCTAAAATGAAAAAAAGGGGAAATACCTACAAAACGAAATACAGAAAAACGCAAATGAACAATGAAATCCTTGTAAAAAAATGGTTCTAACAAATGAATATACCTATATCCTGAACACTACACATTTTATCGAAACCTAAATCCCAACCCCATATACCCCTGCCCTAGGTTCATATTTTTTATACAAGTTCGCGCTTTGCATACTGAGAATGGTATTGTCCAGGATTCTTATATCCATCCAATCAATGAAGCCAATCTAAGCTGACATCAGGTGGAGACAGGATAGGATATGATAGGAAAAAAAAATAATGCAAATTGGATAACAAGCTGCTGCACAATGTTGCATCAGGGAGGATTAGTTCTGAGAAATAAGACAAAATTAAACGCATGACTAGGTTGCATTTAATATATTTTTATTTACTTTGGAAAATAATTGTATTGAGTAACTTCAATTTTACACGAGGAATGAAATAACAAATGATTTGTTGCCATTTTCTTTCAGTTTTATTTTTTTTTGCTTCTATGGAGGTGAACAACTGTTATATACAATTCTATACAAAATAGCTTTTAACGGCCTTTAGTCCTTAAAATTGGCGTTTCGTCCCAGGGCGTTCTCACTTGGACTCTTCAGTTGACAGTGAGGGCCTTGTGAAATCATGTTTTTTTTTTTACTATAAACGCCAATTTTTAAGGACTAAAGGCCGTTAAAAGCTATTTTGAATCAATAATTCAACAAGTCCAATTAAATAATGCTAAGTCTTCACTTGGCTGATGTATTTCAGTAGTATATAGAATTCGTATTATAAAAAAACCATTCACAATAAAGCTGGCGATATAAAACTCCAATTCTGCTAAAAATTTGGAATCAACATATCAAAAATGCAGAACTACATCACACTTTGCGAATTTATTGTCGAATTTGACTGGTCTATCACTCCACTGAAAATAGAAGTAATTTTAATATTTAAATTTCTTCATTTGCATTATATGAATAAGTTCTTGTGATCAAGTTGTGGATTTTAAATTTCAATCAGCATTTCATAAGACTGTTTTTTGTTTAATCTTCGACTTTCTCCAAAACATTTTTCCTTTGTGTGCGGACGCCTGTGAAAAATGTTAAAAGCATTCCGTTACAATAATTTAAACACGTATGTTTTTATTTTATTTGAAAATTTCGAAACTCAGTTCCATCCAGGTGAAAGTAGGATAAACTACTGATTACGATTTGTATGCATTTGATTTGATTGATTATGAAAAAATGGGCACGACTGGATCGCACAAAACTTGCTCTCGTTGCTAACAACTTTAACGTTGCTTGAAATAGACAATTTACATATTTATTGCTTCCATAACATTCTGAAAAAAAAGTTTTAAAAACAATTTAAAATATAAATAATTACTATAAATTATTGTAAATTAGTTATTTTAATAGCTTGAACAGAAAGAGCTCAACAAAAAATATGCCATCTGATTTGCTTAATAAATATGAATTTATGTAAAAAAAAAAATTCAAAAATCGTTAGAGCGGTTTTTTTTTAAATAAATTTTTTATATATAAAAAATCTTGAATATTTTTTAAAATAAAATTTGGTATGCCAACTTTTAGTATTTAATAAAATACAATTTCTTCACAAAATTAAAAACAAATTCATTAGCCCGTTTTCAAGATATTGAATTTACAAAAAAAAATTTCAACATTTTTTTAAAAAATCCAAAAATTATTTTTCTGAGCATTTTTTTATGCAAAACTGTTAAAATTGTAAGCGAACTTCTGTATACAAAATTTGGTTAAAATCAGTGCAGTAGCTTACGTGGAATTTGAAAACCAAAAAATCAGTTGTATGACGGGTACCGTTAATAACCGTTATACAAATTTGTTCGTTATACAAATTTTTTCGACCAGTATAGGTAGAAATGGCGGCCACGGGCAGTCTAGCCCATAGTCCAATTAGCGCTGAAGTGCGCCGTTTTGATACCATAACTCGTTTAAACCTGTGGATGAAATTGAAGAGAGAGAATATGGGCATATCCTCAGGATATCGTCCCTTTTTATTTACTTTAGAATAGGATTTTGTTGTAGCTTTTAGCACAATCATCAGCACCCGCACCCGCACCGTTCACAGTTAGCCCACTAGGCAGTTCGTTGGCTGGCACTGGAGCGTCTACTGATCTGATTGGATGATCATCCGCACCACAAACCCACCAGAACCCGAGTCCACTATCTTGTGATCATAGGGAATCGACGGAAGGTATAATGCAGAAGCAGCCGAAATTTGTCATAGAGCCATTTCGTCGCGTTGAGAAAAGAAATCAAGTCTTTGATATTCATTTCAGTAAGTTCGTTAATGTCGTCAAAGAATGCCACTGTGCACCACAAACCCCCACCAGAACCCAAGTCCACTATCTTGCGATCATAGGGAATCGACGGAAGGTATAATGCAGAAGCAGCCGAAATTTGTCATAGAGCCATTTCGTCGCGTTGAGAAAAGAAATCAAGTCTTTGATCTTCATTTCATTAAGTTCGTTAATGTCATCAAAGAATGCTCTTCCGAGTGACTGTTTTCTAGCTTTGGCCAGAGCAGGACATTTGCAGAGGAAATGAACTACTGTTTTCTTTTCCTGCTGGTCCTCACAGCTCCGACAGTGAGTATTGTGAGGTATGCCCAGCTTCGCTGCATGCTCTCCTATTGGCCAGTGTCCGCTACAGGTTGCAACTACCCTGACTATGTCTTGCCTGGGTCTGCGTATTAGATCAATTGTTCGGTTCTTGTCATAGGTGAGCCAAATCTTCCTAGATATAATACAGTTTGATAAACTGCTCCACCTACGGTTTGCTTTAGTAAGATAAATTGAGAGAATGTTGCCCTTCATAAGTCCAAGCGGAATGTTAACTCTTTCCGCAAGTGAGCCATGAAGGGCTGAACCTTGCCTGGCCAGCTCGTCAGCCCGTTCATTGCCCTCAATGCCACTGTGACCCGGGACCCAGATAAGAGTGACATTGAGGTCAGTGTTCAGACCCGCAAGCTCATCCTGGCATTGCTGGACTAGTTTGGAGGATGCTGTAGCTGAATTAATGGCTTTAACAGCCACTTGACTGTCTGTAATAATAGCTGCATTACGGTTTTGGTTTGGATCTGCTTTTAGTAATTTGCAAGCTTCCCTGATTGCCGGCAATTCAGCTTGAAAGACGCTAGCAAGGTCACGTAGCCGAAATGACCTAGATACATTTAGAGGCTAAGAGAAGATTCCTGCACCAACGCCACACTCCATCTTTGAGCCATCAGTAAAGATAGTTGTGTCGAAATCTTTCGTCACGACGTTATCATTCCAATCCTTCCTGGATGGAAATTTAACTTTGAAATCCTTACTGATACTCATTGTAGGGGTGCAGTAGTCAGTGGGAGTCGAAAACATTTGCATTGGAATCAAGTCTGTGATATTGTAGTGACCATAGGACTTGGCAAACCAAGAGTTTGATTCTTTAAGTCTTAAAGCGCTGCAAGATACTAGATATTTAATATGTAAATCAAGTGATAGAAGGTGCAGAAAAACACTTAAGGCATCAGTCGGGCAGGATCTTATAGCCCCTGTCGTGCCAATGCTAGCAGTTCTTTGAACCTTCCTAAGTCTATCGATGTTATATTTTTTGTTAAGTGCAGGCCACCATACAATCGAACCGTATGTGAGGATCGGTCGTACCACGGCTGTGTACGTCCACAGGGTCATCTTCGACTGAAGCCCCCACTTTTTACCAAAAATTTTACTATAGGCATAGAATGCTATACAGGCCTTCTTGACCCTTTCTTCAATGTTCAACTTCCAATTTAATTTGGAGTCGAGAATAACACCTAAATATTTAGTTTTAGAGGAGAGTGAGAGTGTTTGGCCGTTGAGTCGGGTTAGAGTGAAGGGGTGTATCTTAGTCTTGGTAGTAAATAGCATCAGTTCAGTTTTGCTTTGGTAAACTCCTAGTCCACAGCTCGTGGCCCAGTTGCTGACCTTCCTTAAAGCCATTTCCGTGATCTCACTTAACACAGGAGTAAACTTCCCTGACACTAATATCACCAAATCATCAGCATATGCCACCGCCTTTACTCCACATCTTTCCAACTTAACAAGAATTTTATTCATGACTAAAAGCCATAGAAGAGGGGACAGAACCCCACCCTGGGGTGTTCCTCTACTTACATGTTTGGTCGAGTTTGTATTACCTAACGTAGCTTGAATCCGTCTGTCTCAGAGCATTGATATTATCCATTCCCTTATGTAGTCTTCTACACCAAAATCAATTAAAGACTCTAGAATGGATTCAGTAAGCACGTTGTTAAAAGCCCCTTCAACATCGAAGAAAGTGGCAAGAGTATATTCTTTATAGTTTATAGTTTTCTCAATAGTGCGCACTACCTCATGCAGGGCTGTTTCAGTGGATTTGCCTTTAAGGTATGCGTGTTGAGAGTTTTCAAGTGGACATCTATACAGGATGTCTCTAATATGGATGTCGAGGATGCGCTCTAAGGTTTTAAGCACATAAGAGGTTAGACTAATTGGACGGAAATCCTTCGCAGATTCATGCCCCCGCCTTTCGGTATAAAAACCACTCTTACATGTCTCCAGGACACGGGAACATAGTTAAGAGATAAACATCTTTAAAAATTGTTTCCAGCCAGGGAACTGCTGCAGTTTTTGGAGCATAATTGGCAGTATGCCGTCCAGGCCTGGAGATTTATACGGTGAGAATGTATTAATTGCCCAGGCAATTTTTTCTTTTGTTATAACGGTATTGATATGCTCTACTCGAGATGAAGACATGTCCCAAGGTTCCAGCGTCGCTAACCTACTGTTTTCGCTGCCCGGGAAGTGCGTCGTCATTAATAGCTCCAAAGGCTCAGCTGAAGAGACTGTCCAGGAACCATCAGGCCGATTCAAGAATGATGGATTACAATGTTCCTTAGATAGAATTTTACCGAGCCTTGCGGAATCTTTTATATTTTCAATTGACTGACAGAATTCTCTCCAGCCTTGTTGCTTGGCTGATGCGAGAGCTCGCTTGTAAACCTTGAGACAGTCTTTATAGGGTTGATAAAACTTATGTTTGTGGCAGATATTAAAGATTGTTTTAGTCATTTTCCTTAGATTAGATATGTCTTAATTCCACCAAGGGGGTAGTGTTTTACGGCTATATTTTATTGGACAGGAGACCTTAAAAGCAGTGCTCATTGATGCCTCAAAGGATTTCACCTTTGACTCAAGATCTATCACTGAGTCTGGACTTAGGTTCGGTATATTGCCCAGTTTAGATTTTACAACTTGACTGAATTTCTTCCAGTCTATTCTTTTGGGATTTCTATAAGTGGATTTATTTTTGGTTTTGAAATTAATGCTGAAGAGTATCCATCTTTGGTCCGAAAAAGATTTCAGAAGAGATACCCTCCAGTTTTCTACTATTAGATTCATTTTGTTATATACGATCGTAACATCCGGTACGTCCTCCCAGCCTTCATGATTATCCGAGCTCGGAAATACAAAGGTTGGAGGGCTACCACTGTTGCATACCGTCAGGTTTTTTTCAATAATAAAATTAAAAAAAAGAGACTCACCTCAATAATTGATCTCTGAACTACCACATAGAGTATGTCGTGCATTAGCGTCATTACCAATTACAAGGTTAGTCCCTTTGGCTTTAGCTTCATTTGTAAGGGTTCGCAACGCCGAGGCCAACAATAAGCCGTCTGCATTTTTATCCTCCAACCTTACAACTGTTAGATCAGGAGTGCTAAGATTTGGACACAAAAAAGCTTTTAAATGTTTTTTAGCTAAAATACAAGTTCTAGGCTTACCTTGGTCTGGGCTTGCGATTTTATAAAACACGTCGTATTGGTGGTCTTGAAGACCTCTTACTCTGAGTCCATTCACCCATGGTTTTTGAATGACCGCTACGTCGACGTTTTCCTCCCTCTGGAAAACCCGCAGATTATCCGAGGCACATTTAGAGTGCTTCAGATTAATCTGTACGACTCGCAGCGCGTTTTTAAGTTTGTGAGCAGCCTGCACAGTCAGGGCCCGGCGGCTCGCTAGGGACAACGACATCACCAACAACTTCGTCGATCTCGACTTTGTCATCAGCTTTGTCGGGGTCTTCTCCCTGACTATGCAAGATTTTAATGCGGATCATACGTATGCCAAACTTCAGCTTGAAATCGGCCAGTATATTTGTTTTAGTAATTTAAGTACCTCGTAATTTTTTTTTTGAAAATCATTACAGCTGTTTTGGATATAAATCAATTTTTGTATATTGGTTGTATGACAGCGACGGGTACCGTTAATTTTGAGCTAAAAAAAAAATTCACCTCTAGGGAATCACAAAAGAACCTTAAGTCCAAAGTTTGAAGGAAATCGCTTGCAGGTCGAGGTACAGACAGACGGACAAACGGACAGATGGACCGACAGACAGACAGAATTGCGTGACCCACTTTTTTCGCGTTCTCTATCATCGTAATGTTAGGGAAAATTATTATCTCGAATTTTTTTTTGCACGAATCCTAAACTTGCCCTATACTACGTATATCGCAAGTAAAAAATTTAAAAAAAAAGTCGAATCAAATATTACGCGGTCTCTGAAGCCACTGGCAAGTCATGTTTCAATCCAGAGAAAATGGTAATTCTTTAAAAGAATAATTTTTGGTATTTTAAAAATCGATTTATTTCGTTTTAATTGGAGTTAACATATTATGGTACTTCAATTCAAGATTTTGACCATTCGTAATAAAGTATGCAAAGACATAAAATAAAAAAGCTCAAAAATCCAAACGAAGACATTTTTCTTCACTACTTGATAGGGTATCGTCTGCCTTTGAAGTTGATAATGTCTTTTAACCGAAATAAAAAATAAAATATGAAAAATTAATTTTAAATTATTCATCTGAAGTTAAATGTCACCGACGCGATGATTTTGCAAAAAATTTTACTATGTCTTATTCAAAAGGACAACAAACAAAGGCAAACCAATCCCATTAACTACTTACCTACGAAAAAAAAAATGCTTTTAAATTTTTAATAACTTGTCGACCGCAATATATTTCATCATCATCTACAAAGAGGCATTGATTGTCGGCCATTTATGCGAGAGGGTTGAAAAACAAAATAATCTTATATCTAATGACCAAGATAATAAATAACACCAACAATTTCTAAAGAAATACAAAAATTAATAAAAAAAAATATTTAATTAAATTGAAATTCCTGACTGAATACACGATTAGGTACTGTAGGGCTGGCCATGAGACGAGAAAAGTCTCGGTCTTGCATGACGAGACGAGACTGGCTTTTAAGCAACCGAGACGAGACTGAGACGAGACTGTATATTTGGACTGAAATTTACAGAGAGTCTAATGAATTCAAAAATTCAATTTCAGTTAAATATTTATTTTCTTTTGCATGTATTCAAACTATAATCGAAAATATTTCGTTCCAATAATCAACAGGTTGTCAGGAATTCGTATTTTTCGGAGACGGGACTTAATTGTGCGAGACCGATACGAGACCGAGACGAGACTGAAAATTTTGGATTTTAACGAGACCGAGACGAGACTTACAAAAGTCTCGCAGAGTCTCGTCTCGTGGCCAGCCCTAGGTACTAGTTGGTTGCAGGACGCCAAAGCGCCCGTCGAAAATGTTATGTTATATCATGTGAGTCAGGTCTGAGCGTAAATAGGTATGTATATAATTAAGTTGAAAACCTCAAGACCTTCCTTCCGAAATATTGCCAGTGTTTTTTTTATTTTTCATTAAGGAGCAGGATTTTAATTTATTATCATAGCAGTGTTACCATTGAGTTTATATACATAGAGGAACCACCCTTATTTGCATCTAGAACAATAACCGGTGAAGAATAACCAGTGATAACCTTGAGGTGGAAATAATCTACTTTAAGGAGCAAATGATGGTTCTTGTATTGATTATCACTAGTTCTTGTTCTAGATACAAATAAGGGCGTCATCTAGATTGGTGACAGTGATAACTTAACACTAAAGTGGTTCCTCTATCCAGTGGCGGATCCAGGGGGGTGGCTAAAATTCCTAAAATAATTTGAAATATAAAAAGCAGTACATTACAACGTGTAGAGTTTTATATTCGTCCAAAATATTGTTAAGACATGAAATTTTATGTACAAAATCACGTGGTTGGGGCTGAAAAATTTACATTTTATGTTAATTTTTTCTAAGCCCTAAGGTTAGGGCTTAGGCCTGAAGCGAATTGGACAAAAAATCAAGTTGGGGTTGGGGCTATGAATAATAGACATGTTTCATCCAACGTCAATTTCCCCCTCAAGACAAAACCCAGAAAATTGGGACGAAAAAAACAGCTTGAGACTATTAAGTTCTGAGAACATTGGGCAAAAACGACGTCATGGTTAAACAAATAACTCCCTAAAAACTAACATTATTCTATAGAGTTTTGGGTGCTTAAGTCTGGGGACTGTCAAAGTCCGAAGTTGGGGCTAAAGCTTGAAGAAATAATTAAAAAAAAGTCGTGGTTGGGACTTAACATATCAAATTCAACAACAGTTTACTCTTAAAACTAAGCTAATTTAACGAGTTTGTTTTTTTTAATACAACATGAATTATTTCTTACGGCGTTGGCTTAGAGAATATTGGGGCTTAGTTTTCAAAATTTCGAAGGTCCAAGACAATTGTACAATTGTAATTGTACATTCAAAACATTTTTGGACTAAACAGTAACATACAAATTATCTAGTCAATGAGCCAAATTCCAAATGCAGGTACACAGCAAAATTTGCAATCCCTATCTAGACTCTAGAAAGAGGTGCAAATTTATAGACCCATTTTTTGAGCAGTAATAGAAAGGGTATGTGCAGAGTAACCGAAAATTCATTCACGCTGGCGAAAGTGGGCCGCAGGTTATTTTTTTGAGCAGCTTTGTCTTATGTCCGACTAGAAGTCCTTATATTTTATTTTTCAATCGGCAAAATATAATTTTCTGTGCCTTACAGTGACAGTTTGAAAAAAACAGGTAGCTACTCTACTCGTTCATTTGGCTAATCCAGCAAAATAAGATCTCATAGAGGACTCATGATACTGTCAAAGCCAGCAGGATCACTAAAATATCATTTTAATATTTCTGACTAGCCAATTATAAACAGTTTTTAAATCTTGTCAAAAATGTGAAGTTTAAAACATACCCACAGCAATTATACAAATATACCTAGATAAGGAAGATTCCGAATACATTTTAAAACAACATAAATTAACGAATTTTTTCGTGTGGTTCAAGGCTATATGGCTTAAAAATTAGGTAATAGAATAAGTTATGATTATAAGTTGTCTATTAAAACAATACCTAGCTCTACTATACCTCCCATATCTTTAGGTGCCCCTTTATATTTGCTTTTATCTCCGCTTAAAAATAATTTCCATGTTAAATACTACAGCAAATATGAATAATTGTTATGGTACTTTATACTGAAAACATTTTAAAGTTAAAGTGAAAAGGGAAAATTCAAAATTCGTTTTCTGTTATATAACTATGTATGTAATGTACATATCTACTACGGCTACACGAAATTAGACCCCAATGAAATATGGCCCCAAACGTAAAATGAAAAATGGACCAAAAATGTATATGGGAAACAACAAAAACAAGTTTAAAATTTGTAAATTGGGGGCATTTTTCATTGTTTTGGGGCCTTTTTCATTTTTAATTTTGGGGTGAAATTTCATTATGCAAAATGTCCCCAAACTTTTATTGCTAAACCAAAATACTTTTACAAAAAAAACTTTGAGAGCAGACCGACTGACAACAGAGGTGCCTGCCAGGCGAGGCGACTGAGCATACCCTAAGAGAAGCGACGGAGTCGCGTCAGCGGAACAGAGGACCCAAAAAGGGAGTTAAAATCCTTGAACACGCGAAGCGGGCCAGGCAAGGTACTTTTAAGGGTCTCCCTAACCACCGCAAAACATTTTTTGTACTATTGTAATTTTTCTCTTGTTGTTGCTCCTTATATTAATTTTGGGGCAATTTTTCATTTTGTGTTTGGGGGCATTTTTCAGAAGTTTGGGGCCATTTTTCAATTTTGAAAATGGGCCCATTTTTCAATATAAAAAAGTCCCAAATTTGGGGCCATTTTTCATTTTTCGTTTGGGGCCATTTTTCATTGGGGCCAAATTTCAAATTTCTACTACATTTAAATTTTTCAAAAAAAAAAAACTTGAACCTTAAACCTTAACTGATTTGAGGATTTGTTATAAATTTTAAAATTAATTTTAGGACAAACTAATTTTAAGGTCTCAAACTGGATCTCCAAACTTCAAGCCCCCCCCCCCCACAGCCAAATCCTAGATCCGCTACTGCCTCTATATATATAAACTCAATGGTGTTACCCATACCCAGTCGCAGTCAGTCAGTGTCTCAGTGAGTTAGGGATGAGCGAAAATTTAAAATTAATTAAAATTCATAAACTCATGATAGCGGCGGGCGAGACAACACTCACATGTGTTTTAAATCATAATTTGCATTCAATAAATGTGTGATTTCGCTTTTAAGGAACAGATGACTTCAACACACACACACACGTACTTCTCATAAATATTTTTCAACACAAGCTTTCTGATAATCAGCGCTTGTGTGTGACACATGTACTAGAATACTTCCAGGATTTGATGATAAAAACTGGATCACATCACGTAGTTTTGAAGACGAACGTCGTCGTTTAAACGATTGTATTGAACTACACGCCGTCAAAAGTAAGGTGTAAGCTATCATATAACCAAATTTCAGCTTTGGTGGAGTCGCAACCCAATTTTTTTTTTTAATGTTTGGGAGGCTGCTGTAGCCACACCCAACCCACCCATGGTCCAGCAGCTGACTTTCACTAGGCTTCATTATAACGCCAAATTAACCATATACCAAAAGATTAGCTTTGGTTCTATTGGTCACCAAAATCTGTCACGGCCTCCCGGACTTATATGTATGTACATATATTGTTTCAACTAAATGTGTCCCGATGGCATCCTTAAATGCTTACTCAGACTCACTTAGTAAAAAAGAACAACTGCCGGATTTATAAAAAAAAAAAATATTTTCATTATATTGGGGGACGTGCCCTTCTCAATTTTGTAAGAATTTATGAAATTTATCTATAAATTTATTTATAAATTTATTTATTTATTTATTTATAAATCTAAAATAACAATTGAAGCGCTTAGAAGATGAAGGTGTTAAGTGAAATTTTTTGAAATTTGGCTTTTTTCCTACAGATGAAAGTGTTATATGAAAACTTAAATTTCTGACTCGTCTGTACTCTTCTATCGTCTCTAGATTAATATTAAGCCAAAGATGAAGGTGTTATATGCAATCACTTTAATAATAAACTTTGTGGATGAATGTGTTAAATGCGCTTAAGTCCTTTATATTAAGTCCTTTATACAAAAATAGTTTTATCTGAACTTTTTATTTCGTGCATAAAGGTGTTATATACCTTAAAGGTGTGACAAAAATGACGGAAGTCAAGTCATTTGCTTAACATTTGCTCGAATGCTATTTGCTTCAGGACACTCTCACAGGCTTAAGTTCAAAAACGCAGACCGAAATTCCGTGACGAACACCCCAGCAGAGAACTTTTATATTCAAATGGTATACTGATGGAATGAGAACGTCTGAAAGGACTGGGGCGGGTATATTTGGGCCAAGAACCAAACTCTCTGTACTGATGGGACAGTCCACAAGCATTTTCCAGGCGGAAGTAAACGCCATAGGTAAATATGCAAAACGTAACCTTGAAGGAAACTACCGAAATCGGAACATTGCCATCATGTCAGATAGCCAAGCCGTGCTTAAAGTGTTAAGCTCCTATGCCATTAGCTCAAAATTGGTAAAAAGTGGTTAAATGAACTGGGCAAAAATAACAATGTCTAACTCTATTGGGTACCGGGTCACGTGGGTATCGATGGTAAAGAGGAGGCAGAGTCCCTAGCCAAAATAGGATCAACAACCCCCCAAACAGGGCCTGAATCCTATTCCGGATAAGTGTGGAAAACAAGATCAAAGTAGAAGAGGGGGCCAAAAGATCCAAAATTTGGAAAGAACTCCCAAAACTGAGGCAGGCTAAACTACTACTTGGGAACTACAACCAAATACGCTACAAAGCCTGCATAAATCTCATCAGGAACAGCCCAAGAAAAATAACGGGCAATTCGAAGTTTTTGAATGAAATATAGGTCTTGGTATAACTTTTCTGCTTCAAAACCTAACGGGAAGTGACGAATACCCCAGCAGACTAATTTTATTTTTACTTTATTGCAAGGTTCAATTTAGGGACTCATAATAAAATGGATTTGCAGGGAGTATTTTTCTTACTTTTACAAAGAATGCTATGATGGATATGTTTCTTATAGTAAGGTTATTATAGCCAAAAGTAACAAACGTCCTGATTATAATCAAGACTTTAGGCCAAGAGATAACAAATTGAAACCTTTCTGCAGACAAAATTAAAAATTTAAAAGAACAGATGAATTTCGTTTGTGTAGAACATCAATGGTTTTATTTAAATGTAATTTCAGCAGGTCATGGAGAAGGTAAAGAGAAAAAAACAAACAAAAAATAAGTAAATAACAAAATATCAAAAAGTCACTTAAAACCTGTATAAAAACAAAATTAAATTAAATACATAAAAGTTCCTAGATAAAGGTGTTAAATGCACAAAAGTGTAAATATCTCAACAACTATTTGCGTTAAATAAAAAAGATTCCTAAAATTAAATTCACCTGAGTTTTATTTACTTTAAATTATCAATGCAGTATTTTTATTATTTTCATAAAAAAAGTTAAAGGCAATAAACTTTAAATGCTTATAACTCAAATGTTTAAGAATGTCGCTTACGTCCTTCATCTTCTAAGCGCTTCAATTGTTCTATCATTATCGTTTGAACGATCGTAGTTGACAGTTTTATGAAGTACCTATACGAAGCAATAATTGAATCGTATCGTCTAAGCTTCGTGCGTCGCGTCGTTCAGACGATTCATATATTTTTGAGTTTCTAGAAGCAATAGACGGTGTTCACATTGGACTGACTCTTCCGACTATTTTTGACTTCTCTGAAATGTATCTCACTCCCACTTCATTGTTAGAAAGGGAGAAAAGTATAGTAAATTAAAAAAAATAAATTAAAAATGTATGGAATGAAAATGTTTATAGGCTCGTTTTGCACAAATTATGGTGTTACCAAAATGAATAAAGTACAAATGAATACAAATGAAAATGAACTTAGGCGTAGTAGGGGCATTTTGCGAAAAATTTGGTTGGTGTTACCACAGAAGCTACCTACAAAATTAAAATGAACATATCTTTGTAAGCGATGAACATAGCAGCGTGTCGAAACTCGAAATGTTGGTTGGGCGCTGTTTCGTGCTTGTGCAATGATTTGCTTGTGCCACCAAAGAAGTAAGAAGAGAATGAAAAATAAACGATGACATAAATAATGACCTACATGTTTGTAGGGCTTTTATTGGCAGGTGCAGACTGCAGAGCACAACTACAGCAGATTATCGAATTTTCGGTTGATATGATGTGTTGTGTACAGTCACATCACAGTGCGTGTTTACAGAGGTTCCGGGGTAGAAAAGGAACGGACGATAAAGGGATACATGCAAAATTTACCACAGTAGAATTTACAAAGGTTTTGAACCTATTTATTATATGTATATAATAATAAATTTAAAATAATTTTTTCGCAAAAAACAAGTAACTTTTCTACAAAAAAAAATATAACTTATCTACAAAAAAATATGAACTTGTTTACAAAAAAATTAATAACTTTTTTCAAACTAAATTTCTTGTAAAAATAAATATCTTTGGTTACTTGCACAAAAGTGATGAGAAATTATTCATTTATGTTTAATATTTTTATTATAAATTATACATACAAAATATGCATATATTATTAACGCTCTTTTCTGACTCACTGACTGGATAACGCTGCTATGATGGTAAAATAAGAAAAAAAAAAAAAAACACTTCCGCTCTTAAACGAAAATGTTAAGGGTTGAAAATTTTCTGGAATTAACTTTTTTATGAGAAGTTCTTTTCTACATATAGTAGAGGATTAAATAGTTGTAGATATAATAGACAATTTAAAATTTAGTACTTTTTGAATTATGATTAAAAACGATGAGCATTTTGTGACACCGCAACGGACAGGTACAATCGTTCCTAACTAATTTTTTCTAAGATTTTAATTTAATAATCTATTTTGAAGCTCGTACTGGCAGTGGCGTCTTTAGGGATGGGCCCAGGGCCCCCTAAGCCATCGCTGTAACTTTTCCAACCAATTTGGAAAGTGAAAGATTAAGTTAATTTTAACTTGTAAAAAATTTGTTTACAAACCAACATTTATGTTATACAGCATATAGTTCACATGTAATTATACCGCTATAACCATAACAGTTAATTATTTGTCTCATTTAAAAACTTTAAAGTTTAAACTCTAAGGAACTGGAAAATTGATGTGAAGAATTTGCTAAGACTTATCACAAAAACAAAACAAAAGTCATGACAAATGCAACCAGAACACCTATACATATGAATGGAGAGCTGATAGAATATGTGGAGGACTTCATATATCTAGGACAGTTAGTTTCGTTTAATAGAAGAGAGGAGAAGGAGATATCTCGAAGAATAACGAACGGATGGAGGCAATTTTGGGACGTGAAACCTATGTTGGACTCGAATATCTCAAATGTTACCAAAAAATACATTTTCGATTCAACAGTTTTACCAGTGCTTACATATGGCTCCCAAACTTGGACGAACAACGTTGCGATTAAAAGTAAGCTTTCAACAACTCAAAGGGCAATGGAAAGGGCAATGTTAAAAATAAGAAGATCTCAGCGAATAAGAAACGTCAACATACGCTCATGGACAGGATTCGAAGATGTTGTTTTGAAGACAAGAAAGCTGAAATGGGACTGGGCAGGGCATTTTATGCGGAAGTCAGATGGCAGGTGGTCAAAAGAATGCACTGAGTGGACACCATTTATTGGTACCAGACGAGTCGGACGTCAACCAAAAAGATGGAGAGATGAGCTACATGCTTTCGACAGACTTTGGTTTCAAAAAACGCATAACAGAAATGAATGGAAATCAATGGGGGAGGCTTTTGCCCGTGCATAAGTATATTTTTATTTTTATTTATTTTAAATATTTTGTTAAAACACATAAATTAAGTTTATATAAATATTAATATAAAGATAAAATGAAAAAGAAATTGTAATTTAATATTAAGGCAGAATAGCTAATAAATAATAATAATAATCACAAGGACATACAGTGGTGGCGATTATAATTAAGAACGATATTTTTATAAAATATTAAAATGCATAACTTTTGTTTGCGAAATCTGTACCCATGTCTGTAACTTTCGAAGCGATAAAACCTGTCGATAAACGGTGAGAATTGGAACGAAATTCATTGAATCGCATCATCGGGTTTCTGTAACTTTGACAGGCGATAACTTTATCGACTGGAACAAACGGAATAGAAATACTGGAAAAATGCGATAAAATGGGTTTCTGTATCTCTGTAGGTCGTTAAGTTTATCATTTTAAACGTCAAATCTTATCGCTGACCTAAGAGATGGCGAGTAAACATAAACACATAAACATAAAATGGTAAGAAATTAATTTATATTACAAAAAAAAGCCTTTAAAACTAAATTCAAACTTATTATTGTAGCTTGGATCTTATAAACAATTTTTGTGGAATCTATTTTTTCCACGGCTGTCGAAACCAAGAGTGTGCCGCCTCTTGCTTCATCATCCAATAAGACCCAAGCAGAGAAGCCTCTTAACGGGAGCAATGTCGCTGACGAAGAAGAAGCAGATGATAACGTAAAAGAAGATAAAAAACTAGCAGTGGAACGCCTTAAAAAGCAACAATTGTGAACCATTCAAAATAACATTAAATCCATTCTTGATCTTCAAGACGATGACATATCCGACGATGATATATACCCAGACATATCTCATCGGCAACATCAGCAACCTAATAATGTTGCTTCATGTAGTAGCGCCACTGCCGTTAGCTCTGTAGCAACGCTCGAATCGAAGCTAAATAGTGAAGAGTTAAGTCCATAAGGCCCCCCTCTCCCATTAGTTTCTGTTATGTTATAAATCTATTGAATCGTCTTGCAGAATCTTATTAAATATATACCACACAAAAAGAAGCGTAATGGTTAGTGCGTTCGACTGTCACGCTGGAGGTCTGGGATCGCTTCCCAGTCTCGTCCACCGAAAAACCAAAAAGTTTTTTTCAGGGCCTGCCTCTTGCGAGGAATTGACAAATCCTCCAAGAGTATCACTTGTCACGAATAAGTGCTTCTCGTCTAGCCGTTCGGATTCGGCATAAAATTGTAGGTCCCTTCCATTCCTGTCGAAAGGCGCACACAGGAATGGTTGCGAGTTGTTAGTCACTAGGCCCTGGTTCTTCATGAGCCGTTGTGCCACCCTATTTATTTATTTATTTTACACAAAAAGAAACTCTTGTGTTACTTTATTGTTAAGTTTAATTATATTTTTTTTTAATTTTACGACATTGATTCTTTGAGCATGTTATGCTCTCGCTTAATACATAACGTTAAGAGGAAATGTATTATATTGGTTAAATTATGTATTCATTAAAATACACATTGCACAATTTTGTTGTTTTGAACTTTTTAAAATGGATTGCAATGTTGTAGATACCATTCGATGAAGGACTTGTTTACAGTTCTAAAAAGTATAGGTATTAAGCAACATTCTTTTTCACCAGTCGTATCAAAATATTAAAAGCTTATGGAAATAGGGTTTACAATTTCAAACACTGGTCAATCCAAAACAATTTTTGTTTGTTTTATCTAATATAATATTTAATGTATTTGTATAATCTTATATACAAATATTGCATAGACTAAAGAAATTACAGATTAGACAAAATAAAAAGAGTCAAATAAGACTGAATTACTACATAAGTATAAGTTTTAACAGTAATAATTACATAAATCAATAATTAATAAACCCACTCTACTGATTTATACTGCAGCAATATTGCCTTCATTTCGACGATAATTTCTATCTTCTTCACTTCATCTTCATGAGTATTTTTATGGGTGCCACCAATGTCAGTCGCACCCTCATTTCGACTAGGACCTGAAGTGTGCTCGTCACCACCACCGACGTCATCTTTGTCATCGATGTTATCCATTTTATTGGTACTGGAGGTAGTTGGCTTATCAAATGTTGGATATGATCCAGGAGACCAGGACCAAGACCCTCATCATCATCATCTTCGTGATCGATTCCATCACTTCCAAAGTAGGGTTCTTCTGAAAAGAAATATTTGTTTTTGTTTCAAAAGAACAAACGAGAAGTGAAAGTATTTCGCTCTTACCTACTTGATCGGGCCAATCAACATCTTGGCCGTTATATGCATTTCTTAAATTACTAATGGCAGTCTTTAGATGAAAAAGTTGAGAAGTTACAGACCTCTGATGTTTACTTCATGTCGGGTTGCCAGAAAACTCAGGATTATATGATCCGTGTTCTGTGGTGACTGAGTGCATATAGGTATCTATAAATAAAAGTATCTATAAGAAAAGAAACAAATTTTGAAATATGGTTATTAAAGACAAGCTGTTGTGACACTCAATCGGACAGATGAATGATAAAATCTGTCTTTACTTTATATTTTACTGAATCTTCTGTTTCTCTTGTCAGCAATTAAGCGATTATGTTAATCAAACATAGCTGTGCACTTATTGAAAGCTCCAAACGTTCTGGAACAAAAACTATTGTTATCTATTCTATCAATAGCAGTAGGTTCACTTGTAGTTGAAAATAGCTAGTACAATTGACGAAGTCGAAAGGAAGAAAACATTATACAGTCGAGCCCGTTCATAGCAATATGAAGATGAAATAAAAAAATGAGCTTTTATCCGACTGCAAAGTTGGTTTGGCGCACAGAAAAAAAAGATTAAATGTCCATAACAAACAAGAAAAACTTCCAGTGTCATTTGCAGATGTTAATTGTCAAACAAAATTCGATGCAGTATAAAATTGAGAAAATTTCAACTTTTTGCTACAAGTAGGTTAGGCAGTCAATTAAGTCAGAAAAAGTCATTAGTCAGTAAAAGTAGAATAACAGATTCAGGCAAGATGAAATTTTCCAAAAAATTAGTAATGATAGGAAGAGTTACCTAATTCGCTTGGAACTTCAACCTTCCAAGCACATTGGGAAATGGTTAAGCCTAATGGTGTAGGTAGCTGTGGATGAAGCTTTTATATCACTGTCAAAATAAAAAGATACGAAAACAATGAAGAGCTCTATAATATAACGTTTTAGTTGTTGCAAGAAATGTATGGTATGACACAAAGTTGAGCACTTTTAATTGAAGTTACAGTCTTGTGTTTAGCCATCAGTCACCTACAACTATTTTTGTAGCTTTCACAAATGAAAAGCTTACCAAATTAAAATAATTATAATGTACCTTATTGCATCACGATAGGTTGTCAACAGCATCTCCGTTCAAGAATTTCAAAATTCAAATGCATATGGAATTATTTATTTTTATTGTGTATTTTATTAAATAAGGAGTTCTATATAACATATCTTGCTTCAACTTAATTTTTATTAATGGAATTTTGTTAAAGTGCAAACAATTAGTTATGTTTTTGTTTTATCTAGCAAATGCAAGTCATTATCAATGCTCCCATTCTTACTCTATGAGTGAAATCTGTAAAATTTTTTTTTGGTTTCTCGTTTGTAAATTTGGAGGAGTCAGTCTAATATGAACACCGTCATACAATCGTCGAAACGACGCGACGTGCGTCTTAAGACGATCATCATCTTACGCGATGAGAGCCCAGGATATCATAGAGCAAAAATATTTTTATAAATAAGGTATGTTATCAAACGCTAAGGAGCATATGGTATTTTTTTTTTTGTAAATACGGCTGAATAAATATGAGACAGTTTTTACTCATTTCAATGAATAAATAAATGAGAATACAATTTTGGTTTCAATGCCCAGCTATCTCTCGTGAGGTAAAATGAGTACCTACCTATAATATAAATTATTTCCAGAAGTTGCAAATAGAACTTAAATAGATTAGCCCACTGGGCAGGGTAGCCAGGAAATTACATCATTTTCTTTCTTATAGCAAATAATTAGCAAGAGAGCCTCTGCAGTTTTTTCAATTCATTCAAAACTTTTTTTATAAAGCTGGGCACAGTAAATATTGAAATGTTGTTTCTCAGAGTTGTCCTAGGAAAAACCTGCCCCAAATTTAAGGCTGCTGAGCCCCTCAAATACATACTTAAAAGGAAAACCTTTGTTAAGTCTTATACCTACATCGTATATAGATTTTTTCAAGTATAGAGCTGCAGTATACTTTCAATTTTTCTAACGAAAAACTTTTATCATACAACTGATCTCCCAATGGCTTCATAGAAAATGTCCCATAGTCCTATGTTGCCTTTATTTAATTCAAATTTGTATAATATTTAGAAAGATTTTCTGTACTTTATAATAAGATACCTACCCACATTTTTTGTATATGACTCATGCATGTAGTATTTGTACATATAATGTGCGTGCTAAATTGACAAAGTTAACATAAAGTAAAATATTAAAAGATTCAATTTAATGTCATTTCCACCTTAGCACATGAAATGTTTGTTGTCACTTTATATGTACCTGACATTTTACAAAGGGAAAGCAATATGAGAAATGGAGGTGTGTCATGAGAATATTTTTTTTTCTAGCAAAAAATAAACTTTTGATTGACACAATACTTACCCAACAAACACTCGCCTGCCACTCACTCAATCACATTCTAAATGTCTGAAATGTGTCAGGTTTAAAAAAGGTTACCTTTTTTCACCCACAAAAGCATCATTCTCTATATAAATCAAAAAAATCAAAGCTACAAAAAAGAACAAAATTGCCTAACGGTTTTGTGCATAGAAGCTGATATGCTATATGGAGCTTACATTGATTTAAACATATTGTAACTTTACGGAAGGGGGAACCATTTGAAGTTTTTTTTTTTTCTAAACTAATAAAATATAATAAGGATAATTTTTAAATATTAATGAAATCCCCAATTTTGTCGTTGATACTTGTACATAAATGATTTGTGTTACTTAAGAGGTAGCATGGCATTTACAAAGAAGTTAAGCTAGATGGAATTTTGACAAAGAGGAAGCAATATGTATTTCTAATAACCAGAAAACCCAGTCAGCGGTTCCTTATTTGGATTAGCCTATTAAACTTGCTCTCTTTATAGAATTTCATAATATATGTTGTACATATTGGTTTCGTGTAAGTTTAAACGAAAATGTTGAGTTTTTAATCGAACTTAACATAACAATGAATGAGAAAACTAAAATAGGTTTATTGTCGTCGTTCATAAATCATCAAGAAAATGTTGATTAGATTCGCACGTTTCTCAGTCAGAAAACAAAAAAAGACTTAATATTCCCTAGACAAATTGTGAACAGGTGCCATAGTTCCTACCCCTACCTTACCAACCATTTTTAAATTTATAACAATTACTAGCTGCCCCGGCAAACGTTGTTCTGCCATATAAATTATTTGTAGTGAATATTTTAGTTGCTTAGTAAGATATCACGAATGTATTCTATGTGTGTTTGAATATTTTAACGATCGATAAAATTAATCGAATGTTATCAAGAACGATCGGTTATCGATGAAACAGAACGAATGAAACGATTTGAACGAAAGTGAGTTTGACGTTTATGATGTCGGCAATGACGGTGCCCATTGTCATTCGATGGATAATCAAACTTGTTACTCTAGTGTTCTATTGAGAAGAAAAATTTCGATGAACTATATCGGTAGTGAGCACTTACATATCGGTACAACTAAGCGTTTCTTGGTGTATCTCGTCGTTGAGTATATCGCAGTTCTTTTCTAAGAATTTTTTCGGCACCGATTTCGGATGCAGCTGTACCGGGCCAGTTATTTTAAGTACGATGACAGTGCACACAACTTATTCGCCGTTGAGGATAGATTCTGAATTGGGATCTATGAAAAAGGAATTGAGTGCTGTGGACGATGACTGCCGATCAAAAAACACAAATCCAACCATTTATTTTCTCAATTCAGTGTATTTCATCATATTCATTGTTTGATCTCTTAAAAGTTAAATGTAAAGTAAAATAAGTAATGTATTTTTATCGTTAATTAGAAAAATGAAGAGCATTTAGTGAGTGTCAAAAAAGCTGGCAAAATGTTGTTTTGCCAATTCAATAGTCTTGGATATTTGCTATGGTTCTGTTGGCTCAATATTTAACTGCCCCAATTCCTGTGGGCCCAATAATTTATTGGCTAAATTCCTGCAAGAAAATTCCTGCGATCTTTATAAAAACATTTTTGAAATAAAAACATTGTTCTTTTGTGGAATATAAATGTATTCAAACAATATTTTGACTTGATTATATGAAAGTGATAGCATAATATAGCTGTCACAGGAAATAGTCACAGAAGTGTGATTGTCACATGTGACAAACACCTTACGCAGATGCAATTTCTTTATGATAACTATCAATTATCACAAAGCACCTTAGCCGATTCTACCACAGAAAGTAAATGCCAAAGTGACGTGATACTTCACGTCAATGAAAAAGTTCGATAAGATAAGATAAGATAAGAGCATTGAGTATTAGAATCAAAAATTGTCCCTAATATCGTAAATGTTTCAAAAAACTCACTGTGACAAAAAAAATGTATTTTGTACAAAATGATGAATTTGAGAAGTATTTATTCACACATCTATATAAACAAATACATACAAAATATATGTACAATGTACACATTTGTTATACAGCAAAACGTTGATTTAAAAATAAAATACAAAATTGAATTCCTTGTTTTAAATGAACTCTCTTGTCTAGATTAAAATATGAGGACGGTGAAAATATTCTACTATTTCTTTACATCTATGATTAAGCTGGAATCCCAAATAAAATTCATGTTTTTGTTAAAGTGAAGGTACGAGTATCTTTGGCAATAAATAAGAATCACGCCACAGTGAAATGTGTGCACCGGTAAATCACTTCTTAAAAAAAAAAACAACAACAACAATAAGGACCAACAGAAAAAGGTGTCGCTTATTGCCCTGGTGCTTGTAGAGTAGAATTCAGCAGTTCAGTCTTGAGTTACTATTTCTCAAAGTAAATTCATATGCAAAATGGAATAATTCTTAGAAGTTAATAATAGTTTTTATGTACATACTTCTTCCAACAAGAGTTATACCATACGTAGGATGAACGGAAACTATATGAAACAAGAACTCAGCATCAACATCCTAGCTGCGAAACATAAATTTCAAGGTAAAAGTTCGAAATTGCAATTCTCCAAGGATGAATTTTTTTTTAGCGTTTCATAAGTAGTTTGCTTCATCTTATAGCACAAGCATAGTGTGTGTGCATCAAGGACTAAGATACTCGAAAACTTTACATCATAAGAGTATAGCAGAGGTATACCTTCAGGAGGTAGGTTTAGGTAAGGTACGAGTATACAAAAACCATTTGGTGGAAAAAGCGTAGGTAGTTATACTTGCGTTACGAAGTTGGAAATCCCAGCGGGAAAAATTCAAAAATTCATTGATGAAAATTCAGCTTCTTCCTTGGGGAATGACAGCTGCACCGTCCACTTTTCAGCTGCGGGAAGCACATGCTGAAAATCTGGTGAAAATTCCCCAACGAAATCACTACTTCGTTGGAAGTTGTTTATTTACCAACGTAGGTGATGAAAAACATGGTGGTTGCATAATCTGTGAATTCACTACATAAATGTATGTGGTTTATTCATCGGTTCAATATTTTCGATGAAAAAGGTAATGAAAATTCAATTGTCAAATCACAAGATAAGCGGTAGTTGTTTATTCAGCAATTAGTTAATTCAATATGAAAAATGTGAAGAAAATTAAATAAATAGTGAATTCATTAATTCTGTTGTGTTGTGAATTTTCTGATTGGTTAATTAAAATATAGAATTAAAACTTTATATTAATGTGAAATCACTAGGTGAGTGGTTGTTGGTTAATCACCACTTCACTTATGCAAAGTGGTGATTAAACAACAACTCGAAGTGCTTTCAAACAATCTGAGATTGCCTAATTTTAATGGAAATTCACAAGTCCTCTTATAATATTTACTGTCAGTAGACAATGTCAACACAGAGAACACAAAAAAAAAATCAACTTCTATCAAAACACACAATGGCGGTGCACACTGCATATGAGTGGAAATAGACGATGAACTGATGAACTTTTACATGACTTTTCAACAGTTTTTTCATCGCATAATTTTCCCTATCAAAAGCAATTTTTAATTCAACGAAAGAAAGGGTTGTTTTCTAAACACAAAGCAGAAAGTGGGTTTAAATCTATGAACTGAGGAAACCTTGCATGCTTTTCACTTACTAAATCATTACATGTCGTTACCTTTTATTATCTGGCTAGTGAATTGATTGCTGTTGTTTTGTTGTTTTCTACACACAAAGCAAACAGTGGGTTCAAATCTATGAACTTAGGAAACCTCGCATGATTCTTCACTCACTAAATCATTGCATGGCGTTTCCCTTTATTATTTGGCTAGTGATTTGATTGAAGAATTCAGCTATAAAATTCATTGGGGACGATATTTCCCGCTGGGATTTTACTTGACGTGCTGATGGCGATGATTAGTTCCTCAAAGTTTATATATATTCCATCATATAACTTAAGTGGTTGTATGGTATTCTCAGAGGTTAATTAATATGGCTTTGCTGTATTCACACTTTGCTAATACAATATATGCAGATGCAGAAGTGTTGTGTTGGTGGAGGTGGTGATGGCGTCAACTTTCATACTCTTGCCTTTTCACCAATTTTATATTATTTTAAGTTATGTAGGAATATGAGTACCCTCTCATATATCATTATCTATCAAAATGCTTTTTTAAGAGTTGTACCTATGCTTAAAGCTATACAATACATATTTACATACATGAATGTATGTAGGTTTTTACATGAACATGACCTTGGACTATAAATACCTACTACTTTTAATTATTAAATAATAAATGCATTAGTTCTACGTAGGTTGTAGGGGTGTATTGATTTAAATTCTTAATAAGAAGGCGCTTCAAACGTTGTTAGGTTCTTCTTCAGATCTCTAAAAATAGTTAACATTTTATAGAAAATCAGGAAATAGTATAGGTACTAGGTATCTATAATATTGTCAATTTTTCTTCCATACAAAATTCTTAAAGACATCATAACCTAACGGTCGTCTAATTTAAAACTTACATTTACATAGATCTATTGCCCACGTAGAACTTAATTATTATTTAAATCAGCAAAATGGAGTTCAAATTGACTTCAGGGTCTGACAAGCCTCTATAATAACCTGCAAAAATTACTGTAAAAAGTAATACAATGTCCCAAAGGTACATATATGTTTGATCATTTGCAAGTAACTTCGGAAAGGCTATTTCATCGTCGGATTCAACGCTCGTCTTCAATGACACCCCTTTTGTCAGCTCGTTAAATAAAGTCAATTTGCTTATGGCTGCACAGTTTGCTGTTAATTCGACGCTGCCAGAAAGTGTTATGACTTCTCCTGTACTTGAGAGTTCAACGATTTTATGGGACGAACCTTCTTTCGCACTCGTGCACTTGCTAGAGACCTGAAAGATCTTGATATACACAAATCCTCTGGCCCGGAGAGTATCCCCCTTCGGACCGCTCAATACAAGTTGTATTGGATGGTTTCAAGCAGGGTTGGCATATCTTGAACTAGTTCCATAGCCCCATTTGTCGCCCAATACCAATAAAAAAAATTATCTTAGCTTTAATAACAATTTATTTTAATTTTGAACAACAACAATACTTGCCAAAATCGACTCTGGTATAAGTTTTTATGGAAAGTGCTCAAAATCGTTACCTAATATAATAAAACCCCAGTACCATACCGCCATACGACTAAGCCTTAAAGCATTTAGAACTACGCCTATTAAAAATATTTTAACAGAAGCTGGTCTTCCTTCCATAGAGCAAAGAGTCCAACACCTCACATCTCTACTTATTCAAAGGTTAAATACAACTGAAAGATGTCTGATAGCAATCGACGCTAAGCAATGTTTAAGTCGCAAAAAAATACCTAAAACACCGTCCACCCTCTACAATGCTATAAAGTTTTCAAAACGAATGGATATCCCAATTCTGAATAATAACATACGACCTGTCCCCAAACCACCTTGGACCTTGTCAAGAGATTGTGTAAATTTCCAACTCAAGCGATTACCAAAAACGACAACTTCAAAAATGCACAGTACAAACAGAGTTTCCTTGAAATAATGCAGACCGAAAAACAATGCAAGTACAATTTTGTTTATACTGATGGATCTAAAAATGATGTTGGGACAGCTTTTGCTGTGGCCACCCAAGAAGGAACTATACTATCGAAAGGACTTCTTAGAGATTCTGCCTCAGTCTTCTCAGCCGAAGCTATGGCGGTTCTAAAGGCAATCGAAATCTCAAGTTCGAAAAAAAAACAATAATCTGCACTGACAGCCTTTCCCTACTAGAAGCAGTCAGTAACGTTGACAACAGATCACTCTTTCCGGAAATTATCCGCAACAAACTGATTGGCTATCGAAATAACATCAAACTCATGTGGATCCCAGGACACGTTGGGATAAAAGGCAAAGAGTCAGCAGATAAAGCCGCAATATCAGCAACCAGTGAACCACTGACTACCTCTTACGTCCCAAACAACAAAGACACGAAAAAAGAAATACAACGTTATTGGGACGTGAAACTTTTTGAAGATTGGATGCAATATAGACACCATTACTCAGAGATCAACCCAAACGCTGAAAGGACCATCTACCCCACACAATGCTCATGGACAAAAAAAAAAAAACAAAATATACCTGAGGCTTCGAATGGGTCACACAAATACCACGCACGGCCATCTTATCACCAATTCTGATCCTGCAAACTGTCATCTATGCGATCAAAATGAAACACCTTGTCCACGAATGTACCAAAATCAAAGATGTCTCCAAACTATTACTCCCAAACTCATCCTTACTGATCCTACTCAAAAACACATCTGAAGAAAACATCACCTAACCTACAAACTAATCTGTAAACTAAAAACGGAAAACAATATTTAAAAATATTTAAAGTTAATTATAATTAAATTAATTAAATTATAACTTTGTTTTATTATTATAATTGAATTTTATTATACGAGCCCAAACGCAAAATAGTTGGACTACCTATGATAAAAAACAAAAATCTGAAGGTTCTTAAATTCCATCGGCAATAAACTCAATGTTTTGGTATTTTTCTTTAGATATATTTATTTGAGATAGAAATAAGTAACAAAAACAAAATGACTTCAATTAAATAACCCTATAGAGCAGTCTTAAAAAATAAAATAACGATTGATACATTTTCTTAAACGCAAAATAGTTTGCCTACGCGTCTTAATTTTTATTTTACAATGGTGTTATGTCGCCTCTGGCCTTGATAACTGCTTCTATGCGTCGTGGCATCGTGTCAACTAATTTTTGACATTCTTCGGTACCAAAAGATTCCCAAATATTTATGATTTTAGCTTTTAGGCCTTGAAGAGTCCGACATGGTTCTTCTCGGAGGTTTTGCTTCATTTTCTGCCAGACAGTTTCAATTGGCGAAAGGTCAGGGCTGCTGGAAGGCCATTCTAGTAAAGGAATTGCTTCAGCAGATAACCACGCCATTGTAGACCTTGCTGAATGGCAGGAAGCACCATCCTGTTGGAAAATGAAATCTCCATCACTTGTATGAAGTAGCCCGTAGCGTAATGGTTAGTGCGTTCGACTGTCACGCTGGAGGTCTGGGATCGCTTCCCAGCCTTGTCCACCTAAAAAACTAAAAAGTTTTTTTTCAGGGCTACTGCCTCTTGCGAGGAATTGACAAATCCTCCAAGAGTATCACTTGTCGCGAATAAGTGCTTCTCGTCTAGCCGTTCGGATTCGGCATAAAATTGTAGGTCCCTCCCATTCCTGTCGAAAGGCGCACACAGGAATGGTTGCGAGTTGTTAGTCACTAGGCCCTGGTTCTTCATGAGCTGTTGTGCCACCCGATTTATGAAGTCGTGGTATTGATGGGAGTAGCTCATTTTCGCCCACGCAAACTTCAAACCTCGACTCATCACTCCAAATAACGGACCGCCATTGACTTAAAGTCCAGTTCTTACGTTGCTTGGCCCACTCTAGGCGCCTTTTCTTTTGTTAAGGTGTTAAAAGTGGTTTTTCTATGGCCTATGTTTTAACGAATTAAAATAGATCTGATTTAAATAAATCTAAAACAAACCTTATAAAATTTATATCCAATTTTTTTCTTTGTCCGCTTACAAGTGTCGACTGAAACCCTTTTTTGGATTCTTTTTCTCCATTGAACAGTTATTGCAGCGGAAGTTTGACGTCGATTTTCCTTTATTATTTTTTTTTAAGACTCGGCAATCTCGAGGTTTCGCAATTGGTGGGCCCGTTTTTTTACCAACCTCCAGATTTCCACTTTTTTGAACTTTGTGATAATGTTTCGAATTGATGAGCGAGGTAAATTAAATTGGTTTGCTATTTTGTAGCTCGACAATCCAGTTTCGAAGGCTTTAACTATGGATTCCCTAAGGTCTCGTGATAATGCAACACCACGCACCATGATTGACACTTAACTGTTGCTGGCTTACTTAAAGCAGGAGATCAATAAACAACAAAACAAGTGCATGTAATTTTTTTAATAACGGTTAACTGAACATCTATTTAAATCGTCATAGGCCAAATTATTTGCATCCCATAGAGAGTAGTCCAACTAGTATGCTCTTATCTTTGTTTAAGAGAATGCAACCTGAAGACATGTGTGTTTTCTCAACTTAAGTTCTGTTTGGTCTTATTTACTCATTAAATGTAATTTATTACATTGACAAAAAAAAAATTTAATCAACAACTGCTTGGGACAGAAAATGAAGGTATATAAAGAGGATTAATGTGTTCATTGATGAGTAGGCCAACTATTTTGCGTTTGGGTTATTCTTATTTACACTTAATTCGAGCTGGTAGTCCTGGTAGCTAAAGCTCAGCAAATTATATAAGCACTGTAATTTACGTACTTGTTAATAAAGATTTAAATAAATAAATAAAAATATTTTTTTACTTGAGATATACGTATAGAGGGCAAGTTTTGGATTCGTGAAAACAAAAAAAAATCGAGATAATAATTTTCCCTAACACTACAATGATAGAGAACGCGAAAAAAAAGTGGTACTCGCAATTCTATCTCTCTGTCCGTCTGTCTGTCTGTACCTCGACCTGCAGCCTAAACGGCTGAAGCGATTTTCTCCAAGCTTTGGACTTAAGGTTCTAAGGGGATTCCCTAGAGGGGAAATTGAAATTTTTTCTTAGCTCAAAAAATAACGGTACCTGCCATACAACCAATATACAAAAATTGATTTATTTCAAATCGGCTCTACAAGTTACTGTAATTAACACAATAAATATTTTGGTAGAAAAAAAAATTATAACGGTTATTAACGGTACCTGTCATAGAACCGATTTTTTGGTTTCAAATTTCTCGTTAACAATTTTGCATATACAATTTTCCAAAAAAATTATTTTTAGATTTGTAAAAAATATTGAATTTTTTTTTTGTTTGAAAATTCAATAACTTGAAAACTAAACTAAAAGTTGTCATACCAAATTTTTTTTTTAATTTTGATTTTAATTATTTAAAAAAAACAGCTCTAACGATTTTGGAATTTTTTTTTTATAAATTCATATTTGTAATCAAATCAGTTGGCATACTTTTTTTTGAGCTCTATCCGTTTTAGCTATTAAAAAAAAAATTATAAACAAATTTATAGTTATTTATAGTAATAATTTATATTATAAATTGTTTTTAAAACTTTTTTTAATGGTATCATACTGTTATAGAACCTCTACATATGCACGTTGTCAATTTTAAGCTACGTTCAAGTTGTAAGCTACGAGAGCAAGTTTCTTATAAAAATTGACATTCTGGGAACAACAGAGAAACTTAATGAAATTAAAGTAAAGGCTGTTGCTTTGCGCTTTGCAAACAAATTCAATATAGATTTTCATTAAAAGGTACATAATAAAGATGCTTGAATATCTTCATTCGAAAAAAATTCAAGAAGGTTATCTTCCTTCAGTTTTGAAAATAACATTTCCATTCAATAAAACAGCAGCTCAAATTATTAATGATAAATGGAGAACATTTTTACGATATGATAAAATTTTGAATCCAGAGGACATTATTAAGTTTTTGTTTTCTTTTAAAGAGCGATCTCTTATCTACGATTTTGCCCTCATTTTTTTTGTGACAAAAAAAATGCTGACATTTAATTTAATTAATCATTAAAAACAAAACTTTAATTCTACTGCGAAAATGTTGGTTTAACTGCGATTTGCGATTACTCAAGTCCGAACCCTGGGCTGTTGCGGTTGATTTGAAATGTCAAAACCAACGAGTGTATTCAGTGCATAAAAAGTAGTGCCAAATTGTGGACTGCGTTATACTACGTTTTCACCAGACCATACTAAACTGAGATTTAAATCTCCTTGAAATCTCGAAGATTGACCAAATTTACAAATTTTAATCTCCTCAAATGAAGATTTCAAATAAAACTCATTCAAATCTTTTTGGAAATATTAGTTTGTCAAATCAAACAAACTTTTTTTTCGGAGAATGATTGTGGAACTGTCCCATTTAAACCAAATTTCATGCAGCCACCTCTGCCCAACCCTACACTCATTTTTCATTTTTTTTCGGAACGGCTAAGACGATTTGATGAAATTTTCAGAGCTTTTTCTTAGGTAAATAATTATAAAATGTTTAAATTGACGGCAATATAGTTGGGTTGAGTTTAATCCGTGAGTTTAAAATTTTATTCATAGCACAAAACAAAACCTAAGTATTTAATGTTTTATGTCTGATCAGATTTTCACATAATAATATAAAAATAAAATGGTTCAGTGATTTTTCAGATAAATCAAATCTATAGATAAAATGTTCATTAAAAATTCATAGATAACATTTTCAAAGATAAAATTCCAGAATTCAAAATAGGAGGAAAACCAGACTGCATAGCATATATTTGTATGATAAATGAACATGAGCTTATCACTGTTCTTGTTCTGATAATAATGAAACATTATTTCTAATTGATTTTGTCAATTCACATTAATATGGCCATGTGTAAGAAAATTGGGTCACATTATTGTGACATCTTTTGAGTTTGAGATATGTATATAATTTAAAATGTAGGGGATATAGCTCAGTGGTAGAGCATTCGACTGCAGATCGAGAGGTCCCCGGTTCAAACCCGGGTGTCCCCTATGAGTTTCATTTTGTTTTACATTTTATTATTTAAAACAAGCTGTTTAGACTTAAAAGCTTATTTATTCAACAAATTTAATTCGATTCATTTTCATCAAACTATTTCTTTTTTTCGCACCTATAGATGATTTCGTTTGTCCAAAGGTTTTATATTTTTTTCTTATCAATTATTATCAAATTGGGATTTCTCATATAAGACTTCCGTCTTCTTCGGTTCAAGGTCAATATAAAGTACTAAACATTTAAAAGGTTTTTTTTTTTTAATTTCTTTGGAACGAATTTGAGGAGGCCGACCCTATAAATATTAAACAAGATACACGAGTAAGTCTAAGTATACACCCACTCAAACAAGAATGAAAAACTGAAAAAAAGATTGAACTCTTTTTGTGCAGGTTTTAACAACCCTTAGTGTCAGAAGGAATTTACTAATAGCAAATAAATGGCCAAATATTGCATCTCTTGCAGCATCTCCAGATTGCACGCGCATCAGAACCTCCTATAGCTTTTCCATTACCTGACGTTGGTTAGAGAACTAACGCCAGTCACATCAACTAAAAGGTAAAGGTAATTCTCGAAAGATTCCAGCCATTTATGTTTGAAAATGTAATTAAGTGTCACTTTTAAGCCATTCGGAAATTACGAATTTCCTTTAGAAACACCTGATGCCAGAGAGTCCTATCCGATTAAGACTGCTATATTTCGGATCTATCGTCATCGTGGATGTCACCGTACTTTCGTGAGCTTGTAACCGTAACCATGTTTTAGTAAATTTACCTCCGATATACATTTTTGCTCCTAAGGCATCGAGAAGAATATGCTCCTATCATGGATTGCTCTGCAGGTATACATTTCCATAAGCATAAAAAGTTTTTAAATTTCCAACATGTTATTTTCATCGTCCATAATTGCTCAGTTTGTCTCTGTCTGTGTTTCTGTGGTTCTAATAATTTTCTTGAAGTTGACATCTTTGCCATGGAGGTCTTTTAGAATTTATTATTTCTGCAAACCAACTTAAATGATTCGGTAAAATGGCATATAATACGAGTGATTCCCTACTGAATTTTGAAATTATATTGCAGGAATTATAGCCGAGAATTCAGTCGAATTCTGATATATGTATTCTTTTTGAAACGGATCAAGTTTTCAATTTACATCAAAGAATATTCAACTTTAAGGCTTTCAATCAAATAAGGCATTACTTTGATTGATGACAGCATAAAATATTGGGTAGGTACCGCCCGAGCGACCTGTATTTGCATTGTGTCTGTCTGTTTTTCTCGAACAAAAAAATATTTTTTTTAATATCGAATGTTTGAATGAAGAGCTAGAATGAATTAGCAATTAAATTACAAAGGTAGTTAAAATAAAATTATACACTCTGTCGAAAATTAGTACAATAAAAGTTTCAACAGTGGATTAATTTTTCTTCAGATTTTTTCCACAGTTTCTTCAATCTTTATTTTAAGTACTTTTTTATTTATTTATTTATTCATTTGAAACAATCACATTAAGAGATAAATATTCTTATAGGCAGTGAAGTCAAAATTTGCGTTAATAAAGTGTGAAATTCGAGCTACTTTGAGTGTGTTTAAATCATTATACAGGGTGTCCAGTAAATAATGGATAACCTTGGAATACCGATTTTTATCGTAGCAATATTTAACATTGTTTGTGCCAAAACATAAGAAGACAAAAATTATAATAACTGTTGGAATTCTTAGAGAAAAAAATTATTGAACTTTGATTTTCGATGCAAAATTTGAAAGAAAATAATTTTTGAAAAATTTAAATCATCTTTGGTATGAAAAAAATGCATGAGTACCTAAGTGGCCAACTATTTTAGAAAATATGCGCGTTAAATGCGGATTTCAAAATGGTATAATTTATTATTGTATTTTGAACCAATAGGAAGTTATTGGTAATAATCAGCAACAAGAGAGTAAATTTAGCAAAAACAAATGTTTTAAAAATTAGCAAATTAAACGTGAACTGATATCATGCGTCCAACATGGTAGATCTTTGATTGATTGCCTGTTTTTATGATATTATCCTAGTGATAAATCCAAGCTTTTAACTTCTAAGGCCGATTGCAACATTACCAAAAATGACAACAAAGTGCAAAAAACGGCTACATTTTCAAGCTTGTTTTGAATTATACCTGGTCTATTGGGCCCTAACAAAACCATAAAATATTTTCGGATTTGCTTTTAGTTTATTTGTTATTTTCTTCAAACAAATAGTCTTTTGAGTTTTGAGCCAACTTTCAACCACTTGATCACTTAGTTAGAAAACAAAAACAAAAGTTGATATTTTTTTTAATTTAAAGCAAATGCAGAAGTTAAGAGCTTGGATTTATCATTAGGACAACATTACAAAGACAGGCAATCAATCAAATATCTACCATGTTCAACGCATAATATTATTTTCACGTTTACTCTGCTAATTTTGAAAACTTTTGTTTTTGCTAAATTGGCTCTAGTATTGCAGATTTTTACAAATAACTTGCTACTGGTTCTAGATACAATAGTAAACTATACCATTTTAAAATCCGCATTCAACACTCATATTTTTAAAATTGTTGGCCACCTAGGTAATCATGCATTTTTTTGTACCAGAGATTATTTAACTTTTTCAAAAATTATTTTCTTTCAAATTTTGCATCGAAAATCAAAGTTCAATAATTTTTTTCTCTGAGAATTCCAACAGTTATTATTATTTTTGTCTTCTTATGTTTTGGCACAAACAATGCTAAATATTGCTACGAAAAAAAAAACGGAAGAATTCATTCACATGTAGTCGTGGTATTCAAAAACGTAAACTAACGCAAAAAATAATGCACTGATCAAAATAATGCACATATCTTTTCTTGTGGTTGGGATAGACTTTTTTTTTATTAGTTTTCAGGACGGTCATAAAGTCTACTATGAGGCATTCCAAGGTTATCCATTATTTACTGGAGACCCTGTACATACAAAGGAATATAAAAATTTAAGAAAATTAAATAGAAAAAAAGATGATCAACAGAAAGGAGAATGGGCATTTTTGGCTGTGAGCGGCCACGAATAAAATTAGTCTCAAATGAAAGGTCTGTTATAAGGGAGTAACTTTCAATATTGGTGTTTCGTTGCAGTGCATTTAGGAAAAGAGATATGAAGACATTTGCAAATGCATTTTTAAATGCATTTTTGGGACAGATGGCGTTTTCAAAAACTATATGATACTTATCCTGAATTCAAAATGTCTAATGACACAATAAGTACCAGATCAAGATAAAGCCCGCTTTTAATTTACTAAGTTCCTTATACGAGTTCAGAAGGTAACAGTATAATATTACCTATTTCATCGCAGCTTTTATAAAAACCTACTTTTAGCCCAATCATTAACAAAATCGGTGGCGGTGGTCGGATAAGGTTATTCAGGCTGTTTCGGTGGGAAAATGCACTTTTCGTTTTGCATTTTGGTCATACATCTTTAACAAGGGATTTCCAAGAATGAAGTATAGAATGACATAGCTAAGCCTGCCGTCTTTATACAAATGTAAGGCTCAAACAGGCTCCGGTCTAAGAAGGTTGGTCTAAGAAGGAATAGGCAAATACCAACTTTCCGAAGCATCACTGGTGTCCGTCTCAATTTTAACGATTTTCCAAATCCATCAGAAGATGATATTATTTTAGTTGCTCTGGGTACTTACCAAGTGAAGATAGTCCGCGGTTAACTTGCTTAGCACCTAGTACAGGGCTTGTATAATATTGAAGTGTACCGAGAAAAAAAAAAGAAAGACATCTTCCGCAATATACAAGACAAGCAACACATTTGGTTGCTGCGCGCAACAGCAGTGGGATGCTGCGTATTTCGGTATTTAGGCTGGGCAAGAAACCAAACCAATGATATTCGCTTTGCAGCAGAGGAATTAAGTACGATTATAGAGGATGAGTAGTGCCTACTCATTTAAAAAAAACGTTTTTTTAATATAGAATATTATACAAAGTATGGTAATTGTAGTATTGTACTCATATTTAATGGTGTGTGTGCTTTGTTTATAATAAAAATCATTGAGACTAATGTCTTTAATTGTTATTCCACTTTCCTTTTCTATTTTTTCATTCACATTAGCCACAATACTGACTAAAATTCTATTAAAGTGTTAAACACAAAAATGCATTTTATCCTAGTTTGAAGTACATCACAACGAAACAATTTCTACACTGTACTTTGAGGTCCAAACCGCATCCAAAAATGATAAAACTATTCTTGGCCGCTAGGACGCACTTTTCATACAAATTTGCTCATTCTCCTTTAAAGAAATATAAAGAAATACATACGCCTGAATTTGACACTAGATAAATAATTAGCATATAATTTAAGAAAGAACGATGAGTCTACTATCAAGATTAGCCAGAGTTTTGAGTAAAGAAGGACCTAAGCATCAATCGAAACCCGTCGGTGCCACCTAAATCCCGAACATACCTTGGTAAGAAATTCCATGAACGAAATTCGTCAACGAAAAATTGTCTTTCAGAAGTTAGACATGTGTAACGAGGGTGAATAAGTTGAAGAGATCTAGTTGAGGTGCCAATGTGTAACTTTTTAAATAGGTAACAAGGTTGATTAGTTTGAATAACATTTGAGAGTAATATAAGCGATCTATATCGAATAAGATGATCATTAGACATGTTGTAGAGTAGCTTGGAGAAATGAGAAATTCTGTCAAAACGTCTTATATTGAAAACATAACGTGCAATGTTGTTAAAAGCGACGTTTAGATTTCTCCTGCTAGAGGAGTCACAATTGACAAAAAGTTCACAATCGTAGTTTAGATTAGGAACAATGAGTGTTTTTGCTAGCAACATAAGAGTTTTTAGAGGTGTGTAGTGGTGAGATACCCAGAGCTGGCGTAGTGATCCATAGACTTTTCCCACAGCTTTATTAATATGGTTGCTCCAAGTATGTGTTCTATTGAAGACCATTCCAAAATTTTTAGCGGTATCAACATATTCAATTTTTGAACCCTGTAGCATGATGTCAGGAGAGTAGGACAGATCAAAAGGTTTTTTCCCAATGACGATACATTTGGTTTTTAAGGGGTTAAGAAAAGGCCCATTTTTCTCAGACCAAGTTGATATCTTTCCTAGATCAGAATTGATCATAACTGCACAGTCTTCCAGCATTCCAAGAGGACAGCTTTTATACAGTTGAACGTCATTGACGTACATATGAATAGAAGAGGAAACATTTTTTATTTTATTAAAGATGTTTCGAAATATGTTTTCATGCTAACTTATTTATTTATCTTGTAATACCTATGTAATGTTTTACTGTTAATTTATTTATTTATTGTCTAATACCTAAGAATTTTTAATGTATTTATTGTATATATTATATACCCACCTACAAACATTGTAAATATTATATTTGTATTTAATAAGTCTGTAAGAGATGAAAATTCTCTAATTGATGAAATAAAGTAAAACTAAAACTAATACAATGGTGCGAATTTCATTAACATATAAGGAAAACAGAAGGTGTCCAAGAATGGAGCCCTGTGGCACTCCTCTGGTGTCTTATAAGAAATTCGATGTTTCACTGCCTAACGAGATAGCTTATTCTCTGGACGTTAAATATAATGACATGAGGCTGACTGCTAAATTTGAAAATCCATACAACTTTAAAAGCTTATTACAGAGATTTCTGTGGTCAACCGTATCAAAGGCCTTTGAAAAGTCCAGTAACACTAGAAATATTATTTCGTCTTTATCCAGAGATTCCCTTATATTGTCCACAACATCAATTATTGCAGAGGTGAGGTACAACTATGCTGTTTCCTGAACCCAGATTGCATTTAAGAGAGCAAATAATTTGTGTTGACGTATAGATTGATTTGCTTTTGAAGCACTCTTTCAAATACCTTTGATAAAAAAGGCAGAATGGAGATTGGTCTATAGTCTTGACTGGTGGGACTTTTTCGAAAGGTATTATTTTAGTTATTTTCCACTGAGGAGGGAAAGCACCTGTGGTTAATATAAAGTTTGACATGTGCACCAATGCTGGTAGAATGACAGGGAGAATTATCTTGACAAATTTAGGATGAATTCCATCAAAGCTAGAAGCATTAGATTTTTCAGATAACAAACATTCAACAATTTCGGTACTATCAACACAATAGAACTCAAATGTGGCATTAATTAGAGTACGCTCATGTGGGCCCTACGAATTTAATGTGAGAGTGTTTAAGACTGTATAAGGAAAAGTAACAAAACTCTTATTTAAATAACTTATGTCCAGGCTAGTGTCAATGTGTTGGTTAGTTTTGCCCACCCCGTTAACCGAAGTGTTTTTTTTTTTTCGTAGTATTTACTTTAAGCTAGTTTAATTTTATTAACTGCTTGATTGCGCAGCGACCGATAAACTTCAAATAGAATATCCAACCTATAACGCTTCCAGTTGATGTATGCTTTGTTATGTTTTTCAATTATTTGATGAATCTCAGCGGTGAACCAGAGACATGGACCGTGTCTAGCATTTCTTACTTTCAATGGAACATGGCTATCAATGAGAGTAAAATATAATGATTGAGAAATTAAACTTGATCAACTATAGATGGCATGAAAAAAAATTTAAGACCGGGCAGCTGACGGAAAAATCGTAGATTAGATTAATAAAATCGTGCTTAGAAAAAGCAGACGCTGTTAACTGATTGAAGAAAAGAACACTATCTAGTTCAAAAACAAAACGGTCCATTTTACCATCCATTTTATGAGTTGGCCCGATTCTTTGTGTAGAAAAACATCCCCAGGCCAAAACATTTATTCCTCCGTGGTTTATTGTGCTTTTGTGAACCGTTGGCTTAGAATTTTGCCTTTCAGTCTGCGGACTTGCTTCATTCCATCGGACCTATAGACTGGACTGTTGTCGAATAGAAAGCAATGTTATTTTCGGACGAATCCAGAAGTTTAATCTGCAATGTTCTGATAGAATGACGCAAAAGGCTAAACCCACATTTCACAAAGGCACAATAAACCACGGGGGAATAAATGTTTTGGCCTGGGGATGTTTTTCTAGTCAAAGAATCGGCGCAACTCATAAAATAGATGTTATAATGGACCGTTTTGTGTATGGTTACGTCCTTCAAAACATCATGCTGCCACACGCAGAAGTAGAAGTGCCCTTGAAATGGACATTCCAATATGAAATCGATCGAAAACATACCGCTAAGTTAGTGCAAAATTGATTTTTGGAAAATAAAATCAACGTTTTGAAGTGGCCGGCACAGTCACTTGACCTCATCCCCATAAAAAAAACCTATTGGGGATTGAAGATCGCCAGATTCAACGTGATAGCTGCAAAAACAAGGATTTTCTTGTTGTTCTAACAGAAATTGCTTGGAAGTATTCCCCAGGAAATCATAAATAACTTGATTGAGTCCATGCCTGGTAGTTGTCCAGCACCAGTTATCAAAAATAGTGGCTTCATAATAAAATATTGGAAAAGAATTTAATTATTTGCTTTAGTTTTGTCGCAATCGCGTTTAATAATTTTTTAAATTTTTTGTTGTATTTCCTTTACTGTGTAACTAATATATTTTTTTTTCTTTGCGATTGAAGAGCTTATGTATACCTACATTAACCAAATAAAATGCATTTAAATAAATTCAAGTTCAGAAATTTACTTAAGCAAAATGTAACCAAGTGAAATTTAGTGCTTTTGTTTTGTCCGACACTATATATAATCAAATAAAATTATAACAGTCTCAGAACAATAGATTTTAAAATTAAAAGCTGCAATCATATTTTTAGGCTGGCAATACTTGTTCTTCGATATTGTTTACTTTGGCTGCTTCGTCATTAGAGTGACGTTTAACAAGACCCCCCCAACAGTGCTGTCGTTTCAAAAATTCTGAGAGTAGCACTTTTCATAAAATTTGGGGAGCATTTTTTGAAGTGGGGGAGCCTCGTTTAAAGGCTCTCCCAAACCAACGCGAAAGCGGCGCGGAACATTAGCTCTGCAGGGCCAGGGAGAATCATTCACAATGGTAACAATAATGAGAAATAAGAAATGCTAAATAACTGTCGTCGGCGAATGTTCCGTGCCGACTTCACGTTGGTTTGGGGATCCTTATACTACTATTGCACCTACCACTAAACCGAGATTAAGGTAATGAGATTTATTTGGTGTTTCCACTACCTAAAAATATAAAAAAAGAGGATTATGGCAAAACATTCAAGTGATTTTTCATTTTTTTTTGATATGAAATGGTAGTTTTGGTTTACATTTCAATCTGTCAATAAAAGAAAATGGCGTTTAAATGGGTCGGTTCCACAATTATTCTACGCAAAAAAAGTTTGTTTGGTTTGACAAACTAATGTCTCCAAGAAGATTTGAATGAGTTTTATTTGAAATCTTCATTTGAGGAGATTACAATTTGTATGGTTAATCTTCGAGATTTCAAGGAGATTTGTGTAATTGCGAATCAATTGCGAGTATATCATTGTTTTCTTTTATTTTTGATGATATGAGTGAAATAATTAACTCACTTTGACTTTTAAGTTGTTTGTCCATTTAAGTCAATAAAATGTTTTCATCGACAGCCATTTTCTTGGATAGAGGCAAATCATTGGATGTTCGAGGTGAGTTTGCACTTGTATATTTTGGGTTGGAGTTTGACCTAATACGTTTTTGGTTATTGGACATGATTAATTATGTATAGGTTGCAAGTTCGGTAAAATAAAAGAAAAAAAAAGAAACAAGGAAAAGAAAAAAAAAAAAACACAAAATTTTCGTTGGCACATAATTAATATGTTAATGGTTGAATAAATATTAGTGTCACTATCACTTAGGGAAAACTTTTCTTTTTTAATATAGTATTTAAAAACTGCGGGTTTTCACTCTAAAAAAGTTTGCCGGTTGCGTTAATTTAATTTGAAAGAATTATGAGATCGCCAGCCAAGAGAAAAACACGTCTATGCGGTAGCTCGAATCATACCAAATTTTAAAGATGACAAATGTTGAATAAGAAAAATTTAATTTCAATATAGTCACTAGGGACAAAGGTCGTTGTCTTATTTTGAATTTTTGAATAACGCACCCCCGCCCCCCTAATTTGTTTTAAGCAATTCAAAATAAAAGAAGCCTTTAAAATTTTAGCTAATATTATTAACGTTAACCCGGCCCTCAGGATGTCTATAGTTTTATATGGGAAATCCCATGTATCGGGTGCTTTTTAACAGCTTGAGAATTTTAAATAATAATACAAGAGAGAAATATTGAGAATGATATTTTTATTAATTTTTTGGAAACGAAAAATCACTCAGAATGGTTCGATAGCGCTCGCCATTTTTCGTAACGGCAGCTCCCTCATCGTTTCGAAAGAAATAACGACCGGTGTACACCGCACCAAACAGTCAATTTTAATGGATGTAATGGAGATTTGTTAATGGCTTAAGGATTGACTTCGCTCCATATACGGCAATTTTGCTTATTGACGAAGCTATTTAACCAGAAATGAGCTTCATTATGCTGATCGTAAAATGGACGAAGTGCTATATGAACTTGGCGAACGGATTTATTTTTTTCAAAGTAAATTTCCACAATTTGGAAGCGTTGTTCCGATTCATGATGAATTGCCAAACCTTACTGAACAGAAATCACAGTTTGACATTCTCAACTGTCAAACCATAGACAACAACAATTGAAACTTCTCATGCAGCTAAAAAAATACTCTATATTTTTGTACATCCAACTTTAAAAATTCATAACTTTAGTAAAGAAAATTGAATTTTTGCACACATGTAAAACTTTTGCCATGTTTAAAAAAATGTATTTAAAAAATATACAAAATTTATTAAAATTATATAAAAAAAATAATTTTGTTTAAATGAATATACTAAGTAGGGAAATAACTGTGGTTTGGAAACTATTGTGTCTACAGAAATAGACATTTTAATCGAATATTAGAAGATAATAATATGTTTCCTATCTTCGCTTCAATTCACTGATAAAAATAACTAATTGCATAACATATGGGATCGCAGAACAATTTTAATTCAAACTGAACCACTCAATCGATTTTGATGAAATTGTCAGGGGTGTTAATGGCTTTATCTAGGAGATTTTTACTACAATATTCCCATAGTGATCTATTAAATATATGTAAATATGTACAAGTAGGTACATACATAATACTATCATGCACTTCTGAACACCTCAACGCATCCCTGAAGTCACCATGGAAGTGCCAGCTGACGTTTTTCATAGAAACAGATCTATAAGAAAGAAAAGAATGTGATATACATATAGGGCTGCCAGATTAAATTTGGTTCATATTGGGCCGCCAAGGCCCAAAAACCGGGACAAATCGGGACATTAAAAAAATCTTTTTATACAAATCTTAAATGCAATGGGGCAAAATTTTAGTAGACTTAGTACGATGTTAAATCATTTTTATTTAATAAATTTAAAACGAGTTTAGCATCGTACTATCTCATAACATAACACTTTACTTAAATTAAAATCTATTTTGTTTATTTAGTATCGAACTGAATCCATATGACACCTATCAACCTTTCTAAATGTTAAAATGAGGTATGTTTGCGAATTTTTTGAACAAGCCGCACTTTTTGGGACGTGTTCTACAATTTAAATTTTTTTTTAAATTTAGAAAATTTTACTAAACTGTTTTAAAATTAGAAAAATGTTAATTTGTACCATGCTTAACCCTTAATATGTTTACCACTAGTTTTTGACCAACTTATAAGTACCTATACCGAATTCCAAATTTTGACAAAATCAAAAAAGCCAGTAACGAAATTTCCGGGAATAACTCAAAACAAGTAAGAAACCGGTAATTTGCACAAAAGAAAAACAAATATTTATTTCAGTTTTTCGTTTTTTTAGCAGTGCTATAAAAACTATTCTAGGGATTACGAAATTTTATCAAAACCGTTTTTTTTTAGAAAATTTGATAGAACCGAAATTTTTGTATGACCATTCTATCCAGATACCTAAGCTAAAACACAAATTAAATCTCACTCCTAGGGAATAACATTTTTTGTTTTTGACACAAAACCCAAAGCCCTATATGGCAAGTAAAAGTGGAAAGTCGGTAGGGCTGGCCACGAGACGAGAAAAGTCTCGGCCTCGATCTCGAGACGAGACGAGAATGTCTTTTAAGCAACCGAGACGAGACCGAGACGAGACTGTATATTTGGACCGAAATTTACAGAGAGTCTAAGAAATTAATAAATCCAATTTCAGTTAAATATTTATTTCCTTCTCCACGTATTAAAACTATAACCGAAAACATTTCGTTCCAATAATCAACAAGTTGGCCGGAAATCGTATTTTTCGGAGACTGAAAATTTTCGATTTTAACGAGACCGAGACGAGTCTTACAAAAGTCTCACAGAGTCTCGTCTCGTGGCCAGCCCTAAAAGTCGGGACAACATCGGGACATTTTGTAAATCAGGACAGATATCGGAACAGGGTTCAAATATCGGGACTGTACCGCCAAAATTGGAACGTCTGGCAGCCCTTTATACATACATATATGTAGATAGAAAGTTAACAGATTTAGCTGGACTCACAAAGTTTTGAATTAAAAGCTAACCTCGTTTTTCATTTTCAAAAAATCTTTAATTTATTCTGTAATCTTTTCATTGAGCAGCCTAAATTCCGGGAATCAACAGTAGATATTGGAATAAGCAGTCTCCCACGCATTTCATAAAGAGCTCCATATGTAAGGATTGTTTCACACACATTCGGTTTCATTCGGTTAGGTCTCTATTCGGTTTGTATTCGGCTGTGCCTGATATGTGTGAAACGATAAAACGGCAAAAATAAAAACCTAATAGAAACCGTAGAGCACCGTTTTATCGTTTCACACATATCAGGCAAAGCCGAATACAAACCGAATAGAGACCGAACCGAATGAAACCGAATGTGTGTGAAACGAGGCTTACAAGGACAAAACAAAAACAAACACACCAATGTTTTGAATAATATTTGGTTTGGTTTTGGTTTATAAATAATAAATAGATCTTATCGTTGTAAATTGCTCCAATAGGCGTTTTTCTTTTTTAGCTCAGAAAAGTGTTCTGAATAGAGTCCGAGCATATCGAGCACGCTCTGAACATCCTCTGAATAAAGCGTGTTCTGAGCGCTCATAATTATTTTTGTAACACACCTGAACTATTTGACATTTGTCAATTTACTTGTTATTTTCTTCTACAGAAACAAGAAATAAAATTCAAAACTTAAATTAAAATGGAAAAACTAATTATAATCAAAAAAGCATTCATTTTATTCTTTTGAAGAAAGTGAGGATGACGATTCTGAAACTTTACATATTGTTAAAAATGAAAACAATGCGGAAGATGTTGTTCCAAGGTTTTCGGACCGAATTTTTAAACAACATTTTCGAATTACTCCAGATGTTTTTGAGACCTTATGCAGAGAAATGGATGGATGTACATGTACATGATTATGGACTTGGAAGAGAGTCTATTTTGAAAAGCAACTCATGATAACCTTATGGTACTACGGGAACCCAGAATGTATTAGGTGTGTGATTTATTTTAATTTGTATGTCTCTTAACAGATTTGGTGTGTGTGTGTGCATTGCCAGTGTTTGGAGAATTGTATCTAATAACTGTGATACCCTCATTAAATTAACCAGATCCAAGAGATACATCAGATAGCCAACAGCAGACGAAGCTGCCAAAACATCCTTTTCCTCATATATTATTTAAGGAAAAATCGTTTGAGAGGTAGAAATAGGTTTGGTTATTTTCAAACCCGATATATATTACTTATGTATGAATAATGTACATATGTATGTATATTTTTAATTCCAGGTATTATTGGATCAATCACATATAGCTATAAAAGCCCCTATAGTTACCCATAATTCATATATATGTAAATTGAAAAGGGTTTCATTCCGTCCTGCTTCAAGGCATCTGTAACCACAAGATGGAATTCTTAGACTGCTATGCCGGTGAAGCTGGTTCAATTCATGACGCGCTCCTTTTAACAAGGTCTGGATTGAGAAATAAAATCAGTTCAGGTAAAAAGTCAAGTTCTTATCAATTACATAATATGTCTGTATAATAAAATCCTAACATAATTTATTTTAGGTGATTTCAATGTCAATGAAGACCAACATTTGCTGGGTGACTCAGCGAATCCACTTAAACTGTGGCTTATAGTCCCATATAAAGATAATGGCCGCTTAAGAGAACAGCACAAAATCTTCAATCGAGTTCATTCGAAGTGCCGAGTGTCTATTGAGCGAGCTTTTGGTTTTCTGAAAGGCAGATTCAGAAGATTTTTTTATATAGATTCATTGAAACCAACCTCCATTGTGAAGTATATAGTTGCATCCTGTATTTTACATAACATTTGCTTACAGAGCAATGGCATAGAAGAGGAATTCTTAATAGTGGAGGACACCGACTATATATATAGATTTATACAATCAGGACAATCCAAAAGAGAAATTTTATTAAATTCATTATTTTAATAAAAGAAAACAAATTAAAAAATGTCTCTTATTTATTCCCGTTTCTTTGTACTTTTGCTTTGTTAAAAAGTTAATCACATACATTTGTTCTTCTAAAAAAAAAGGTAGGAAACTTTATTTATATTATTACTATATTAATATGTATATTAACAGTCTATAAGTTATAAAAAAAACTTTGACTATCACATTACAGTTTTATACTAAGGTAAATAACAAAAAAAAAAATAAAAAATTGAAAAGTAAAACAAAACTACATATACATATATCAAAAAAAAAACATTTCTATAAAGAATAAAAAAAAGGAAAAACAATAAGTGAAATCACTAAAAATGTTCTACATTTTATCAACCATTTGGCTGAAATATATCCAGAAACTTGTTCGAGACTTCCACCCGCTCTCGATGACGCTTCTCCACACCTCTTCCTATTAAAATTGGTGGTGAAAGATTGTTCGTCCAAGGCAACATCTGAATCCAAGTTATTGGTTTCTACGGCTAGGTGATCGGCTTTCTGAACTTCCACATCCTCCGAAGAAAGTATAGCCGGGGGGTTTTTCTCTGGCGCAGAATATAAAAACTCGTAAAGGAAGTCGAAATATTCCCAGTATTTTTTTGCTGGCCGGTTTGATCATTTTCCTCTTTCACTTTTTTGTACGTTTTCTTCAGCCCTTTCCATTTGGAGTCCCCTTGTTCAAAAGTAATTTTAGTGTTGAATTCCTCGTTGATTTTGTTGGCGATGAATTGGTGGACTGTTTTTTTTGACGCCACGCCGGATTGCAGGCGGTAATAGTTTTCTTTTTCTAAAGAAATTAAAAGGACAGTCATGTTCCTCGTCCATTTCAATCCTCCTGAAATAAAACCAAGCCTTAAAAAATGTACTTTGTCAGTTATATTTGTGAAAAATTACCTTTTGCACTAGACCGACTACTGCACTCTTGCGCCATTTTAATTGTTTGAGATTTTTTTTTCAATTTCACATGTCAAATGCTTTTGTTCAGCATTCAACTCGGTCTGCTCAGTTATTTTATTTTAAACTCATAGAGCGCGCTCTGAACAAGCTCAGAACGAAAAAAGAAACACAGATTTGAAGCTCTGAACGTTCAAAGGTAAAAAAGAATCACAATGTTTTGTTTGACAGTTCAGGCTCTGATCTGAACTAAAAAAGAAAAACGCCTAATTGAAAGTTTCGAAAGTCTTAATTTTATAAAACTTCGAATTTACCAAGAAGAAAATCTATAATTTTTCTGCAGAACCGGCCGGCCGTAGCAAGTCTTATATGAATAAATAGTTCTTTAAATGCTTGCAAACGAAATGCAAGATAAAAGCTTGTTGACTTGATGGATGCTCATTGCTCAGCCCTCAGCTTCGTCATAAAATCGTCATAAAAAAAATTCAGAGCTAATGGACGAATTGAACATAAAGTGCTCACTACATTATGAATTATTATAGAGATCCTCACTAAATAAAACCATGTCCTCTTGTTTGTGGCTTCGTTTGTCCAGATTAAAATTCAGAAAAAACAAACAGGATGCAAAGGATAAAGTAAGATTTCCACAGCGAAAACCCAAAACATCAGCTATCAAGATTTATGAATAATTCATATTTGTGTAAGTTCTTATACTAAAACTGTATATAGATGGCCGTTGGAGCAATTTTGCAACTCCTTCTCATTTTACTTTCTTAATAGTTTCAAATGCTACTTACTGATGGGGCTTATGAGATTTCCAGGATACGGATACGGAAAGGAAAAACGAACAGGAAGGCGCGCATATACGGATATAGCCTCGGTATTTAAATGACAATCCTATTTTGTATGTTATACGTCGACGACAAAGAAGCTTTATTGCCGAGGTATGAATTTGGAGATTTATTTGCATGTCAAATTGGAATAAAAATGCTGACTGCTCTCTTGTAGATGGCAATGGCAATGGCAATGAAGGTACATATACATATGTAAGAAAAGAGATCAGGTATGTAAGATTTTTTGCAACATCATGATGATGATGTACGTTCTTTTGCAGTACTTGGTAGCGGTATGTGGATTTCTAATATTTTTGCGTTTATTTAAGGCAGAAAAATTCTAAAGAGTGGCAAGCAGTTAAATTTAGATCTCGGAAAATTTATTGAGCTGTTTGGGCTCAAATAGTGCTTGGTAGATATATACTAGGCAGGCAACTGGGATTTGAAAAGGCAATGATGTACACGGGGTTGGGCATACTTTATTTAGACGAGAATTGATATAGTTTACGCCAATTTATATATTACTTGTACCTAACCGTTTTTCGCCTTCGCATGGCTAGAAACAAAATCTGGGTGACCAGGTATGTCCGCTATTTCTTCCTAAGATGCTAAATATTGGTAATACAGAAAAAAGTAATCCTTTTAAATTTGTTCTTAAATTTTTAAACTTAAAACCGTATTGAATATTGCTGTATTTTTAAGCTACTTTTGTGTGTTCGGTGATGCTTGTCTACCTTTTAAATCACTTACTGCACTTATATATTCTTTCAAAACTCATAGTGCATTTATTATTTATAAGATAATGAACTAGCTAATGCACATGCATTTTGAATTAAAGTTTTACTTGCTTCCACTCTGGATTTAATATTTTATTTCTATTTTTGATATGGAAATTAATGTACCTTCGAGTATAATGGGGCCATTTGATATACATTAAGTATATAGGTAGGTATAGAAAAAAGAGCAACATGAAATTTAAAAGCATATTCATGTAAAGTAGTGAAGTTGATAGAAGCCATCATCAGGTTAAACAATATTGATTTCCCTTCCTTGGTTATAGGAGCATGTAAATAATTGATGGATGTGTTCATTTAATAATTTACTTAAATTTAAATATTATTAATAAGGTTATAATACTCATTTTATATTTACTAGTGATTTTGCAAAGCTAACGTATATGTATTACTGCACCATTAAATATATCAAACCAGATTAATATGCGTGTAAAACGGTAACGGAACATTTAGCTTAAACTTATATAAATTAATTTAAAATAATAGTGGTGGTTCAGAAAGTAAAATCCCAATAAAACGAAAATATGTATAAATGTATAAATGTATATACATAAAAACTTATTAATGTGAGACAACTCATGGTGGACGTGTTTTGTTTCAGAAAAAAAAAAAAAATGTATTGCACTTACATTTTAGTTGCTATTCAAGAGGCTGACATTCTTGTAATTGTAAGCCTCTGTAACAAAACGAGATCGAGAAGACCCGACTTCAAAGAAATTAAAAAATCTTTTTCTTGAAACCAATACAATTGATTTAAAAAAAAAAACAGGAATAAATTATACATTCACGTTTAACAACTAATCAGAACAAGTAACACTCGTAAGTGGATCTAAGGGCCAGTTTGTTCACAGTGGGTTTAATTTAGTATGTGACTTTCATAGGCTTTAATTAACTAACGCTAATCAACCAAAATTGTCTGACTTTTTTTTTTTTTTAAATAAAGCGCGCACTAAAGGGGTTCTTACTACCCTTAAAATGTTTAAATAGTGCGAGCGTTAGGAAAATAGGAAAGGATTTAAGAGAAGATGCCGGTGCACATTGGTTTTGAACCTTTGAATATAAAAATGGCAGGGAAAGATAGTGGCGGGTAAAGCATTCCACATTCTTGTAGTGCGACTAAAGAAAGAATCTCTATACTTAACAGTACGTCCGAAGTTGGGCTCAAGGGTAACCTGATGTGCATTCCTAGAAATACGAGTATTACATTTAAATTGTTTTAGGGGAGGAATGCAACTGGCTATTTCGCTAGAGCACTGGTTATGAAAATAACGGTAAAATAACGAAAGACATGAAACATTGCGTCGGTGTTCGAGAGGTGCAAATGCTTCCGTTATATTTCTATCACCTATCACTTTTATAGCTCTTCTTTGAATTCTATCCAATAGACTCAAGTGAGTTATTGGAGCACCTGCCCAAACATGAGAATTGTACTCGAGTTTTGGACGAATAAAGGCTTTATAGATAACAGCCAGATCAGAAGGGGTGAAAAATTTCTTGCATCGCCGAAGAAAACCTAAACATTTAGCAGCATTTTTGGCAACATCAAATACGAGATCGTTCCACAGAAGTTGGTCTGTGATACACATACCGAGGACTGAAAGCTTTTCGGTTTCCTCAATGCACGAACCACTCATGTATAGTGGCATGAGGGGTGGGTTTCGTTTTGACGACACTAGACAGCATTGAGTTTTTGAAGCATTAAATTCTACGCGATTTTTGATTCCCCATTGGACAATGCTGTCGAGATCAGAATTTAATGAGCTATCATACGCTGCCGTTCAAGTTCCACATCCGAAGGACATGGATGAGAATCTGTAAACGAATATGAGAAGCTGAGGGTACTGTCGTCAGCGAAACAGTTTAATGGATTAGAAGTTTCAGACAAAAGATCATTTATAAAAATAAGGAAGAGAGTCGGAGACAAAACGGAGCCCTGGGGCACACCAGCATTTATTTTGTGGATTTCAGACTTGAAACCGTCCAATACAACTTGTATTGAACAGTCCGAAAGGTAATTTCTAATCCAACGAAGAAGAGATTCATCGAAACCAAATGCACCTATTTTCGATAAGAGAGCTTGATGCCAAACTCTATCAAACGCTTTAGAAATTGAAAGAAATTGACATTGAAATCGCCCGCAATGACGATTTCAGTGTGAGGGTAATGGGCAACAATTCTTTGAATGGAGTCGGACAGAGCATCAAACTCGTTAAAAGTTGAATTTCTGTCCAAATTAGGGCTTCGATAAACGAAACTTGTGTGTATTATGTGCTTATTTACCGTAAATTTTAACCTCATGAAATTAAGGTTTGTTATAACACAAACCATATTGTGGTTGAAGTTGGTACGCAACATCATTTCTTATGTAGATGGCTAAACCATGGTGGGGAAAGAATAATGGAACTTAGTTGTACCCAAATAAATTAAATTCCGAATGATCAGAATTTTCACCTATCTGAGTTTCACTTAGTGCCAAAACAGCTGGCCTGCTGTTTGCAGTATAGAAGTACGTAGCGTAAAAATTCCTTCTAAGCTCACGAATGTTGCTAAAATCGACACTAAATCTATCAACCATTTAAAATATTCAAAAATAGCAAAAATCCAAGTCAGACAATTAACTAAGTTGAATATTTATTCCAGATCCCAATTTGAACTTTTCAGTACAACTTGACACTAGTGTTATGCCTTAGTGACAAAATTGTAATGAGCCACCCCTGGTTAACTAGAAAAACTAAACAGCTATCTATCTGACGACAGGCTTGCTTAAATGAGTTGATGCTCTGTGTGGGGAACACACAGTGCATATAACGATTCAAGTAAACCTGACTGTAAGAAGTGAAAGGGAAAGGAAGAGAAGGGACTTACCACTCGTTGCACTGTGTTGTTTTTTCTTTTTTTCATTTCTTTTTTGTTGATTTTTGTTGTAGCTGCGGTTATGATGACTTGTTTTTTTTTTTTGTCTATGCTCTTGCACTTGCACTGGATTTTTTTTTGTGGGTGCTCGGCGCGGCGCGAGAATTGTAATTTTTGATGCGGGTTATGGTTATTTATTTTATTTTTTTTTGTATTTTTATTATTACCCAGTAGGAAATTTCAAAAAATTCATATTCTGTCGGAATCACCAGCTTTTTCATCGGTGAGTGGAAGCTACAACCCATGACTTTTGGCATGAAAACAGCGGTGAATTTAACATGGGGCTGTCATAGGCCGGTCACCTAGTGATTTTGTAGGTGAATATTTACCAGTGAAATCACGAAGTAGGGGTAACTAGTTTATTCATAAGCAATTATATGTGATGAAAAATAGCATGCACTTTAAGCTGTGAAATCACTCGATAGCTTAGAGTTGCTTGTTCACCGAGTGAAAAATGACATGAATGCTCACCCATTAATTCACTTTGTAAATGTAACTCGTTAATTCATATATGAATTAAATATGCTGAAAAATACCATGAACGTTCAATTATGAAATCACTAGGTAAGCAAGAGTTGATTATTCAGAGGGTGAAAAATACCATGAATCAAAAATGTCATTCACAAATGAATTATATTGGATGAAAAATATAATGGAAAGAAACTGGGTTATACATCACTGCATGATTTGTAATGAATAATATGTGAAAGTTCATTATATAATAAAATCATAACCATCAGTAATGTATGTATGTATATATCTTCTCCCTTTGAACAAAATAAAAAAAACTGTTCTCGTGTAACAAGTTATATGTATGTAGATAATTTAATAAAACATTTATTATGAAAAAAAAATGAAAAACGATACTTCAGGAAAAACATGTCTAATAAAATACATTAAGATAATTTAAACAAAGAAAACAAAAATAATATAAAAAAAAAATAAATAAACGCATAGATGTTTACATTAAGATATGTAATAAAAAAAAATTTCAAAATGCTGAAGTCTGCATGAATAGGTCCTCGATTTCCTTTTCTCTTGTTGATACTGTCGCTACTTCTTTCTTTTGTTGGCATATCTTTTTATAATGCCGGTTCTTAATCCTTTTCAGGCCTTGCTGGACAGCTTTTTTGTAAAGCTGAACTGATGGCACATAAACTTATTTGTTTACTTTTTTTCACTCAATACGTATTTAATTACACTTGCTTTCACTTAAGACAATGAACTTGAAATGACAACAAATTTCTAGAACAAAAGGGTTATTATTTAATGATCGCTAAAAAAAAACGGGAATTTCTGGTTTATATGTTTTTTCTCTCTTTCTCTAAAAAAAAAAACGCCAACTCTTGTCATAAGTATGACTCTGTACATTCCCATCCACCCCTGAAATCCTTGCATTTCCCGGGGTAGGTACAAAAAAGACAATGAACTTGAAATGACACACAATTTCTAGAACAAAAGGCTATTTAATGATCGCGAAAAAAAACTGGAAATTCTGGTTTAATTTTTTTTCTCTTTCTCTAAAAAAAAAACCCACGAACTCTTGTCATAAGCATGTGCAAGACTCTGTACATTACCATCCACCCCTGAAATGTTCGCATTTCTCGGGTTAGGTACAAAATAGGCAATGGGTATGTTTTTTTTTATTTAAGAAAAAAAAAAAACCACAACAATGCATAGAACCCAATTTCGATTATCACTCAGGAACTAATTATCATATTAACGTACCTACTTCGAATAGGTAAAGAAAAGGCAGTAATTATTTGTTTTATTAATTATTATTATTTTATTAGGAAACATTATGTAAAGAAGAATATTTCTCTATTTGGTTCAAAAACTCGTGTATTTTTTTTTTCCCATCTTTGAAATCGTCATGGCAAGTAGAGAAAAGGCTTTTTGTTTGTATTTTTTCTTTCTCGGCAAGAAGACAGAACAACCAAAGCAGAGAACCAAACATCATTTACGAAGTCATGATCCTATGCATTACTCTTCATCAGTGGAATCACCGTTTATGATTTTGTAACTGAAATTTTAGTGAGTTGTAAGCATTCAATTCATTTGAATTTAGTTAACTGATGAAAAAATGCATAACCTTTTTTTTTATGAAATCATTACATACCGTTCCGCGATGGAAACAGTCGGTGAATCCATTCATGAATTCACCAAAAAATTTCATCGACGTCGAGATTTCCTACTGGGTAGGTAATTAGAAATGGAGGACACACATTAGCAATATAAAACAAAACAAAAAAAAGACAACAGGCACGCTACAACGTTTACAACGAGGCGAGATGGACTTTCACAGACATGTTAGTGATTAGTGAAATACATGATAAGCAACTCATACTTTGAATTTTTTAAACAAAATTTGATCAACAAAAACATTTGAGGATTTCCCAGCTCCACTAATCATGGATTAAAGATAATCAGCTGTGAACAAACTGGCCCTAAGACTTTTATTTTTAAAAATATTACAAAATATTTAAACTAACTTCCTAGAACTAACAAGAAAATTCGAGGCTGATGATTTTTTTTACTTGCGATATACGTAGTATAGCGCAAGTTTAGGGTTCGTGCAAAAAAAAATATTCGAGATGATAATTTTCCCTAACATGACGATGATAGAGAACGCGAAAAAATTGGGTCTCGCAATTCTGTCTGTCTGTCCGTCTGTCTTTAAATTTTTTTCTTAGCTCAAAAAATCACGGTACCTGTCATATAACCAATATACAAAAATTGGTTTATTTCAAAAAAAATTTATAACGGTTATTAACTGTACCTGTCATACAACCGATTTTTTGGTTTTCAAATTTCTAGTTAACTACTAAATCGATTTACAATTTTAACAATTTTCGAAAAAATAATTTTGGATTTTTAAAAAAATATTGAATTTTTTTTTTTTGAAAATTCAATGTCTTGAAAACGGGCTAATGAATTTTTTTTTAATTTTGTGAAAAATTGTATTTTATTAAATACCTAAATTTGGCAAACCAAATTTTATTTTAAAAAAATGTTCAAGAAATTTTATATTTAAAAAATTAATTTAAAAAAAAAAAACCGCTCTAACGATTTTTGAATTTCTTTTTTTCGTAAATTCATATTTATTAAACGTTAATAGACAAGCTTTGTTGTACAAGCTCTCAATGTTGGGAGTCTCCCGGAAATTCTTGATGATGTACTTCCACCTTCTTGTATCTTCGAGTGCCTCGGTATGGGATGGATCGGAATTCTCTGATTGGTTTGACACGACAGCAGGCGTTCCACAAGGCTGTCCTATCTTCTTTGCCTTATTTATTGACGATATTTGCGAAATACTTTCAGGAGGAATACTTTTTGCCGATATTCAAGTGAAAGTCTTGCTTTACGCTGACGACCTAGTATAACTGGCGGACAACCCTTTCAGCCTCCAGTTACAACTCAATAGGTTGAACACATTCTGCGAGAAGTGGGGGTTACTCATTAATACAAGAAAAACTAAGGTGATGATTTTTGAAGCGCGTCAAAGAAGAAGGCAACCCGAAGAAAATTGGATCCTCAACAATGAGTCTATTGAAGTTGTGCAGGAATTTAAATACCTTGGTTTTTTAGTCACGCATAACCTACATTTCTCGAAATACGCAAAACAAAAAAGCAATGAGGCCAAATTGGCTTTGAGCTCAATGTGGCCCAAGTTCTTTGCGAATCAAGAAATCGATCTGGTGTCAAAATATCGTGTTTTTAACGCCACTGTCAACACCTGCATGTGCTATGGTGCCCAGATTTTTGGATATATATTCTTTGATGCATTTGAAAAATTGCAGATATATTTTTTCAAGCGCTTATTCAGACTGCCAAATTCTACCCCAAACTATGCCATCTATGTTGAATCGGGTCTTACGCCTCTTTACATTCAAAATCTCAAAGCCAACTCAGATTATTTGATAAGAGTGATGAAAAGAAGTGAAAGAAGTCTTCATAAATCAATCATGTTAAAACTTCTGCAAACTAATGCCTCCCCATTCAAGGAATGGAATGAGTTAGCCCAATCCCATGAAGCTCAACTATCACTGGTGGAAACAAATGTCGATGAATCGCGGGGTAAGTTTGCAGATGTCACTGCTAGAATAGACGAGAAGCTTTACACCCAGCATCTTAACAGAGCAACTTCTTCAACATCCAGGAATACATACCGGAACCTTGATCACCAGTTGCCCACGGAAGCAAACTACTTCAGCAATGAATTTTCGGTTGAAGCAATAAGCTATATTTTCAAAGCTCGTGTTGAACTTTTTAACATAAACTTTATGCCTCATCGAGATGACCTGCCAAATATCTGTAGTCCTTGTAACAGAAGAGAGAATGAAGATACAAATCATTTCATTGCAATCTGCCCCATATTGCAGGAAATCCGGCGTTTATATTTTAACGAGAGTTATCTTTCTCCAGGTCGACTTTATGAATTACTTAACGGAGCACTTGGATGGTCTACCTTATTTAAGTACTGCAAACACGCCATAACTTATCACAACAGTTTCATAAATTAAAACATATATTTCTACCAATTAATGCAGTTTAAAGTACCCTAATTTGCCCTCTAATTTTGTGTTTCAAATCACTTTAAAATTGTAAACTTTTCAAACTTTTTTGTGTTTCAAATCATTTCAAAATTGGTATTTTAATTTTTGTGTTTCAAATCATATAAAAATTTAATAAGTTTTATTACCATATTAAAATTTAAATTATTTTGTGTTTCAAATCAGTTTAAAATTGAAATTATTTGGTGTTCAAACCATACTAAAATTTTTATGTAGCTAGCGATTATTTAAAGAAAATTATTAACTTTTGTAACTTATTAATTTAAATTATTCAAAATATAAACTTATTATAAGTAAACTTACTCATTATATGATCTAAGAAATTAGTACTAGTTACTTTTATTTTATTCTTTCTGTTCTTTTTTTAACACTAAAATGGAATAATTAATCAGGCAGACGGCGGAAAAGCCATGGCTTTATTCTTAAGAAAAGAAATATTGTAAAACATTTTTTGTTTAATAAAGAATTTATCTATCTATCTATCTATTTATTAAACAAATCAGATGGCATACTTTTTTTTGAGCTCTATCCGTTTTAGCTATTAAAATAACTATTTTATAATAATTCATAGAAATCATTTAACAACAAGAACATAAATGTTAAAAAAGTAGCCAAGTTATTCTATATACAAAAACCTTTGCGTAACAAGTCAACCGTAAAAAGTAGTGAGATCTAAAAGTACGCCAAGTTCTAAGTTTATTAATGTTAAATATCAAATATTTTTAGTAGAGTTATTTGGAAGAACCTTAAAATTATCAGAGAAATCTGTTATTTAATGATTACTGACATAAATTGAGTTAGTTTACTTGGCAAGTTTTTTTTTTATTACCTAATTACTCAATTTTGAAAAGAAAACTTGCCAAGTAAACTAACTCAATTTATGTCAGTAATCATTAAAAAACAGATTACTCTGATAATTTTAAGGTTCTTCCATATAACTCTACTTAAAATATTTGATATTTAACATTAATAAACTCTCGCCCCTGCATGAAAAAGTTCATGATTTCAACTTTTTCTTTGCATACCCACGCCTGAAAACTAACCACTTTACCAAATCGCATAATTCTGCACAAATCGGAAGTGCTCTCAATATATTTAGTATTAATTCTGTGAAAATCGGTGGTTGCCACGCCCACTGAATGTAAAATCTCAAAGTTTTAATTTCCCCTTTGCCTTCATGTCAAGTCCTATCGCTCTACCAAATTTCATCACTCTACGACAATCAGAAGTTCTCTACATAGTTGACATCAATTCCGCGTATATGGGCGGGTGCCACGCCTCTGAATGGATAGTTTAAAATTTTCTAATATCTCCTTTGTACTAACCACATGATCTACCAGCTTACCAAATTTTATTATTCTGCAACAATGAAAAGTGATCGATATAATTAATAACAATTCTGAGAAAATGGGCGGATACCACGCCCCATGAATGTTGAATATCAAGTTTAAAGGTTTAGCCTATGTTTGCAGTTCAAGTTCTACCGCTGAGTTATTTAACTATCGAATCACAACCGATACTAAAATACCCTTTTTAAATGTTTCTAGCAAACATATGAACAAATCTAGTTTTTTCTTGTCCGGGGCCTAGAGTGGTTTTTCTGACGAGGCAAAAGGGTTCATAATCGACAAGGCCCTCGTTTTGTCCATTACTCAGCCATGCTGGGGCCTTGCCAGAATCTATTTAAAACTCTCCAGTGCCATTTCGAAAACTAGAATGTTTTTCTGCGCGGATTACCACCATAACTGCAGAATTATTTTCTCAAAAACTATACTGGATGTATAGTTTGGTTTTTAATACACGTACTTTGTTTTTCAAAAAATTTTGTTTTAACACTTTTTTTCCATTGCATCTTGTACAAAAACTAAAGGAAATCGTAAATGATACTAAAACTAAAATTATTTTGCGTACAACAATGCCTTCATAATTTGCTTCAGCTTTATTGTGAACCATTGCTTTCTATTATACTTACTTACTTACTTAGGTCCTCGGACCTATTACGTCCGTGATGTTTCCCTTACGGGACATATGGCCTTCACTACACCTACGCGCCATCGTGTACGATTTCTTGAAATATATTTCAGCTCTCTCCAACTTTTCCCCAGTCGTGCCGATTCCTGTTCGACCGTTCTTCGCCATGTACTTCTAGGCCGGCCCACTTGTCTTCCCTCCTGTGTGAGCGGGTTCCACTGCATTGCTTGAGATGCAATGCACCGATCGCCTTTTCGAAGCGTATGGCCAATCCACTGCCACTTTCTTCTTCGTATAATGGAGTCTATGGGCTCCTGACCCGTTCTCGCATGAAGTTCGGCATTGGAGATACGGTTGGGCCAGAAAATCCTCAAGATGTTTCGTAGACATCTATTAACGAAGGTTTGCAGCTTTCTAGTGACAGTGTCAGTGACTTTCCAAGTGCTGCAGCCGTAAAGCAGAACGGATTCAACATTGGAGCGGAACAGTCGTAGCTTGGTCTTTAAGCTAAAAGAGTTGTTTCTCCATATTTTGGACAGCATTCCGAACGCAGCCTTTGCTTTTCTGATTCGGCTGTTTACGTCCAGTTCAGTTCCGCCACCCGTAGAGACAATACTCCCAAGATATTGGAAATTCTCTACCATCTCTACCGGTTGTCCAGAAATATTTACTTGATGAGGAAGTTCCAAGGCTGATCCTTTTAGTTTTTGCCGAGTTGATCTTAAGCCCTACGATTTCTGCTTCTCTCTCCACCCTTGTTGTCATTTGATGGAGATCCATGATCCTATGAGAGAGTAAGCATACGTCGTCCGCGTAGTCCAGATGTTTGAGGTGAGATTCCAGAGTCCACTGAATTCCTCCATTTCCACTTGACAAAGCTGCGTGCAGTACGTCACTTATCACTAACAGGAACAGTATTGGTGACAGTATACTGCCTTGCCTAACTCCACTTTGGATTTCAAACTCCTCTGACAGCCTACCTTTGTGCAAAGACACTTGGATCCATAATATGTAGCCTTGATAATAGCAATCAATTTATCTGGGATGCTCCTCCTGCACAAAGCAAGCCAAATAAATTCTCTATTGGCACTGTCGAACGCCTTTTAAAAATCGATGAACAGCACGTGAAGTGGTGATCGATATTCAACGCACTGTTCGATGATGATCCGCAAGGTGTTGATGTGAGGCACACAGGAAAATCCAGTGCGGAAACCTGCTTGTTAGGCGTCGAGTGTGTCTTCGAGGTGGTCTTTAATTCGGTCCAAAACTATCCTTGCTATTATCTTGGCTACTGCAGGCAGAACGCATATTCCTCTCCAGTTTTCGCACTGTGTGAGATCTCCTTTCTTTGGGAGCTTGACAATCATTCCTTTTTTCCACTCTTCAGGAAAGCTCTCTGTTTGCCTAGCTCTCTTAATAAGTGGGTACAGTAGCTCGCTCGATGTTGTTGGGGCTGCTCCTAAGAGCTCTGCAGGAATACCGTCAAGTCCAACCGCTTTGTTGTTCTTCAGTGCTTTGATGGCGGTGATAACTTCTTCATTACTGGGGGGTACGGTGCGTATTCGGGAAATTGTTACTTCGGGTAGCTCAGTGGGAATAGGGTTCACTTCACTGGCGAAAACGCGGTTTAAAACCGCAGAAAAGTGTTCCCTCCACCTTATGAGCTGATCCTCATCCGAAATTAGCAGGGATCCGTTTGTGTCTTTAACCAGGTGTTGTTTAGAGCTCTAGACACCAGTGAGCTCTTTGGTAATTCTGTAGACGCTCCTACTGTCACACCTACTAGCGGCTTCTTCTGCTTTTTTAGCTAATGCGTTGATGTAGTTACGCTTATCACGTCGCACACTACGGTGAACTTCCCTCATCTTCATGCGGTACGTAGACTCAAGCTCGTTTCTCCCTGCTGCTGAGGTAGCTGCGATGCGAGCTTTAAGGTGTTTCCTTTCTTCGATCCTTGCCCAAGTTTCGTCGGAAAGCTAAGCACTATTTCTTCCTATTTATTTCCTTATTCTATTATGATTCCTTATTTCTATTATGATTTAATTTGATCCATTTAAAGAATTCAATGCAAGTTTTTGGCATAGATATTTCTACAATTTTATAATATTTTAAATTGGGTACCTGAACTGCAAACTCCCAACAGATGTTCGTTTGACCTAGTTTATTAGTTTTATTAAATATTTTTTTGTCGATGTAATAAAAAAAATTATTGATTTTTACCTTAACTTCAATGAAAAGAAAACAAATAAATAATGTTTAGCTCTCTGATTTCACACCTTACCTATCTGACTCCTATTCCGATAGCAAAGACAAAAAAAAGTATGTTTATCTTGTCTGTGTCCTAACCTAATAAAAAATAATATCATGAATTTATTAATTTAAAAAATTGAATTTTTTTTGTTGTTAAAGGTCTTTTCGCCTTTTTCCTTTTGACGTAGTAAAATTAATTCAATCTTTTTTTTCACAGATATTCTGATTCTACCATCGTCAGTCGCCATCGTCGGTCGTCTATCAATTCATAAAAAAAAAGAATAGAAGATTTTATCTCATTCCAACATTTAATACTAACTCAAGCGCACTGGTCGAACCTTTAACATTTTTTACTTTAACCCTTGCCTCTTTGCAGTTAAATATTTTTCTTATTTTCCCGGTCAGCATCACTTTCAGACGTTGCCGTTATCATCGTCGTTGCCGGTGATTCGGTATCTGTATGTCGTTGGCGCGGCCGGCATGAAGATTAAATTCTGGTAATAGTAAAATATTCAAAATGTTATCATAACTTATAGAAGACGTGACAAAAATTTTGTTTTCCGCATTATAGGAATTCTAAACCTTTTTTCGTTTTTTTTTAAGCCCTTCGCTCCAAAATTCTATATGTCCTGTAGTACGTACCTACCTAGCTACGTTGGAAAATTTCAACAAAATCAAAAAAAAAAAATCAACTCACCTTCTTCTTCGATAAAGTTACCCTTTCGTGTTTTGTGAGTGAAGTGAGTCCTTGTTTTAAGATAAAGGTAAGAGCGAAAATGGCAAAAAGTTTCTTGTTTTATTTTCACGCAATTTTGTATTTAACTCACAATTTGCAGCTACCACGTGTTTTGCTTCTTTAGTCGAATATTAGGGATGAATCAGTAGCGGATCTAGGATTTGGCTGTGGGGGGGGGGCTTGGTAGATCCAGTTTGAGACATTAGTGGCCAGTTTCACAAGTTAAACTACAATTTAATTTTAAACTTAAGTTCAGGACTTGATTCGTTTTCAAAGTAAAACTTGAACTTGTAGTTCTAGTTAAACGAATGTAGCTATTCTGCCATTTAAACTTCAGTTCAGCGTTCAGAACACTTGATCGTAATAATGGGAGCATTCAATGCAGACAATTGACAACTTCTGAAAATAAAGTACTTAATTTATGTCGTTGAACACAAAATTATATGAAATGTCAGTTTTGTATGGAGAGCCTAGATTTTGTATTGAAAAGCTGTCAACTGAATTTTCAGTCGGGAATTTCTTGCTGAAAATTCAGATGAAACGTAACTAAACTTCACTAAACGTAACTGAATGTCAGCTAACTTTTTATGACAGCTGGCCCATCAGAAGCTCTATCTGAAAATAAAGTACTGAAAAATTTGATGCATTGAATGCGCCCAATCATTCTCAAATCTAAATTGACAACTGCCATTTAATAATAATAACTAGTATCGGCCAGTGGCCGAAAATTCGGCCAACAATAAGTAATTAACACACTTTTTGGAGAAGTAAGAGAAATTAAAAACAACCAATAAGTTGAATTTTTTTATTGTTAGGGCTTAACACAATAGATCTACTTTTTGCAAAAAGTACAAAAGTGAGAAAAACATGCAAAAAAACATGATAAACATGAGTATTTTACAGAAAACTACTAAAACCACCATACATAATTTTTAATTGTTTGTTGGCTTCGGCAAAGGTATTCATTTATTACTTTTGTACTTTTTGCAAAAAAAAAGCCTTTACTATAAAGAATTCATAATTTTTTTATTTGAACAATACCTGATTTTTGTATCTTATTTCTATCTGTGACTTAACCTCTCCACCTTTCAAAAAAATATAAAAATATTTTGCCGCTCAGTTAGAAAAAAAATATTTAATTTTCAACAACATACAATAAATCAACCAAAAATAACCTTTCCTCAGTTAAAACAAACTTTGCCCCTTCTAAAATTAGGAATTACTTTGTGGGTACAACAGTTACTTTTCTAAACTTAAAACTGCCAATTTGTTTGATTTTTGCATTCTTTCACTATGCCAATATAACTCAAGACATAAGCATTTTATGCGAACCTTAATGTTTTTTTTTAGACTTTGTTTTGCTGATTTTTTGCGTTTTATAAATCTCCAAGAAAAAGCCGATAAGGTCCTCCTAAAAAGCTAATATCTTGAGTTCTATTGGTGGGATTGCCAAAGATTTAGATGATTGGACTTAAGAAAATGACAGAGCATCATAACATATATTTTTAAAATGTATAGAAGTGGTTATATATCTGGGAAACAAATTGGAAAATCGCTATTTCTAAAACCCCACCCTCACCAGAGGCTTAAACAAAATCTGCCAGACTTTGGTTTTCGATACCACGATATAAGCACCTACAAACTCTCATACTCGTTTTTTGGTTATCCATCCACTCCCAAAATTTGATGTCTGCTCTTAGACTATAACATTAACATACTATGGTAGGCAAAAACAAATAGATACAATGGGGCGTAGGTATGGTAGGTAGAGATGGCGGTCACAAGCATCCTTGCTCGATGACCCAATTAACGCTGTAATGCGCCGTTTTGATACCATAACTCTTTTGACCAGTGGGTTAAAAGAACATTTTTAAAGAAAAAGAGGGTATTTGGTGATAGATCTCCCAACGGATCATCGCCTACGCCCGAGTTCAGCTGCAGTATGCTACGCTAAGCAATTTGCTGATTTGCCCGGGACGCATACGATCTGATCCCTTAGGGTGATCGTCTAGTCGCACACTCGGATATGGTAATCTCTGTAGACCTCAGTCTGTTTGCACAACATGATTTGTGGTTACCAGAGAAAGTACCACCCGCCTGTATGACCAGACGCTTTTATTGGATTTAGACATGTGATGAAACTTATTTAGGATTTGGACATAGGAAAAACACCCGATAGGACCAAAGTTCGCAACTAAAAACCATCTACACTGTGCCAACTAGGCAACTTGTTGACTGGTATTGAAGCGAAGGTTGGCACAACCGTGTGATCGTCCGGTCCTCGTGCACCATGAGCCACCTTCAAAAACCAGTAGTCTGCTAGCTCACAGTCATAGGAGTTTGGGGAAGAAAATGGTGCAAAAGGAAACCGAAGTTAATTCTAGATCCATTGAAACATTCCTGAACTTGAAAATAGGAAAACACTCAAAAGGGTCGAAGTCCGCAACTAAGACCCATCTACACTGTGCCACCTAGGCACTTGTTGGCTGGTATTGAAGCGGAGATCGGCCCAATTGTGTTAAAGTCGGTCCTCGTGCACCATGAGCCACCTTTAAAAACCGTTAGTCTGCTAGCTCGCAGTCATAGGCGTTTGGGGAAGAAGACGGTGCAAGAGGAACCGAAGTAAATCCTAGATCCATTTCGTCGCGTTGAGGAAAGAAGTCAGATCTTTGATCTTCGTTCCGGAGAGTTCGTTAAGGTCGTCAAAAAAGGGCTTCCCAAAAGATTGTTGCCTCATTCTGGCCAAAGCGGGACATTTACAGAGGAAATGAAAGACTGTTACCTTTTCCTGCTGGTCCCCACAACTACGACAGTGAGTATTGTAGGGGATGCCAAGCTTCGCCGCATGTTCTCCTATTGGCCAGTGTCCAGTGCATGTTGCAACAATCCTTGCAATGTCTCACCTGGGTCTGCACATTAGTTTAATAGTTCGGGATTTATTATAGGTAGGCCAGATTTTTCTAGCAATAATGCAGTTAGTTAAACTATTCCACCTACGATTAGATTCTGAGAGAAAAATTGAGAATATATTGCCCTTCATAACTCCAAGAGGAATACTTACTCTTTCCGCAAGTGAGTTATGAAGGGCTGAACCTTGCCTGGCCAGCTCGTCAACCCGCTCATTCCCCTCAATGCCACTGTGACCTGGAACCCAGATGAGAGTAACCCTGAGGTTAGTGTTCAGACTCAGAAGCTCTTCCTGGTATTGTCGTACTAATTTTGAGGATGATGTAGCCGAACTAATGGCTTTGACAGCCGCTTGACTGTCTGAGAAAATAGCTGTATTTCGGTTCTGGTTTGGATTTTGTTTAAGTAGCTTGCATGTTTCCCTGATCGCCAGTACTTCAGCCTGAAAGACACTAGCAAAGTCAGGTAGCCGAAAAGACGTATTCATAGTCATTTTAGACCTGGGTCTAAGTTAAACATAGCTTTAGTTGAATTTTTGGACGTTAATTCTATATTTTTAAGTTTATCATTTCAACATATTTCAAGCTATTTGTGTAGTATACTAAGTATATCTTATACAAATATAAAACCAACAATTTGTAATAAAAATCGGTCTGTAGTCATTGAGCCAAAATTGTCTTAAACTGTAGTTTAGTTAAACCTGGGTCTATTTGCGACTATGAATATGCCTCAATGAATCTTGAATTTTGGAACAGTTAGGAGGAAGCGAATGTTATAGTTCCATACAATTGTTGCAAGCTTACGTTATTTTATCTAAGGCCTTACCTCTAATGACATCCAGACACCTTAAAACTATTAAACTAATCGCACATTTACGTTGTAGTGTCAAAACTAAACTAATTTGTATAATATGCTCTTTGGGCAACTATTTAGCATCAATCACAATCAGAAATACTCGTACCGTGTGGACTTGGCTACGTCAAATTTGGCCCCAATCATAAAATGAAAAATAGCACCAAAAATGTATATGGGAAACAGCAGAAACAAATAAAAGTTTAAAATTTGTGAATTTTTCATGGTTTTGGGGCATGGCCCCAAAAATTTATATGGGAAACAACAAAAAAACAAAAAAAAAAATTAAAACTTGTAAATTGGGGAAATTTTTCATGGTTTTGGGGCCCTTTTTTCATTTTTAATTTTGGGTGAAATTTCATTATGAAAAATGCCCCCAACCTTTATTCTTTACCCAAAATACTTTTGCAAAAAAAAACTTTGTTAGCAAACCGACTGACGACATGCGACTGAGCATACCCTAACGGAGCGACGATATCGCGTGAGCGGGACAGAGGACCCAAAAAGGAAGTTAAAATCATTGAACCCGCGAAGTGGGCGAAGCAAGGTACTTTTAAGGCTATCCCAAACCGACGCAAAACACATTTTGTACGATTGTACTTACTTTGGGACAATTTTGGGACAATTTTTCATTTTTTGTTTGAAGTCATTTTTCATAAGTTTGGGCCATTTTTCATTATGAGCCCACATTTGGGGACATTTTCCGTTTGGGGGCATTTTTGAATGGGGCCAAATTTCATATAGCCTGCAGGCGAGTTCGTTCTTTTACAAATAATACTTAATTTTTTTTTATACTGACATACATACATACACACGAACAAATTATTTTTTGATATAAAAGCATAGTCTGCTATAGTTCAACATTTATATATTTCCTATGGAAGTTTTTGAGCACAAATATATAAAAATGTAACTTTCTCTGTTGTCCGGCAAGTTATGAATTATAATTTTTCACCAAAAAATCCAAATAAATAATGGTCACCATCTCCCAAAATTTCAAAGTTCTAATCCAAACCCTTAAAATGTTAAAAATCATTATTGGAAAAATTTAAATGTCCATTCAATGCTTTAACAGCCACATACAGACATAATTTTTGGTTTCTGCACATCTTTGAGTCAAAACCTTTCCAACGTTATATAATTTATGTAGTTGCGTTGAGTATTTACAGAGGAAAGTGTACCGTTAGGTTTTGCTTAGGATTTGCTAAACGTATTAATATATATAAATTATAGATAAATTATTATATTCCTCGAGTGAAAAGGACATGTAACATTCGTTGTGAGAGTAAAAAGAGAAAAACGCTTCCCTTGAAGAACAAATAAATTATTTTAACTATTGTGGCGATGTTGATTTGTTTGAAAGTTGCCACCATGCGGTCATATTAATCTTCGCTCTATTGAACTGAGGTTCATTTTAAAATTCAAACTGTGAAAACCAACGATTTGACCTTTAAATTTGAACTAATTCCTTTTTTCGTGACCTTTTTTGCTTAATTAAATTTCCCTCTCGTGGGCTTTAGGTCAGTTTATGTGTTTTGTTGTTTTAAATTTTCAAGTTTTTCAAGTGACGTTTCGGTGGTGATTCTTCAGACGTATGGTTAAAAAATATTAAAAATGTTTTTCTTTAAATGGATCAATTAGTATTTATATGTAGGTATTTAAAGAAAAACATTTTTAATATTTTTTAACCATATGCCTGAAGAAGGTTGTAATCACAACCAAAACGTCACTAATTTAAAACAACAAAAAACAAAAACTGACCTAAAGTCCACTAGAGGTAAATTAAATTTAAATTTGAACTGAAGTTCAGGATCAGTTAAATTTAAGTTTAAACTTTCACTGCCATGAGTAATACAATTTGTTTGCCCACAACTTAATTTTATAATTTTTTTTTTGTGAAAATATACAAAGTTATATAAATAATTGCATTTTGGCATTCCCAATTTTCCTTTTAGAATAGCCGTGACGAGTCTCAGAGGATAAGAATGAGGAAAAGGCAATTCAACATTAGACAGAAAATGGAGTATGATTGTTTGAATGCAATAATATAGATATGTAATGTGATATCTGAGCTCAAACGACGCGAGAGCGTATATTCACATATTTGTAACAAATTTGGTTTCTTGCTCCAGTTGGGGGATACCGATAGAAAAGAAATAATCGAAGCAGCACTTGCGTTGGCAAACAGCTATCCTAACGACTTGGATGAACAACTTGGAGAAGAATGTCTTCAGTTCAAGGAATTTTTGCACATTACCAATATTAAAACCTAAAAAACCATCATGTCTGCTAGCATTAATTTGGAGGAATTAATTGTTGCCAAATATCTAATTTCTTCGTATCCATATCTGTCTCAAATAAAACAGGCGAACTTAGTTTTTCTGCCTTAAAACGCATTAAAGATTCTCTGCGCAGTACTTTGAGCCAATGGAAGCTCAAGCTCAATAGCCTAGCTGTCATTGGAATTGTTAATGATATTGCAAAAACAATGGATGTTGATGCAATAGCAGATCGATTTTCATCTTTAAAAGCACGCCGGCCGTAGAATAAAAAAAAAATATTACCTCCTATACCAATGAAAAAAAGACTGATAATTTTGTTATGTTTTTAAAAATGCCGCGTGAAATTGAATACTACTAAAATGTACCTAATGAAGCTTTAATGAAAGATATTTAATTACATACTATATCTTATTTTTCTTGTCAAATTAAGGTGCTTTCATTGTTTAGCTGCTGCGGCACTTGGCCAATTATTATTTTTCTTTAAACGGTGACCAAGCTAAACATTTTTGGGCGACAGCAAAAAAGTGCCAAGGGCTGCAAATTATGTATAAATGGCTCTGTAAGTCACAAAAAATCTATTTATTATTTTTACGAAACAAAGAAACATTATAAATGTATGTATACATATAATGTAGAATAAAAGTAGATTTAAATTTTACCTAAATATAAAAGTTTTGATTAACTCTTTTTTAAATCGAATTGATAAGTATTGAAGCATACACTATTTTTCTTATTATAGTAAGTAAGGAAGTACTCAAAACTTTTCAAATTCTTCGACTTTTTGTTGTGTTATGTGACTTAATTCTCTTACCTCATCCAAAACAAGGACAAGATCCAGTTTGATTTACTTACTTTATATTTCTACAAGAATTCAAGAAAATTTACTTACCGATGGGAGCAACATATCTCAATAGTAGATATGAAGTGAAATAACTTTTGCTACAGGTAGTATACACCTCACAAAAATACTTACATTATTGGATGCAATAGCCAAAGTCAAATTTTATATAGATACATAGCTACTCGAATTCTCTACGCTGAAAAAGCATATCATTGATACTACTCTCAATAAGGCAACCCAGTTTAGATGAAGATGAAAGATACCCCCCAGAAGCTTCTTTCTACAAGTAAATTCCTCTTACATCAAGGATAAGGAGCTTTCCATAATAAAATTTTATTTTTTTTTTGTTTGATGATTCTTCCTAGGTATTGGTGTTTGATTTAATATCCAAGTTCAGGCTGAAAAAAGACCATAGCTGTAGATGTTCGTATTTAAGAATGCATAGAAAATCCATTGTTTGCAAATGAAATAGTGAACAAAAAACAAACCAACAAATAAATGAATGCAAAAGCTCATACCAGGTATTTCATTGCTAAAACTATAAATTATAAAACTGCCATTATTCTCTTTTGAACGCAATAAATGCAATTGAAAGATTTACATATCGTAAGAAAACCGGCATAACTCAAAAAACCTTATTCTTCAGAAAATGAGCTTATAGTTTTTTAGCCATACGATTTACTATGAAAAGGAAAGATGTGCCAATTGGAACAAAGTCTATCTAGCAGGTTTCTGAATTGCTTCAGTAAAGCCAGTTTGACAGAAAGATGGAGATTTTTATTAAGTCGATTGGCATCATTAACTCAAAAATCGTGTTTTTTGAGTTATGCCGGTTTTCTTAGACAGCGACAATATGTCACTGTACAATACCAATGTTGGCGAATTCCAGAATTTATCGGTAGAACTTTATATATGTTATAGTTAGTGCGTTCGACTGTCACGCTGGAGGTCTGGGTTCGCTTCCCAGCCTCGTCCACCTAAAAAATAAAAAAGTTTTTTTCAGGGCTACTGCCTCTTGTGAGGAATTGTCAAATCCTCCAAGAGTATCACTTGTCACGAATAAGTGCTTCTCGTCAAGCCGTTCGGATTCGACATACAATTATAGGTCCCTTCCATTCCTGTCGATATGCGCACACAGGAATAGTTGCGTGGTGTTAGTCACTAGGACATGGTTCTTCAAGAGCCGTTGTGCCACCCAATTTTTTTTATTTATATTTGTATAAATAACCTTATGGAATTTTTGTGGTACCATTTTCTCAATAAGTATGCAGAAGTCGACTCAAAATGATAAAAATTCTCTAACATCCTCTTGAAAAGCGTCAAATGAAGATGTTAATTTTTGTGAATATTCGAGCATCATGGTATAACTCCGCTTTAACTATGGTTATTCTTTCGAATCGAAATGGTAGACATTCATTATGCAGCATTATACAATCAACGAGGAGCGAGGTTTTTATTAGTTATGAGGATCACTATGAAGTTTTTTGCTAAAAAAAATGAATGCAAGACATTTTGGGTCACTATGGCGTATGTGGAACATTTTTTTTTTTTCATTCTTAAATTATTATTTCGTATTTTGTTCATCTAAATGCTAGAACTGTTATGCAGGTTTTGATTTTTGCGTCCAATATAATTCTTATAGAGTCAAATATACAATTTATATGTTGGTAGGAGTAGGATACTTGTAAAGAATAAAAAAGAGAAAAATCGAGATTTTGATCAAGTTTTGATACCAGTATGATAGGGAAGACAGAAAGTGGGTTCCATAATTCGGCATGTTGTTCACCTTCTCTCGTAATTCTGTATGTATGTCTGTATGTACCAGAAACTGTAGCCAAAACTGCTGAAGTCATTTTTTTTAAACTTGTGACTTAAAGTTTTAAGGGAATCCATAGAGTTTAAATTGAAATATTTTTGTTAACTCCAACAAAAACGCCGTACCTGCCATACAACAAAAAAAGTAATAGGCAAATAAGGAAAAAAAGGAAAAAAAGAACAAAAAATTGAGACTTGTCGCATTTTTTGCAATATTTTTTTTTTTTATTTAACTTGAAATTTTTTTTAAAAAAGGCATTTCGATGGTTAATTTTATTCTCTATAAAAAAGGTTTAAGGCACTATCTAGACATTATGCTTTGATTTTGAGTTATGTTTATGCAAACAAAAACCAAAGAGTTGCATTTACCCCCCCCCCCCCCCTCATCCTACTCCGAATTGCAACCTCTATATTAATAGCTCTCTGTGGTTTTCTCATCTTCAATGACCCGTTGAAAGAACCTCAATAATTCGAAGACATTTCTTGAACATTTCAAGTCTCTTCATCGCCATCTTCGAGATGGAGAACCAGACTGGGAAGGAATATTGAATTTCCGTCTTTTGGTTAAGTCCGTTTTTGCCTCTTATAAGCGTGTGGAGTCGCTGAAAGGCGGGTTGAACCTTGAGCCGACGTACATACTTCACGTTGTTCTTGGCTTCTATATTGTAGATCCGTCCGGAAGTTTCAGAATCTAGTGTTATGCAGTCGATGGTGCTGCGACTACACTCCAATG